>LR991100.1:2086707-2433231 GCA_905163515.2 Lymantria monacha
TGTCTCTACTTATTGGAAAGTCCTAGTCAAGATGGAAATTATTAGGGTTGAAAATGAAATCGTTTTATTTTGTTAGTGAAGATTTTCAATATTAAACCATAACTTTGAAGATATCCTAATAATATAAAAGCAAATATCAGTTTTGTCGTTGAAAGACGACCATTTTAGCCACTGAACCTCACTATCATTCTGTTCATATTCCAATTATTTGGGGTCAAAATAATCTTCTCCTTCCATATAATCCTATCAGAGGTCATTTCTGTCATCACTCCTTGTCTATCCTGTCATGTTTCAAGCAAACCATCCATCTTTTCTTTGGTCTTCCCTTAACCCTTAAAGTTTTCATTAATCAGAATGAATCCAAGCAAATAAAATCACTATATTAGAAGGAAAACTCTAAATAAAATCCTATACTGAACCGAGATCGGTATGCTGAGTGTGAGTTTTGTCGTTAACATGACTCGCTCTACAGCGTGCGCGTAAGCATGCCATTTGTATGAAGAAATTTTCAAAAACGCGCCCCTAGAGGCGCGTTTTTGAAACTACAAAAACGGGTACAGGTACAGTATAGGATTTTATTTAGAGTTTGAAGGGAAGTTGATTTACGGTGCTGGTCATCTGACCAGCACCGTAAGTCCACTTCCCTCCCATTGTGAAGGAACTGAGGTATATGTATCAGCTGAGATAATGAGTCCTCATTATTATCACCTCAGCTCATGATTATGCCATTACTAAGCTCAAGTCTTCAACATAGTGGGAAGGAAATTGACTTAATATACCACAATATTGAAACAGATAAGTAGTTATCATTAACCTGCTGGGCCGGCCACATATGTCAAAGAAGCTATATCAGTAGTCGCTCCAACGGCGATGTAGAGAGAACACAATGGGTTATGGGGCTGCACGCCATCTTCCTGTTGCCCCGGACGTAATAGGCGGGGTGTAACTAGACCATAACTTACATTCATTAACCTGCATTTATCCTAATTATTTGTAGTCATTACATATTGCAGAAGTAGCTTTAGTTTTATGACCGGCCGCTTGCCTGATTTCAATATCCTTGGGTTTCCTTGGGTCACAATTACATTAATTTTTGACTAAACGGCATCAGGTGGAATTGGCCCAGGTCGATATAAAGCTGTTTGTCGTCTCTTACGACATCCATGTGCAAAGTAAGAGTTGGTAGTATTCGTAGCCGCTATCACACAGTAACAAATGATAGGAATTTATTTCGAGTTTATTTTTATTACTGATAACTGTTTGCATTCCTTAATTGTTTACCACAGTCAATCACTGTAAAGGTAGAAGGAATTACTCACAAGTATCGGTGTTATTCGATCTCCAAAATTCTAATTCCTAAACTTATTTCAAAGAAATTCAATCTTCAATTTTAGTAGTGCCATCAGACACAATTGCAATAAAAACTTAATCAAAATCCAAACACATCTGCTATTCACTCTTGAAAATTTCGTGTGCACCTTTTATAGTTGTGAACGAAAATTTTCGCATCCCGAGGACAGTCTAAAACTGCATTCAATTTCTGAATGTGTCTGCCATGTTTGACATGAGATATGAAATGGTATCTTATTTGAAAATCAAAAAGCGGGTAGGATTCCATTTAGAAAACTGTAGTGTGTACGCAAATACGGCCCAACTATCGGTTCTCGAAGAGTTTATACGAAACAATAAAACTTTTAGACATTTAGAATTTAACAACTTTAGTATATTTTAAATTATATGTATTGTAATTTTATTTTTAGATTCTTAGGCAAGTATTAAGCATTTTTCCAGTATGATATCGAGGTAGACGAACTAAAGGTACAAAATGTCTCCACTCTTTTGTTTGCCGTGGGAAACGCATAAAAAATCATCAATAGGGTAGTGAGCGGCGCGGTGGCGCTCTCTCTAAAACCTTTAGACACTTATAGGAATGTCGACAGCGTATCATTTCAAAGGTATGTAAATAATTGTGCTCTATTTCCTAAACCTTTACAATGAGAGACGAATAAGTTTTACGCATTTTAAACAAATACAACTACTTGGTAATACTCACCGTGTTATGATAGAGTAAGAATAGAATTCATCATCAATTAATCCCTTATCTTAGTTGTGACCACCGACGAGAAAGACCGAGTTCCGGTGGCCCGCTCGAACGGCGTGGAGAGGTACATTGCCGGGTGGGCCTATGGCGTGGCGCGCTGCTTTATCTGGCGCCCTGGACGGATTTAGTGGCGTGTGACTAGACTTAAGTCCTCCCAAAAAAATTCTCACTTTTGGGCGTCATAAAAGACGATTAAAGGATATTATATGCATATAACACCCATGCAAGAGACAGAAAATTCTAAATCAAATACTACACTAAACCGTCTGACTAGCGTGGTATAGTAGGTCAATTTTCTTTTTATTGTGGAGAAGGCTCGAGCCAAATTCTCCTTTATACAACTCGATTCATTTTCACAAATATTCACACTATTACTAACAAGATGATAAATGTTTCAATAGTAGTGCGCATCAAGTCAATCTCTTAAAGGCAAGGCTCAAAGTATATTTCCTTACCATATCATCAATTTTTTTATGTAGTTTCTTTTATTGCTTATGGTGGCAAATGAATAAGTAGTACACCCGATGATGCGTTACTGCCGCTTATGAACTTTTGTAATACCAGAGATACAGATAGGCCAGGTTGCCTACCAACCGAAATTCACCCACAAAATTGGGCTCCTGCTTACCGAACGAAGTGCAACTTCACATTTCCACTGCTCAGCCGTCGGATTTAAACGAGTTGTAGAAAGAAAACCGTTAAAAATGTGGACCTACCACTAATGTTTGATGCCGATCTTCTATAATAAGGAAGGAGGTTTTTAGGATATGCAACATCCTAGATATCTTTAACTAATAGAAAAACCTGATGCTTGTTCTAGAATATTCTTTGTCATCCTTATTAATTCAATAATGTATGTGAATGTGCAAATAATTCTTGTTAATTGCCCTTTACATTTATAGTAATGGACTAAAAACATAATCTTTCATCGATATCTTTTTTTCCTATCGCCATAGTTTTAACGGCTTAGGGATCAAAAGAATAATCAGTTCCTTTTTACTTCATTAATGGTGACATATAATATTGTTACTTGAAAAATGATTACTAATTATAACAAATAAACTTACGTAACAGCTTTTAATAAAAGAGCTAGAATGTTTCCTGAGATGCACTCTCAAAGAATAGTAATATACCGTGGCAAATTACCTTACAGAGGTCCCGAGAGGTCGTAATCAGATGTGCAGAGAGTTGCAATTTGTGCCAAGCTCGTTACTCGACGTATCTTTATAAATGTGCTTACTGCTCGTGCAAGACGTATCTTGCTGTTCAATTGGCGTGCCATTTACCACAGGAAATTTTTAGTATATAAATTATTTTTCTAAGATGTTTTCTTTTAAATAAAACTATTTTTACGATTTCTATCGCGGTAAATACAAAATTTGATTTTTAATTTGCCGAGATTTTCAACATTTTACAGTGTTCATGGTAACGGGAGAACTAAGTTATCTCACGTCCAACAAGTCATCGTTATTACAGTGATTTATATCTACCGATAACAGTATTAGTTATTCGATTTTGACTTACATTTTTAATACATGTTCATTTCCAATACAAAAATATATTTTATATATAATAAATGTATTTATTGGTTTTCTTTTTCGTTCTAAAATATCTCTGATAATTTCATATCTATATTAATGTTTATTACGTCATTTTAAAGATGAATTACTCCTCTAAAAACTCTGACGTTTCTCTTGCACGCAATTTTTTTCTACATTTCAGAATTTATTTATCTAAATGTTTATCTAAATGTATATAGGTATTTTTGCTAGATACAAAATAACTTTGTAGTAAGCGTTATTGCACTACGATACCTACACATATATTGTAAGGTTGCTATGATAGAAACGTTATCACAATATTCTGAAAACTTTAGCGCTACCATGGTTACTTTTAGTAGCTTATTAAAGTCCCTACAGACAGTTTAGTATCTAGGTAAATATAATTTCGTTTAATTAAAATTCAGATGAAGTGCATTTAATATTAAATAGTAAGTAGCACTTAGAGTATAGCTGGGTAATTTACCTATTTATAAATAATATTTAAATAGTAGACAAATACGGACAGTATTTGTCTACTATTTAAATATTATATTATGTGAGGTAGCAGCTATGAATACTACCGACCCTTACTTTGCTAGTGGATGTCATAAAAGACGACTAAGAGCCTTATAGCGACCTGTGTCAACTCTATCTGATACCGTTTGGTCAACAATTACATTACCAAGGAGGGTTGATGTCTGGCAGGCGGCCGGTCATAAAACTATTGCTAATAACTTCTACAATATGTACTAAGAAAGAAGAGTATATATTGTATTGACCCCAATTAATTTGGATAAGAGTAGGAGAATGATGATGATGAGTAGACAAATACTTCTTTAATATCAAAAGAAGTCATAAGCAACCTTTTTTATCCTATTAATTTCTTATCCAATCCTTAGCCAATTTTTATCTAAATACTATATGATTAGTTATTCTACACTTAATTAATAATTTAGTGAACATATTTTAAATATAAAGTTATGCTTTATCATCATCATCATCAACTTGCTCTTATCCCAACTTATTTGGGGTCGACGCAATATGTCTTCTCCGTCCATAGAACCCTATCAGACGTCATCTCTATGGTCACTCCTTGTCTATTCATGTCATGTTTCACGCAGTCCATCTATCTTTTCTTCGGTCTTCCCTTACCACTGAAGCCTTCAACATTCATACTTAAAACTTTCCTCACAACATTACTTTCATCCCGTCTCATCACATGGCCATACCATGTCAATCTTTCAATCCTTAACTTTTCCGTCACTGGTGCAGCTTTCAAACTTCCTCTTATATGTTCATTTTTTATTTTATCCATTCTTGTATTCCATAATGCATTTGTTGCATAATGTTATGATTTATATGAAGAAAATAAATAAAAATATATATAAGGTCTTTAAATGTACTGAAGGTCAAACCTAGAGGTCATTTATAAAAAAACATTATGGGTCTTGGTTTTAATAATTGTGAGAATATGTGTTGCCATTAATCCTAATTTAAAAATGTATTTATTTTAGATTTTGTTTTTATATATGTATTTAAATATTTAAACAATTTTATTTCAACAATGTATTAACATGATTCGAAGCGGGGTCAGTTCGTTCGATATTATAAAAAAATAACTTCTAAATTCGCTAACATTTTCGAATACAATTTTTATATCTTAAACTTCTGATCTTCAAAGTCGTTTTTGTTCAATAACCGTTTCAATTTCATCATTTACATTTTCTTTGGATAAAATTTTGTTGAGTTTTATGTTGTAGTGTAGCAACGTCCTTACCTTTAATGCTTGTAGCGCTTTTATCTGCGCTATATATTTCGCTAAGTGTTCAGTTAAGCGCACCAGTTTAACTTGGTATACGCTTATAATGGAAGGAAGTCGTAATTTACAAGTAGCGCATTGTTACTTCATTGTTAATAAACGTGTGTTTGTATGAATTTGGTCACGAGCATAATTTTAGTATACCATATATGAGATATTTTTAATTCATAAGAGGAATAGATTGGGTAGATACTTTCATCAAATAACTTGAAGTATTATCTACTATTCCTCCACGAAGAATTAAATTCAGATTATCCGTGACAGAACTATCCCCTTCCGAGATTGTTCAGTCTTAAATAAAATAATATGTATTTATTTTTAATTTAATTTTATAAAAATCAGTTCAAGTTTCAAGCGTAGATCAAGTCTTCATTCTGAATGAAATTTTTAGTTATTGTTTTTGGTTAAAATAGATTTATCATTTTATGATTTAATATTAACTCGTAATATATGTAATTTTCGCGTGGTGATGGAGTAAGTATACAATTCATCACCTTTCCTACCCGTAGGTGATCATAACAGAGGACTAAGGGATAAAATATGCATCTAACATCTATGCAAGAGAAGGAAAACTCGCAATAAAACTCTTTATAACACGTGTGTCCAGCGTGGTGCAATAGGTCAATTTCCCTCCTAGTGTGGAGTAGGCTGGAGTCCAGCAGTCAGACATAATTATATGAGCTGAGCTGATAATGATGATGATGATGAATATAATAGGGATATATTATTACACAAACTAATACATTTACAATAAAAATTATATCCTAAAGATATTTCTTAAAAAATAAAAATAATCTAGATTTTTTTGGCACAGGACTGCCCATCAGAAGTAAAGATAGAAAAACAGGATGAAGCTTACTTTCCTAGCGATTCATGAGTAAATTTTTATAACTTACACAGTAAAGTAAGAGGTTGTGACATATTTTCTTCTAAACGCGTTACCACACGTAGACGTAAGATCTAGAACACTTCAAATAACTAATATATAATTACAGCACTAAATTATGACACCATGATAATCAGCTTATAGTTATGTGTAAATAAATTCCCATTAAATATGTCAAAACAATAATATGACGTCACAACTAAGTACAATTTATCATCAACTATTAAGGCGATTAGCACAGCATATATTAGAATTTAAAATCGAAAGCCGATTGAGAATTTAAAGTGACATTTTAGTGTATTTAAATATTTAAGAACTTATTGTTTCAAAACTACTAAGTAGTTTTATTAAAGCTGATTAAGAGAATAGAAAAACATATTGTTTAAATAATTCTCAAACAATTAACTGGATTTTATAACTCGCTTTCTATTTATATAGCCAAGCTATAATGCTACAGTTTAACTTAGCTGCAAGGAGCCCATATGAGGTGGTTTAGCGTCTATTCCTACAGTCGTAAACTTGTAATATAAACTGTAGCAACAATGTAAAATTTTATGGGGACAGGTCTCTATAAATAGACTAGCAAACTGTTTATATAGTATGGGCCATTAAGACTTCACAAAATCGTTCAGTCACTAAGAATACAATGTACACTGTCACCAACCTTTATTGAGATTATTTGATATAACTACTCTTAGTTAGGCTCTGGCTCTCCATGTGGTGATGAATTAACACTAGAAAGACGGGAAAATCTATCTACCTACAAAGACGGCTACCGGTCAAATGACTCCTGCAATTTATTATTTTTTTATTTTATTTTAAGTGTTGAAAATGGTAACTATAGTATAAAACAGAGTTTAATGTATGATTAATTATAATATTTATATACAATTTTTACATTTTAACATTTTGTTTACGTACGTTTACAAGAGCCGCAAACTGGCTTTTTACAAGTGTCGCATACCTTATTAATTTTATTTGTGCACTTTGGTACGAAATATTCTCGCCTTTTCTGAGTTGGCGGATTTTCAGTAGAAGATCAAGAAGTAGAAGGTATAGACTCTTCAGGCAATTGTTGAGTTCCAGAAAGTCCGGCCTCAATTTCTACTTAGTCGCTAAGTTCACTTACTAAACTCAGTATGAAATTCCTTCATTTTATGTTGGTACCTGACATTTTCTTATACAAAACAAAAGAATTTACCCTGCTAGGTCTAATATATTGAAAAAACTTGTACAGGCTACCTTCGAGATGCCGCTTCGACACTTTATTTTTTGCCATCTGGTCACGGCTCGGTGACCACTTTGCGTTGACTCCATTTAAAGTATACACCAGGTACCGTACCGACGGACTTCTACCGATAAGTGATAAGACCATGAACCTCAGAATCACCCGAAGTATGTCTCCTACCAAGGCCTTGACCACGAGAAAAGTGGTACCGCACAATAATCGTCATTATCGCGTTCTGCACTTTCAGAGCCACAACCCGATTCATCTTCTCGAATGTTTTGTAAGAATAAAAGTATTTCTTCACCCTGAACCCTTTGAGACATTGTGCACTATTTACTTCAATAATTTCGACTAAATTCAAAGGCAGTTCGACCATCTGTGAGTAAGAATGTCTGTTTAGTTACTATACTGACGACTCCTTTGACTAACAAACTACAAACAAATGATAAGCGTACCTAATTTATTTTCTACCCTCTCACGTTATAATTCATCATCATCATCATCATATCAGCTCATATATGTCCCACTGTTGGGCTCGAGCCTCCTCCATAACGGGAGGGAAAGTGATCTAGTATACCACGCTGGGCAGACGTGTTTATATAGGATTTTATTTCAAGTTTCCCTTCTCTTGCATAGATGTTATATGTATTTTATATCCCTTAGTCGTCTTTGACGATCACCCATGGGTGAGATAGGGGATGGTGAATTGTATTCGTACTCCGTCACCACACGTTATAATTATAAACACTTATCGGATCTCAGCGGTCAAATGACTGCCGCCTTCTTTGTAGGTATATCAAGATTTTAAATAATAAACAAAAGGGTTGTGAGTAAGTTTCATACATCGTTTCATTTAAGTACTAATATTAATAAAACTCACAAAGTTTCAATACATTAAGTCAAATGGTTTTTGAAATAATCAACATTTAAATTCAAATTGCAGTCAAATGACTGCTCCCGTCTTTCTAGTGTTAAGAATACAATTAGTCATTGTCCTTTACTTTCATGTGGAAATCCTACTAATTGGCTGAGATGGTCACAAGCTGAATAAGACACGGGCAGAACATATTTGGTTAACATTAACTATTTCACCAACCCATCTGCGAAGTGTTTCAAGTATAGTATTACTCTATCTATCCATAGTTCTCGATCTCTACGGAAAATCTGTGGAGTTAGGCTGACCGATCGCATTCGTAACGACGACGTAAGAGAGCGAGTAGGTATGAAAGAGAGTATCGGTGTAAAGATGCGAAAAAGAATGCTCCGATGGTTCGGACATGTGGAAATAATGCCGAACGAACGTCTGATTAAGAAGATATACAATGCGAAAGTGGAAGGATGTAGGTACCGGGGGAGACCGAGACTAACTTTCCTAGACCAGATCGGTCATGTACTGAAGGAAGGTGGAGTCAAGAGTCTTCGAAACCGGCGAGCGTGTATGAAGAGAATTATGAATGTTGAAGAAGCGAAGTATGCAAGGATAGAGTTCTCTGGCACTCTGTTCTCTCTGCCTACCCTGCAAGGGATATGGCGTGATGATATGTATGTATGTATCCATAGTTCTTTTTGATTCTTTGCCTTGGCCAACTCCACCTGATGTCATTTGGTTAACAATTACACTCCCAAGGAGGGTTAACGTCAGGCACGTCATAAAAATATTAAAATTTACGAGTACAACATCGACCTCTAGTAATTGGATTAAGAGCAGAAGAATGAAGATAATAACGAGTTCTCTGCATTAAACATCCTACAGCTATACTCTTGATGCTTCTTTAGTTGATTTTCATGACCCATGAGAAAATAAGGGCGAATGAGAAATTGTTTTAACCTTCAAAAAACGTTGTAAATAGTGGACCTCAGTCTGAAACTGTAAACTATAGACATCGGATTCATCAATTATGGACGCAAAATTGCATCAAGCATACATTTGAAGACCAGACATCATTATATTACTTCATAAAACCAAATAATGAATCATAGCATCCAGGAAGTTGTTTATGTTTAAAGAATAGTTTAGAACGTAAACTGTATGTGTACATCCCGGACTTTATATAAAAATAGTTACTTGTTTATTTGTGATGCAAGGAAATTGTACAACATTGAGAATGTTTAATGTTAGAGAATAAAAATGATTATCATCTTGACAGCAACACGTGGCGTAATAGTTAAATCAACGATTTACCGTACTATGTACCAGTCATTCAGCGATTTAATTATTAATTCTTAGCCTAGATGTAGTTTTCATCTGCTTATTATTATTTTTTTTCAAACACCACCTTGCACTAAGGAAATAATCCTTGTATTGTTGGGCACTTTACAAACATCTAATTAACGCTGACAAATTACACCTAGACTCAAAACAGCACTTTGTGAATCACACAAAGTATTGTTCTGTGTAGGAATCAAACCCACGCATTGGCATGAAAGGTCGGTATCTTAACCACTACGCTATCTGTGCAGTTTATGTAAAGATTTTATTTTAAAGAAAACCCTACACTAAGGCAATAATCCGATTATTGTGGGAGAGTTGAAAATTATTGTGTTTCGTTATTCAATATTTTGTTATCCACTGTTGGACGAAGCCTCCCTCAAATATTGCCAAAAACTGCGGTCTTCTGCCACCCACATCCAAAGACTCCCAACTACCCTCACCAAGTTAATCTCATATTGTGTTCATTGTTATTTATTTACATAAAACTGTAGAAGTTTTTTAACCGACTTCAAAAAGGATGAGGTTCTATGTTTCATAGTATGTATTTTTTTTACATACAATTCTTCGTATAGTGACAAAGTAAGAATACAATTCACCATCCTCTATCGTACCCGTGTCATAATAGACCTCTAAATGATTGATAAAATACAAAAACTATATAAGTGAAGAAAAACTCGAAATAATTGCACCAACTCATTCGAACTGAGAGGTATAGTAAGTCAATTGCCCCCCCTATTATGGAGGAGTCTCGAGCTCAGCAATGAGATATAGATATAAGAGATGATAATAAAAATAAAAAATGTAAACGCCAGAATTACCGTATGGTGACGGAGTAAGAATACAATTCATCACCCCTGTATCTTACCAGTGAGTGATCGTACGACTAAGGAATAGAATATGCATATAAGATGTAAATGTCCTGCATAGACAAGAGAAGGAAAACTGGAAAGAAAACTCTATATCAACACGTCTAACCAGTGTGCTGTAGTAAGTCAATTTTCTTCCTAGAGTGGAGGAGGCTCTAGCCCAGCTGTGGGACAGATATAATATTAGATAATGAGGATAAAATGTCAGAAGAGCATAAGATCTCATTCTTTTGCGTTACCCGAAGGCCATCGAAACAACCCACCGAAGACAAAAATCGGGTACCAGTGGCCCGCTCGCACGGCGAAGAGAGGTGCTTGCAGGTTGGGTCTATGTGGTTGTGCGCCGCTTCTTCCGTTGCTCGAAAAAAAAAAAAAAAACCTCATTATTTTTGAGACAGAAAAATATTTTTCTATTAGAATTTGAAAGTCACTTCAAAAATAAATTATGGCCCGCTCGTACGGCGAAGAGAGGTGCTTACAGGTTGGGTCTTTGGGGTTGTGTGCCGCTTCTTCCGTCGCTCCCGTACGATTTGGCGGGGCGCGACCACGTCCATAGCCCACCGTAAAAAAAAATTGCCATCGGGACAACAAATTTACCCGACACTATATTCTACCTCATTATTTTTTTGTCACAGAAAAATATTTTTCTATTAGAATTCGAAAGTCACTTCAAAAATAAATTATAAATATATATATCAACCTACACAAAGTCGTAACTTCAACTATTACCTAAATAATTCTAAATTTGACCTGCTTACTAGAAACCATTAATCAACATTTATGATTATATTGCATTGTAAACGCTTAACAAAAATGTTCTCTATAACTAGTTATACGACAATTTCGTATAATATTGAGTGTAACGGTTTTATTGCAGTTGATTTTATTTTTACAATAACTTTGTAATAGAGAACTAATTTTATGTAGTATTTTGTTGTATTGTTTATGATTTACAATCAATCAGGAGAACCGAAGTCTATCTAGAAAGTTGGGTTTCTGGTTTGGAGTTTTGGCGCGAATATGGCAATGTCATGTTACGCTCTTGTATTATATTCATTTCTTTAGTGTTTTGTAGTGTTATATTAATTAATTTTACTGGTATTTTATGGAATATGATACAGTTAAAGTGCTGAAGTGTAGTAAATATACTACAATTGTGGTTTACGTGTATTTTCATATTTTGCCAAAATTCCCAATAACATCATTGATTTGGTTATCAGCGCCCGATTAATGGTAACGACTTGACTTACTAACAGACAATGACTTTTAAAGCTACACAAATTGAAGAAGTGATAAATAATATTTATACGAAAAATATTAAATAAAAGTCTTGGCTGTATGGACTCTGATCCCTTTGCCTGTCCGAACGGACGAACAGAACAAAAAAAAGGTTTCTGGTTTTTACGATTGCTGAACGAAGCGCAACAACATAATGCCGGCCAAAGAGATAAGAAAAAAAAAACATATTGCCACTGCTAAGACTGTTCTGTCAGAGTGTTTAACTAACCTGGACGGATCGCAACTGGAGACAGAAAACTATCAACAGTATAGCACTAATAAAATCTTGTGATTCTTCAGTTTTTTGTTAATGAGATACTTAGATACTCCATCTGGTATTCATGGTATATTTGACGTCGAAAATGACAATTTATTACACCCACGAGCTATGGAAGGGTTGGTAGTATTCGCAATTGCTACCACACGTCATCATCATCTCAGCTCATATATTTCCCACTGTTGGGCCCGAGCCTCCTCCGTAATGAGAGAGAAATTAACCTACTATATCACGCTAGTCAGACGTTTTGGTATAGGGTTTTGTTTCAAATTTACCTTCTCCTACCTATGCAATGCATAACATCTATATGTTATATAAGTTTTATATCGCTTAGTCGTCTCTTACGATCACCCACAGGTAAGATAGGGGGTGGTGAATAGTATTTTTACTCCGTCAACACACGGATAATGTAATTGCTACCACACATCACTGTCTATTTTTTAGTTCAGTGTTGTTGATAAAGAAAAATGTCTTGTGCATTGATATATAGAGTAGAATATACTTGCAACACAATTTACATTATAGCCTCCCAAGCCGTCGCACCGGAGGCGAGATTATGACAAATAGCCACACGAAGTTTTATCCGATGGGTGATTACGAAACTTGCGTAGGCCACAATGGGAATACGTGACCCCACGAGTCATAGTGTATGGGTTATACGGTCTATGAATATTGTGCTTTAGTAGATTTTTTTGTCAAATAAATAATATAAATATATTTTGATATGATAGCCGTTTTACAAGGTCGAGTATTTTTTGTTCGGGTCAATTTATTGCTCTTTGTTATTTAGACAATATAATCTTATGGTGAGTGGGTGTTCTGGATTCATAGTTATTTAGGCTATTCCGTATTCAGATTTTCACTCGTTAATCTTACGGTGATTGCTAAATATTAGTTATGATATATTGTTTATAAAATAAATATATTTTCAAAGCTTTTATTGTGTTTCTATTTATATATTTGAGAAACCGAAATAAAATCCAATACACACACATTTAACTCAAGCAAAACTTCTAGAGTTACCAAAATGAGTTCAAGTTATGTACGCTAGAGGCGCTGTTCGTAATACTATGTAAATCAGTGTCAATAACGATAAGGCTATGATTTACATACTTAGTCTAGATCGTGGTTTTGTGGATGAATTTTCCTCTAGCAATGGGCTGCATATGGGCTGATGATATGGGCTGATGATATGGGCTGATGATATGAAATGACAATAATTTAGCTCTCCTCACGTTTTAAACAGAATATTTGTGCTAATAAGAGGAATTAGATATAAAGGTAAAATAAAAAAAAAAATTAGCAATGATAACTGTTAAACATTTTAAAAGTTATCATTATTGTAAAGCTTTTTATATAGACTTAGACTATAGTCTGTCATAAATTAAAAAGCTTGTCGTACCGTATACATGGAAAAAAAAATAATTGGAGAAAATAGTAAAAACGAAAAGTGATCATCAACTCAGATCATATATTCCACTGCTAAGATAGAGCTTCTTCTATGATAGGACGAAAATTTGACCTGCTATGACCACGCTGATCATAAAAGTTGGTATAGGGTTTCATTTCCAGGTTTCCTTTCTCTTGAATATATATTATCCATATATTATATTGCTTAGTCGTCTTTTACGGGCAAGAGAGTTGATGTGATTTCTATTTGAAAGACCAGCGCTGATCGTCTGCCCTATTTATTTTGCTTATGCTTGTGTATCATCATCATTCATCATTCTCCTACTCTTATCCCAATTACTTGGGGTCGATACAATATGTACTTTTCTTTCATAGCACATATTGTAAAAGTTATTGGAAATTGTTTTATGACCGGTTGGCTGCCAGACGTCAACCTTCCTCGGGAATGTAATTGTTGACCAAACGACAATAGATGAAGATGTCTCAGGTCGTTCGTTATAAGGCTCTTAGTCGTCTTTTACGACATCCACGAGCAAAGTAAGGGTTGGTTGTATTCGTAGCCGCTACCACACAGCTTGTGTCTGTCATAAATAAATCATTTCATTTGATTTCATATTCTTGCTCCGTCACCATACTTTAACGGAGAGAAAAAGGCAGCATATATACTATAGCAAGGTTATTAAAAATAAACTTGATAAATATACACGGCGTAACTAAAGTTCACCTTTATTGGAAACTTATATCTGACGGCTAAAAATGCATATCGGAAAAACTAAAAAAAATGTTTTTTTTTTATGTATAAAAAAGAACTCTTGATTATGTACCGGTGTGCAATCGGTATAAACTCGCGTCCAAAAATCAGCGCTGTTTTTTTTTTCAAGCTCGAACAATTTGTTCGTTCAGTAAAATTCGACTGGGGAAAAAAAACAGCATAATGGGCAATAGGAAAGTTTCAAATACACTCGTGCCGAAGCACCGCTGAGATAAACGATTCAAAAGGTAGTAAAAAGGGGGAATTTCCTTCAAAGTTTACCGTTACGGTCGACAGGTGTCCTCGAGGGCTCTAAACAAAGTTTTCTGAATTAGTAGAGAGAAGGTTAGATTTTTTTGCCACAATACTTGGTAAACATAGAGTTTAAATATTTATTGGTTATTAATATATATTATCTATTACGAGTTTTGATATCATTAATTTTAGTGGAAATTAATAAAAATAAATAAAATAGCGATTTGAAGGTTTTATGCAAATAAAAAAAATGTCCTCCAAAACAATAACCAATAAATAAAATTAATTAAAATTGATATGACGATAAACAGATTATTATCACCGTCCTTCCCTTGATACTAAATATACTAGGAATGACTAAAGAAATTAAACAGATAAAATAATTGCAAAGAAAGCCAAATTATACCGTACTCGTCTGATCAGCGTAATTCTGGTACGCTAATTCCACAACAGTTTCCGATGATATAGTAAAAATATAATAAAAAACCTCCAACAGACGACTAAGAGATACATAATGTACAGAAAAAATAGAAATAAAACCCTAGATCAACTAGATCAAGCTTCTGTCATACAGAAAGCTCTAGTCATGAAGCAGGACATATACGAGCTGAAATGATGATGAAAATTAAGTTTTCCAAAGGTCCTTCGTGATCATGTGTTGATTTCCTCTTTGTAATATAAAGACATTACAACTCGTGAATATAAAGGGATGAACCATTTGCAAGATTCTTGAGATGGATAGATGAGTTAATGTTTTAAAGCAACTGCCTTGATGCTTTTATTAGAGTTAGCGCTACAGGTAAATAGCCATTAAAACAACAGCATTAATAGCTAGTGTTAAATCCAAATAAAAATTGACGTCAGGCAAGCGACCGATCATAAAACTATTGCCAATCATTTTTGTAATATTTACGATGAAAGAGGAGTATATATTGCATCGACTCCAAATAATTGGAATAAGAGCAGGAGAATGATGATATGAGCTACTGCTGATAATGCTGATAGCCGTCTAGCAGCTTATTACTAAAACCCTACTTTAAGAATAATGAAACGAATAGGAAACATGCTTACCACTATCTATCAGTCTTATAAAATACTAAGGTATATTATTGCCATAAACACCATACTTGACTGTTGGATTGGCGATTATTGTAGACTGTACAAAAATTTGAACAAAAGACCATTGTTGATTAATGCATTATTGTTACCTTAATCAGTTTTGATACAATTTTGACGACTCTTATGGTAAACCAAGTGATAAAAACACAATATATACTTGGTCCATCAAAACACGGTGATTAATACCACTATCTCGATTTCTAAAACAACATCAAATCATTTATTATACACAAGCCCCATAAGGGCACTTATTGTTAATTTTACAAAGTTCTGGAGGCGGTGCTCGTCACAGGAGTAAGATTTCCTTATATCCTATTGCACCTTGATCCCATCCTGTATTCCTTCCTTTCTTGAGGTGTATGGTATATTGATTAACCGTGGGAAAGTGGTGGGTTTTCCTTCCTCTCCTCCATTTTATAATAATTTTACAAATATTAATATATAGTTTAAGGGATTGAAAATATTTTTTAATAGTTTTAATCAGATTCTATATTCAATGAGACATTTCTCTCGCTATAATAACATAGGCAGTAGAGTTGGTGATAGCGTTTGGTGTTATGAATATTCCTGGAGAAAGCAGCTGTCCATTAAGTATTCTGTGGGTTTTAAAGACTTCGACATGTAAATAAAAGGTAGAAGTTCGTTAAATTTTTAACTCGTTACAACTCGGAAACTTTTTTAATAGAGAGAGAGAGAGAGAAAAAAAAAAGAGAGAACGACGCATATTTGTACGTGTATACTATGGTAAAAGAATAAAAATACAGAGTGAAAAAAGAAAGCGCGTCTTCACCTCTAAAATATAAGTGTTTTCTTAAATCACTTACTTGAAGTTGCAAACTGAAATTAAAAAGTTGAAAGGTTTCGTTTCGTGTACCTATTTTAACGCAGCGCGGAGTTGTAATTCAGAAAAAAAAATGTACCCTTCAGTGAGTTTTGAAAAGATTACTTTGTAAACGATGGTAGTTCCTTCAAGAACAGAGATAAAAATGGACGGGTCTTTTTACCATGAAGATAATAGTATTTTGATGTATTTGCATTCGAAGATATTTGAAAATATTGTATTATATAAGATAGCATAAGATAAGGTAAGATAAGATATTTTTATTTGTGAAAAATATTTTTATTTCTAAGATATTTTTATTTGTAGGTACCGGGGAGACCGAGACTAACCTAACTAGACCAGATTGGTGAAGTACTTAAGGAAGGTGGAGTCAAGAGTCTCCAAAACCGACGAGCGTGTATGAAGAGAATTATGAATGTTGAGGAAGCGAGTGAAGTATGCAAGGATAGAGTTCTCTGGCACTCTGTTCTCTTTGCCTTCACTGCAAGTGATATGGCGTGATGATATGTATGTGTATGTATGTATTTGTGAAAATATTTGTAGGTATTAAACAATCTAATATTAATCTATTTCAACGTGATCTGTCATTATAGGCATATATATTATCATAACGTCAATTATATATTTTTTATTATTGTATTATTATTATTAAACTGAGCTTACTAGATCACATCATCATTGCAGCCCTTATATGTTCCACTGTTGGGCTCGGGCTTCTTTCATAATGGGAGGTGATGAGATTAACCTACTACATCACGCTGGTCAGACGTGTTGGTATAGGGTTTTGTCTCGAGTTTTACTTCTCTTGCTAGATGTTATATGCGTTTTATATCCCTTTGTCGTCTCTTACGATCACCCACGGTTAAGATAGGGGGAGAAGGAAAACTCGTAATTAAACCTTATAATGACACGCCACATCAGCGTGGTATAGTAGATTAATTTTCCCTCCCATTATGGAGAAGGCTCGAGCCCAACATTGGGACATATATAAGCTGAGATGATGATATTGAATCTTTTAAATTATTAGACTAGTTAGATAAAAAATTCATAAAAAAGCATTTTCCAAGGATATCAATTATATATCATTGAATAAATAACTCATTGATATTACGTTCTCTCATTAGTACTGTCATTAGTGGTAAGACCACGCTGTTGACCGTTCTCTGTCTACAGCCATCACCCGGTGCGTCCTGGGTAGTACCACACTCTCGCAGAAGATCGACGTCTGAGTAATGGCAAAATGCTATTCCACTTCGTTCGGTGGTATCGGTTTGAAAGAGCCGGAAGCCTCACTGGTTAGGTTTGTATTGGTATGCAACGACCTAGTTATACCCTTGCTTTTACACAGGTCCATGGTCGGCAGTAACACTTATCATCAGGTGTGCTGCTCGTTTGCCACCGTAAGCAATAAAAAAGGGAAAGATTTTATATTACACAAAAAGCTGCAATTTACTAGAGTAATAATAAACTCCAAAAAGCTTAGAAAAGCTCTACACTACACTACTGAGACTAGATGAGGGTAGTTACTAGAAATTCACACATAACACGAAGCTGGTTATGTTAAAATTTAACTGAAGTGTGGTATTAGCAATTTGTTTCAGTCTGAGATACCGCTTTGACTACCGGTGGTTCAGATACTTGTTAGTGAAGCAATTTAATAAGCGGAAATAATCTTTAAGTAGCCATCTACTTATGTAATTGCTATATAAGTTATGATTAGAATAATTTTGTAATTGCTTTCGAAGTGACGGCTTATCTCCCTAGATTAAAAATAATTAATATTGAGGCATCAGAACGAAATTGCCTCATTTTGCAAACTAAAATTAGATTATTGGAAATAAAACTGTTTTGAAGGATTCTATCGCGTTTGTATTTGATTTTTATTGACCAAAGTTTCGAACACTTTAGAGTTTACGTAGAAGAGATGCATCAAAATAGTTATATTTCAAATGTATATTATACATTTCATGCATAAATATGACATATCACATTTCTCACATAAACATGTAAAATCAGAAATTATTATGTTATTAATCAGAAATTATTATGTTATTAATCAGAAATTATTATGTTATTAATCAATAATTATTATGTTATTAATCAGAAATTATTATGTTATTAATCAATAATTATTATGTTATTAATCAGAAATTATTATGTTATTAATCAATAATTATTATGTTATTAATCAGAAATTATTATGTTATTAATCAATAATTATTATGTTATTAATCAGAAATTATTATGTTATTAATCAGAAATTATTATGTTATTAATCAATAATTATTATGTTATTAATCAGAAATTATTATGTTATTAATCAATAATTATTATGTTATTAATCAGAAATTATTATGTTATTAATCAGAAATTATTATGTTATTAATCAATAATTATTATGTTATTAATCAGAAATTATTATGTTATTAATCAGAAATTATTATGTTATTAATCAGAAATTATTATGCTAAAACTTGATGTTAATTAAATTTGATTTTATTTTTTTTCCAGTTCAACTCGTGAATGGCACCCATTCATGAGTTGAGTTGAGTTTATAGAACTTAGTCCAGTCATATTTTTTATAATTGCGTTTTATAATATATCGTGGTTTATTATCATATCACTGGGGCTAATATTTGCTAAACATGTTATATAAAATTTCATATAAAAGTCATTAAAAAAATAATAATAGAAAAACCCATTGAGTCTCTTGCTGGATCTTCTCAGTAGCGATCACATTACGATACAGTAATAATTTCTTGGATAACCTATTAAAATTGAGAGTAAGGGCCCTCGTAGGATTCATACAAGATAAATGAATATAAATTTGTCTTAAATGGTAAAATTTTTTACAATATTTATTGGACTAAATTTAACTTTTTTCCCATTACATTTTCCTGGATTAGCTGAAATACCTCGAAATATTCAGATTACCCTGAGTTTGAAAACACTATTTCTAATACTAAGAAATCTTACTAGATAATGTAAAAGGATGAAAATCATGTAATTAAACTTTAGGCCAAACTATCTAGTCAACGTGTTATAGAAGAATAAATTCACTTCTTATTGTAAAGAAACCTGGTAAACCTACATGGATTCTAAAAAGTAAAATATTCTAGCATGAATATAACTATTCACCTCAAACTTATAAATTTTGAGAATACCTATTTACAGCGAATAAAGTAATATTACTTAAAAACATCGTAATCAAAAATTCATGATGAACCAAGTTTTAATAGAATTCGCAACGAAGGTTTATACAAAAAAAGATGAATTAATAAAAAGAAAACTAAAAAAAAACACCTTTGATTATATATGCTCCGCCGGCAAATTGAATTTCTGATTGGGAGAAATCAAAACAAAGCTGGAAGCGGTTCACTGGCCAGCAACGAAAATAGGCCGGATTTGGCGTAACGTTTACACAAACAACGGTTTCGAAGGAAAGAAATATATATCAGGCCAGTAACGAAACACATTATAAAATTTGTTGTAAAAGAATTTTACAAAGTGGTAACAGAGTATCTAATAATACCATTGCCCTGCGAATGTCACAAAAGTCACCAGTAAGAAAGACAGGCAAAGAAAGACATGCAATAAATCCTACAAATTCTTCATCATATTTTTTAGCTCTCCCCCATGTGGCAACGGGATAAGAATACAATTATCATAATCCCTTACTTGCCCATGGGAGTAGTAAAAATCGGCAATGGAAAAGGGGTAATGAATTGTATTCTTACTCCGTCACCAAACTGAGAAGCTTGGACTCAAGATCAAGGTACACAGATCAAGAAACACAGACAGATCAGGATACAAATTCAGATGCAAAAATGAATATTCGAGAACACCTTCAACTTGAACTGTGGATCAATGAAAATAGAACATGCATTTGCGTGGTCTGAATGCTGGTCCACAACAAAATTTAAAAGTTACACGTGTTAGTTTGGCAGAACCTGCCACAATTTGACGTTGGAACACCGAACCGAACACGTGATGTTTTTGTGAAACATTGCTTGCAAAATTGAAGACTGAAAGCGATTGTTAAAATTAAAAACTGGGTTAATAAATTAGATTAATTTAATTAGCTTTTAATGATTATAGCGTAGATTGGCTTGTCTGGTATCATCTCATCATTATCTTAGGTCATACACCTCCCACTATTGGGCTCAACCCTCCTCCAAACGACAGGGAAATTAAACTATTACACCACGCTAGTCAGACGTGTTGGTATAGACTTTTGTTTCGAGTTTTTCTTCTCTTGCATATATGTTTTATGCGTTTTGATACCCCTCTAGTCGACTCTTATGATCACCAACGGGTAATATTGGGGGTGGTTAATTGTATTCCTACTTCGTCACCACATGGAAAGTCTACAGTACCTAGCGATAAATATCGCACATCAATCCTTAGAAAGAGACAATCAATTAATTCCGACTGTTAGGGCACTATCTCTATCGCACAGTACCTGTATGACAAAGCACTGATAAACTAGTATCTATTAGGAGCTGTTAAAACAATTATGATTTTTTTTACTAAATAAAGTCCATATATTCCACAGCTTTTTATCTAAGTAGTTGCATGATTAACCATTCGAGTTAAAACGCTTTTTGTGATTTCTACATAGGAAATTCCCTTTTAAGTAAAAAAAAAAACAACAGAATTGGTGTGTGCTTAAAACTACTGAATAGAATTGAATACTTCATTAAGACCTTAATAATATGAAACACAACCATTATTTATTTTTATCTTATATTTATAAAATAAAAAATATTTACATTAAATATATAATTATGTAGAAATTATTCTGTAAAATTTTGCTTTAACTATTCATCATATGTATACGTACACACATAACTCTTAAAATGCTCATTTAGTCGACGATAGTCAATATTTTTTCAATATTATACGAGTATTGCGATTATATAAGAAGCGTTACATAGCGGAGCGTGACGGTTTAATCTCGTTCAATGCCCACAAAATATATTTAAAAATATATACATATTTATAAGACGAGCTTGTAGCTGTTACAATATCAAATATAACAACTTAAATATTTTTAAATGAAACTACTTTTAGATCTTAACTTTTCACATTTGTGACATAACTTGTAATTTCGTGTATTTCTTTACCTATTTTCTTTTTTTTTTTATATAACATCTAATATCTTTAATAGAGTTACTAATTTCTAATAGAGTCTATTAATTACTAATTTCTTAGTATTTACTAGAAACTTTATTGGTGATAGTGTTAATATTTTATTATTTATTCTTATTGTAAATTAATTATAATACTGTATGATTTTTGACTCAATATATAAATAAAATAAAGTACACAACGCGCCTAAAGAAATGAACACTTCAAAAATTCGTAAATAGTATTTGCTATTTACTAGCTACCCTCAGCCGAACTATTCCCCTGTCTACCACTAAAAGTCAAAGAATAACACAATATTTGTTATCTTTCCATTTATCTAGAAACATTAAAAACGAAGTTTTGTAACACGTTAAAAGGGTTGGAATATCAAAATAAGCAGTTTGTACAACGCATGCGTGCATACGGCTCTCTGGTTTGTTTACATAAAGTGTTTACTCAAATGTGTCCTTACTGAGAAAAGTTAAGTTTGTTTATGTTTCTGCATATATATGATGTTGTGCCTTTAATTTATTTTTTTATCTCAGCTGAAGAAAGGGTTACATTTTTGATTATTAATTTATGATAAATTAAATAAATAGTAGGTACATATTCATTGGAATGAAATTTTCTGGTGTATATTTATTGTAAATAAATAAGTTTATTATGTTATATCTAATACATTATATTATATATATTATAGATAGACTTGATAGATATTTGTAGATTTATAAAAAAAAAGTCCGTAACTTTGTGTTTATTATTAACAACTTTTTTTTTTGAAAATTCATTAAGTCGAATCAACCTTACTAATATTATAAATGCGAAAGTAACTCTGTCTGTCTGTCTCTCTTTCACACCAAAACTACTGAACCGATCTAAATGAAATTTGGTACACAGATAGTCTAGAACCTGACAAAAGACATAGGCTACTTTTTAATGCAAAAAAGGGTTGTAAAGGGGGATGAAACTTTGTAAGAATTTATCGTCATTTTTAAAGGCAGAATCTTGAAACTTATTTTTAGGCTATTGATTAGATATAAATAAATATGACATTAAAATTTTTCCCTTAAGGGATAAAATAAAAATAGGGGATGAAAAACTTTAGGATAGTAACCTTTTACGAGGGCGAAGCCGCGGGCAGAAGCTAGCTTATATTATATAATTCCTGAAAGTGCAATTTACATATTTTTAATTTCACTTTTTTATTTAAAATTAATTCAATAATCTAACACCAAATTTAATTCAACAAGCTAATGCGGCTCCGAATTTAAGAGATCCGGCAAGAATCTATAAAATTGTGTTGCGCTACGAACAAAGATGTGTAAATGCAATATAATCATGGCTGAAACAGATCCCACAAGTGGCACGCTATCACGAATTAATTACTGGAGTAGCCATCACTCATATGTTATTTGTATCAGAACTGATGTGTTGGGTAAGGGAAATTCGTCAAAATAATGTTTAAAAAACTAGCGTCGTTACTAGTAAACGATTTCCAATGTTTTCTGAGCTGAGAGTATGAAAAGTTATTTCATACTAACTTTTCATACTTTTCCCTGTGGTGACGGAGTAAGAATACAATTCACCACCCTTTATTACCCGTGGGTGATCATATGAGATGACTAAGGGATATAAAACGCATATAACATCTATGAGAGAGAAGGAAAACTCGAAACAAAACCCTATACCAACACGTCTGACCAGCGTAATATAGTAGGTCAATTGTCCTCCTATTATGGAGAACGCTCGAGCCCAACAGTGGGACGTGTATGAGCTGAGATGATGATGATGATGATGAACTGATGAATTTTTCATAATTTCATAAGAAGTATATCTTAAAACGTCAGCCACACATTTCTTTTTAGAAAACTTAGGATTTGAACCCATGATCTCATAATGGCCAGTCGAATGCCATTTATTCTCGTCTCTAACTTCGCCATTCTTATTTTTTGCCTTTCTATTGGCAGAAAAATAAGCGGTCATATGCTGGTAATTATTAACCAGTGCTCACGAAACTCAGCAATACCAAGAGCACATTCAAGTAATCTACAGTGAGCAAAGAGCTCTTTTTAAAATTTCATTTAAAGGACATGAACACGCTTGCGAAATATTGCAGCAGGAATTTATTTCAAAGCCTGCACGTGCATGGAAAAAATGAATTCGGATACATTGGAAGTCAATATCATTTCCAGGTGGAAACTTTTGCAGGGAAGAATGTGTGATAAGAAATGAGAGGTCGACACTTAGTCAAATAGCTCCTCGGAGCACTCTCTCAAGAGCTAAGCCCAGTTTCAGCGTTCTAAAGAGTCGAGAGTGCACAGAGATCCAAAGTTTCGCTTATATTTTAATTATAGTTTATATTTTATTTTTAGTTACTGAGAAACCTGTTAGTGTCTTAATGTCGATAAACATCTGAACATCATTTTAATTTAATTAATATCATTACAAATAAAATTTTAATTAACAAACAGTACATTAAGTTATTCAATGTTCCAAAAGTATATGATCAAAAGATAATGTTTCATTTTTAAGTCTTCTTGTGTGGTTACAGGAATAGTGTGTAAAAAATATAGTACAACACGAATTGTAATCAGACCATGACCGTTATGGTTTCTCTCCCAGTGGAGGACTTATGACCAGTTTCAGAAGACAATAGGTACATAGATGCATGGATGATAGAGTATTTTTTTATTTTTATTTCGTAAACTAGCTTCTGCCCGCGGCGTCGCCCGCGTAAATTTTCTTCCCTTATTTTTATTTCATCCCTTAAAGGTATCTTTTTTACAAAATTTTAATGTCATATTTATATCTAATCAATAGCCTAAAAATAAGTATCAAGCTTGGCTTTAAAAATGACGATACTTCTTTACAACTTTTCATATCCCTTTACAACCCTTTTTTCCATTAAAAAGTAGCCTATGTTCTTTATCAGACTCTAGACTATCTATGTACCAAATTTCATTTAGATCGGTTCAGTAGTTTTGACGTGAAAGAGCGACAGACAAACAGACAGAGTTACTTTCGCATTTATAATATTATTAAGGATTAAGGATTATATGGTAGTAATTAGATTTACGATCTGATTAGTATACTGAATTACTAAAGCAGATTCCCATATTAAAATATCAAGTTTTAATATTCTGTGACTTATACTATAATCGGCAAAACAAATAGGATTTTTTTTTAAAATATCGCAATTAATTTTAATATTTTAAAGTGTTAACACTTTATTTAAATACAGTCACTCATATTGGAACAGGGTATACTATAAGGTTGCTATTATACTCAAATGCCGGATGATTAAATGAAAAAAAAATAGCAGGACAGATGTTCGAGTGCGACCACAAGACTCCGTTGCAAGACAAAGACTTGTTTATTGTATAGCATATGGTTTTTGTTTGTGTTTGGTTTCGTTTTGTACCATCTTATTCGTGCTCATGTGATTTACTTTAATAATTAACAATGCTCTACATTATGGAATGGATTTTTTTTTTAAATTTCGTAAACCATTACTAAGAATTAAATCTATCATTGTTTAACAATGCAAAAAAAAGTGTTTTTTTATTTTATTTTAAAAAAATATCTAAAAGAATAGTTATAGTTTAAGGAAAAGATATATCACGCGCCCCAGCGACAACTTTTATGCGCTTTTGTAATTTGAACGAAAAAAAAAGAAGTAATACATATTAATATTCATCATTTCAGCTCATATATGTCCCACTATTGGGCTCGAGCCTCCTCCATAATGGGAGGGAAATTAACCTAATATACTACGCCGGTCAGACGTGTTGGTATAGGGTTTTGTTTCGAGTTTTCCTTCTCTTGCATCGATGTTATATGCATTTTATACCCCTTAGTCGTCTCTTACGATCACCCACGGGTAAGATAAGGGGTAATATTAAGATTAAAATGTCTATGTACCTACATACAATATCCCATTGGTATCAGAAGTCACAAAGTTAATCGTTTTAAGAAAAAGAATATAATTTATTTAATCAGTATTATTATATAACAATGAGAAACTTTATATAAAATTACTTTTTGTTAAAAATATAATTAATCTAAAATTTATTAAATAACTACAAAATTTCAAAATCGGTTCTCTGGAATAATGATACAAATAAATTTTAATTTCCCAAGAAAAGTTATTCTGCTACTTTTTAAATAAACAAAGCGATTCTGCATACATTAACATACCGGACTAATCAATAACATTCAGATCAAAACATTTCGAAACAAGCCGTTTTATTCGTTCGTAGAAAAGATCAATTCATGGAAACATTCAAGATGTTACAAAAGGAACAAAATGCCACAGGAGGCGACTGTTTGTAGAATATCCGTACAATAAACAGATTACAGGTCACTAACGTTATGTACATTACAAATATTATTTCTGAGATTTTTTTTTAAATAAGAACTACTGCAGAATATCTAAGTATCAGCCACCTCAGTACAGTCTGAATGCTGGTCCACAACAAAATATAAAAGTTACACGTGTTAGTTTGGCAGAACCTGCCACAATTTGACGTTGGAACACCGAACCGAACACGTGATGTTTTTGTGAAACATTGCTTGCAAAATTGAAGACTGAAAGCGATTGTTAAAATTAAAAACTGGGTTAACAATTTAGATTAATTTAATTAGCTTTTAATGATTATAGCGTAGATTGGCTTGTCTGGTATCATCTCATCATTATCTTAGGTCATACACCTCCCACTATTGGGCTCAACCCTCCTCCAAACGACAGGGAAATTAAACTATTACACCACGCTAGGCAGACGTGTTGGTATAGACTTTTGTTTCGAGTTTTTCTTCTCTTGCATAGATGTTTTATGCGTTTTGATACCCCCTTAGTCGACTCTTATGATCACCAACGGGTAATATTGGGGGTGGTTAATTGTATTCCTACTTCGTCACCACATGAAAAGTCTACAGTACCTAGCGATAAATATCGCACATTAATCCTTAGAAAGAGACAATCAATTAATTCCGACTGTTAGGGCACTATCTCTATCGCACAGTACCTGTATGACAAAGCACTGATAAACTAGTATCTATTAGGAGCTGTTAAAACAATTACGATTTTTTTTTTACTAAATAAAGTCCATATATTCCACAGCTTTTTATCTAAGTAGTTGCATGATTAACCATTCGAGTTAAAACGCTTTTTGTGATTTCTACATAGGAAATTCGCTTTTAAGTAAAAAAAAAAAAAAAAACAGAATTGGTGTGTGCTTAAAACTACTGAATAGAATTGAATACTTCATACATACACATACATACATACATATCATCACGCCATATCCCTTGCAGGGTAGGCAGAGAGAACAGAGTGCCAGAGAACTCTATCTCTGCATACTTCACTCGCTTCCTCAACATTCATAATTCTCTTCATACACGCTCGCCGGTTTCGGAGACTCTTGACTCCACCTTCCTTCAGTACATGACCGATCTGGTCTAGGTAGGTTAGTCTCGGTCTCCCTCGGTACCTACATCCTTCCACTTTCGCATTGTATATCTTCTTAACCAGGCGTTCGTTCGGCATTCTTTCCACATGTCCGAACCATCGGAGCATTCCCTTTCGCATCTTTACACCAATACTCTCTTTCATACCTACTCGCTCTCTTACGTCGTCGTTACGAATGCGGTCGGTCAGCCTAACTCCACAGATTTTCCGCAGAGATCGCATTTCGACCGCATTAATTTTACTATCATACTCTTTTCTGCATACCCAACTCTCGCTTCCATACAGTAATGTTGGGACAAGCACTGCGTTATGTATTGCTACACGTGCCTTCTGGCTGAGGTGGTGGCTGCCGAGAAGTTGCCCCAACGCTCCGTTCACTCTATTTCCCGCATTCACTCTTCGCTCTATATCAGTGGTGTACCTTCCATCTCGGCTAAATCCACATCCAAGATATACAAATTCATCCACTTGCTCTAGTACATCATTACCTATTGTTACTCTTACATCTGTTCTGGTTTTATCTCTTTCAAAGACCATTATTTTGGTTTTGCTCACATTCACGCGTAGACGCGTGAATACTTCATTAAGACCTTAATAATATGAAACACAACCATTATTTATTTTTATCTTATATTTATAAAATAAAAAAATATTTACATTAAATATATAATTATGTAGAAATTATTCTGTAAAATTTTGCTTTAACTATTCATCATATGTATACGTACACACATAACTCTTAAAATGCTCCTTTAGTCGACGATAGTCAATATTTTCTCAATATTATACGAGTATTACGATTATATAAGAAGCGTTACATAGCGGAGCGTGACGGTTTAGTCTCGTTCAATGCCCACAAAATAAATAATAAAATATATTTCAAAATACATATTTATAAGACGAGCTTGTAGCTGTTACAATATCAAATATAACAACTTAAATATTTTTAAATGAAACTACTTTTAGATCTTAACTTTTCACATTTGTGACATAACTTGTAATTTCGTGTATTTCTTTACCTATTTTCTTTTTTTTTTTATATAACATCTAATATCTTTAATAGAGTTACTAATTTCTAATAGAGTCTATTAATTACTAATTTCTTAGTATTTACTAGAAACTTTATTGGTGATAGTGTTAATATTTTATTATTTTTTCTTATTGTAAATTAATTATAATACTGTATGATTTTTGACTCAATATATAAATAAAATAAAGTACACAACGCGCCTAAAGAAATGAACACTTCAAAAATTCGTAAATAGTATTTGCTATTTACTAGCTACCCTCAGCCGAACTATTCCCCTGTCTACCACTAAAAGTCAAAGAATAACACAATATTTGTTATCTTTCCATTTATCTAGAAACATTAAAAACGAAGTTTTGTAACACGTTAAAAGGGTTGGAATATCAAAATAAGCAGTTTGTACAACGCATGCGTGCATACGGCTCTCTGGTTTGTTTACATAAAGTGTTTACTCAAATGTGTCCTTACTGAGAAAAGTTAAGTTTGTTTATGTTTCTGCATATATATATGATGTTGTGCCTTTAATTTATTTTTTTATCTCAGCTGAAGAAAGGGTTACATTTTTGATTATTAATTTATGATAATATTAATTTATAATAAATAGTAGGTACATATTCATTGGAATGAAATTTTCTGGTGTATATTTATTGTAAATAAATAAGTTTATTATGTTATATCTAATACATTATATTATATATATTATAGATAGACTTGATAGATATTTGTAGATTTATAAAAAAAAGTCCGTAACTTTGTGTTTATTATTAACAACTTTTTTTTTGAAAATTCATTAAGTCGAATCAACCTTACTAATATTATAAATGCGAAAGTAACTCTGTCTGTCTGTCGCTCTTTCACGCCAAAACTACTGAACCGATCTAAATGAAATTTGGTACACAGATAGTCTAGAACCTGACAAAAGACATAGGCTACTTTTTAATGCAAAAAAGGGTTGTAAAGGGGGATGAAACTTTGTAATAATTTATCGTCATTTTTAAAGGCAGAAGCTTGAAACTTATTTTTAGGCTATTGATTAGATATAAATAAATATGACATTAAAATTTCGTAAAAATACTACCCTTAAGGGATAAAATAAAAATAGGGGATGAAAAACTTTAGGATAGTAACCTTTTACGAGGGCGAAGCCGCGGGCAGAAGCTAGCTTATATTATATAATTCCTGAAAGTGCAATTTACATATTTTTAATTTCACTTTTTTATTTAAAATTAATTGAATAATCTAACACCAAATGTAATTCAACAAACTAACGCGGCTCCGAATTTAAGAGATCCGGCAAGAATCTATAAAATTGTGTTGTGCTACGAACAAAGATGTGTAAATGCAATATAATCATGGCTGAAACAGATCCCACAAGTGGCACGCTATCACGAATTAATTACTAGAGTAGCCATCACTCATATGTTATTTGTATCAGAACTGATGTGTTGGGTGAGGGAAATTCGCCAAAATAATGTCTAAAAAACTAGCGTCGTTACTAGTAAACGATTTCCAATGTTTTCTGAGCTGAGAGTATGAAAAGTTATTTCATACTAACTTTTCATACTTTTCCCTGTGGTGACGGAGTAAGAATACAATTCACCACCCTTTATTACCCGTGGGTGATCATATGAGATGACTAAGGGATATAAAATGCATATAACATCTATGAGAGAGAAGGAAAACTCGAAACAAAACCCTATACCAACACGTCTGACCAACGTAATATAGTAGGTCAATTGTCCTCCTATTATGGAGAACGCTCGAGCCCAACAGTGAGACGTGTATGAGCTGAGATGATGATGATGAACTGATGAACTTTTCATAATTTCATAAGAAGTATATCTTAAAACGTCAGCCACACATTTCTTTTAGAAAACTTAGGATTTGAACCCATGATCTCATAATGGCCAGTCGAATGCCATTTATTCTCGTCTCTAACTTCTCCATTCTTATTTTTTGCCTTTCTATTGGCAGAAAAATAAGCAGTCATATGCTGGTAATTATTAACCAGTGCTCACGAATTATTAACCAGTGCTCACGAATCTCAGCAATACCAAGAGCACATTCAAGTAATCTACAGTGAGCAAAGAGCTCTTTTTAAAATTTCATTTAAAGGACATGAACACGCTTGCGAAATATTGCAGCAGGAATTTATTTCAAAGCCTGCACGTGCATGGAAAAAATTAATTCGGATACATTGGAAGTCAATATCATTTCCAGGTGGAAACTTTTGCAGGGAAGAATGTGTGATAAGAAATGAGACGTTGACACTTAGTCAAATAGTTCCTCGGAGTACTCTCTCAAGAGCTAAGCCCAGTTTCAGCTTTCTAAAGAGTCGAGAGCACACAGAGATTCAAAGTTTCGCTTATATTTTAATTATAGTTTATATTTTATTTTTAGTTACTGAGAAACCTGTTAGTGTCTTAATGTCGATAAACATCTGAACATCATTTTAATTTAATTAATATCATTACAAATAAAATTTTAATTAACAAACAGTACATTAAGTTATTCAATGTTCCAAAAGTATATGATCAAAAGATAATGTTTCACTTTTAAGTCTTCTTGTGTGGTTACAGGAATAGTGTGTAAAAAATATAGTACAACACGAATTGTAATCTGAACGTGACCGTTATGGTTTCTCTCCCAGTGGAGGACTTATGACCAGCTTCGGAAGACAATGGGTAGATAGATGCATGGATGATAGAGTATTTTTTTATTTTTATTTCGTAAACTAGCTTCTGCCCGCGGCGTCGCCCGCGTAAATTTTCTTCCCTTATTTTTATTTCATCCCTTAAAGGTATCTTTTTTACAAAATTTAAATGTCATATTTATATCTAATCAATAGCCTAAAAATAAGTACCAAGCTTGGCTTTAAAAATGACGATACTTCTTTACAACTTTTCATAGCCCTTTACAACCCTTTTTTGCATTAAAAAGTAGCCTATGTTCTTTATCAGACTCTAGACTATCTGTGTACCAAATTTCATTTAGATCGGTTCAGTAGTTTTGACGTGAAAGAGCGACAGACAGACAGACAGAGTTACTTTCGCATTTATAATATTATTAAGGATTAAGGATTATATGGTAGTAATTAGATTTACGATCTGATTAGTAGGTATACTGAATTACTAAAGCAGATTCCCATATTAAAATATCAAGTTTTAATATTCTGTGACTTATACTATAATCGGCAAAACAAATAAGATTTTTTTTTAAAATATCGCAATTAATTTTAATATTTTAAAGTGTTAACACTTTATTTAAATACAGTCACTCATATTGGAACAGGGTATACTATAAGGTTGCTATTATACTCAAATGCCGGATGATTAAATGAAAAAAAAATAGCAGGACAGATGTTCGAGTGCAACCACAAGACTCCGTTGCAAGACAAAGACTTGTTCATTGTATAGCATATGGTTTTTGTTTGTGTTTGGTTTCGTTTTGTACCATCTTATTCGTGCTCATGTGATTTACTTTAATAATTAACAATGCTCTACATTATGGAATGGATTTTTTTTTTTCAATTTCGTAAACCATTACTAAGAATTAAATCTATCATTGTTTAACAATGCAAAAAAAAAGTGTTTTTTTATTTTATTTTAAAAAAATATCTAAAAGAATAGTTATAGTTTAAGGAAAAGATATATCACGCGCCCCAGCGACATCTTTTATGCGCTTTTGTAATTTGAACGAAAAAAAAAGAAGTAATACATATTAATATTCATCATTTCAGCTCATATATGTCCCACTATTGGGCTCGAGCCTCCTCCATAATGGGAGGGAAATTAACCTAATATACTACGCCGGTCAGACGTGTTGGTATAGGGTTTTGTTTCGAGCTTTCCTTCTCTTGCATAGATGTTATATGCATTTTATATCTCTTAGTCGTCTCTTACGATCACCCACGGGTAAGATAAGGGGTAATATTAAGATTACAATGTCTATGTACCTACATACAATATCCCATTGGTATCAGAAGTCACAAAGTTAATCGTTTTAAGAAAAAGAATATAATTTATTTAATCAGTATTATTATATAACAATAAGAAACTTTATATAAAATTACTTTTTATTAAAAATATAATTAATCTAAAATTGATTAAATAACTACAAAATTTCAAAATCGGTTCTCTCGTATAATGATACAAATAAATTTTAATTTCCCAAGAAAAGTTATTCTGCTACTTTTTAAATAAACAAAGCGATTCTGCATACATTAACATACCGGACTAATCAATAACATTCAGATCAAAACATTTCGAAACAAGCCGTTTTATTCGTTCGTAGAAAAGATCAATTCATGGAAACATTCAAGATGTTACAAAAGGAACAAAATGCCACAGGAGGCGACTGTTTGTAGAATATCCGTACAATAAACAGATTACAGGTCACTAACACGTTATGTACATTACAAATATTATTTCTGAGATTTTTTTTTAAATAAGAACTACTGCAGAATATTTAAGTATCAGCCACCTCAGTAAAGTATATCTCAAGCTCAAATTGAAGCTCTTTTTTAAAAATAATTTGCAGATAAATTTGATAGATTTGAATAATTTATTCATCATCACAGCCCATATATGTCTCACTATTGGGTTCGAGCCTCCTCCGTAATGGGAGGGAAATTAACCTATTATACTGCGCTGGTCAGACATGTTGGTATAGGATTTTGTTTCGAGATTTCCTTCTTTTGCATAGATGTTATATGCGTTTTATATCCCTTAGTCGTCTAGTACAACCACCCACCAGTAAGATAGGGGGTGGTGAATTGTATTCTTACTCGGTCACCACACGGATTAATAATGTTTTATTGAATCGTTTTGACACAAATAAAATAAGAGTTGAGGTATAAATTGAGCCATAAAAAAAATGCAATAGCAAAAGATGTATGCGAATGAAATGAAGATACTAAGACGGCCAGTGGGAGCGATGAGACTCAATAAAATGCGAAACGAGTACGTCACAGGCGCTTTCAAAATTGCTTCTAATGCAGAAAAATGGTCGCAAGTAGTATGAAGTGGCTCAGACATGTTTTGAGAAAGGACGATACACACAGCTTTGGCCGCCTACCCTGCTAACAAAGTTCTGGCCATTCCAAAAAAGAAGAAGGACAGAACCTACCCCTACTTTTACCTTTGACTACGTGGTAGATAACCATTACCAGCGACTTGGAATGGGCTCAATTAAATCCGCAGACAACCTACAACAGGGCGTTCTGGCATCTTTAAACGACGAAGGCCGACCTCAAATAATGGAATAAGGCAAGTAAAGAGAGGACAAAGAAGTAAAAACTTAGGCTTAGCTTTACTAGGCTTCCTAGGAGTGTAAGTACGAGAAGACTCTTTTTATTCTCTATTTCTCTCCAGACTAATTGTAAGTTATTATATACTAGCTTTCTGCCCGCGGCTTCGCCCGCGTAAATGGTGACTATTCTAAAGTTTTTCATGCCCTATTTTTATTTTACCCCTTAAGAGTAATATTTTACGAAATTTTAATGTCATATTTATTTATATCTGATCAATAGACTAAAAATAAGTTTCAAGCTTCTGGCTTTAAAAATGACAATAATTTCTTACAACATTTCATCCCCTTTTCCAGGCCTTTTTTTGCATTATAAAGTAGCCTATGTCCTTTGTCAGGTTCAAGACTATCTGTATACCAAATTTCATTTAGATCGGTTCAGTAGTTTTGGCGTGAAAGAGCGACAGACAGACAGACAGAGTTACTTTTGCATTTATAATATTAGTAAGGATGAAGGTATTTCATACGTTCTACTACTGGAATCGAGACACCTCTCCCCTATTTAAATTGACATATATGGCAACCATGATAATATTATCTTCATTAACGCTCCATATTTCTTGAAATATAAAACAGTGACTTCCAAATTCAGGATCAGAAGGCTCATTTTCCAAAACCTTACCTCACTTCACTGCGTACAGTGATAAAACATTATGTGCCCGTATCCACGGTACTAAGTAGTAATAACGTTAAGACATTGATATCGTAACGAGAATGAGCTGAATAAAATGGTGTAACTATGGTTGTAAATAGTTATAAGGCTAAATAAGGTTTTAAATGAAGCTGTAATGTTGTCGGTGTAGCTTCCTAATTAGAAAGGTTATTGTTCTGGAGCCATTCTGTTAGCTGGCTTCTGTTAAAATATCACTTTTAATGGGAGCAGAGTTTGCTATTTGAGTAATGTTTTAGTTAATAATGTATTTCAGTGAGTTTTTACTATCATTTTATGTAATTGGCAATCCAATTTTGTCTTAATTTTTTTGCACTTAATAATTATTGCTTTTAAACTTTGTCTGTAGACTAATTTTGGAGTTTCAAGACTCACTTTACTAAATTGTGTATCCAGTAGTTGCTGAAAGATGGTATGGTAGATGACTGTGATTAAGATTGATCGTTGCTTCTGAGGCAACAAAAGTAAATTCGTAAGACTATGTAATATACTATGCGATGATTCCCCAACTTTTGTGTAGAAAACAGTCAATACCTGTAGCTATGATTATATCAGATATATAATTCTCCTACTCTTATCCCAATTACTTAGGGTCGATGCTTTCATAGTACATATTGTAAAAGTTATTGCGAACAGTTTTATGACCGGCCGCCTACCAGACGTCAACCATCCTTGGGAATGTAATTTTTGACCAAACGGCATCAGATAGAGTTGGCCTGTTTTTTTTTTTTTTTTTTGTGGTGGGCCATGGACGTCGCACCCCGCCAAATCGGTCCGGGGTGACGGAAGACGCGGTGCGCAACCCCATTGACCCACCCTGCAAGCACCTCTTCTTCGCCGTGCGAGCGGGCCACCGGTACCCGATCTTTGTCTTCGGTGGCCCGCTTAGCGGTATGCCCTCTCGGGCTCCTCTCCTGTTGACGCCCCGACAGATTTCGCCGTCGAGGCGTCGTCCTCACGCGGTGGCCTCGCGTCGGGTGACCGGACAATTCCCCGGTCCGATCACCCGAAGCCTCGGTTAGGGCGGCATCAGGCGCAGGTATTCGCGCCTGCGCCGCCCCGGCCGCGGGCGGCGGCCCGGGTCACGGGAATCCTCCCAAGCTCGTTCCGCCGCCTCCTTCTGCGAGATGACCGCCTCGCAGAAGGCGGCGACCGCGTCCCAATTCCTGACGCTGCCGGCTGTCGCGAGGCCGACGCTGTCGACCATCGCCCTCGCGACAGCCGGCAGCGTCAGGTCGGCACCGATAATAGCGACGAGGTCGCGGCGCTGCCCGTCCCAGCCCGAGCATTCCTCGAGCGTATGTTGCGCCGTGTCCTCGTCACTACTGCAATATAGAGTTGGCCTAGGTCATTATATGATTATATCGGACATAATGACCACAAAATCTTGATCATGTGCTGCAATGTAATCTTGACATCCTGCACTCTTTACTTTCTCTGATATTGTCTCACAAATATAAAGCAGAATCACTCTATAGCTCTGGACTGAGCGAAGGCCCTATTAAGTAAATTCAGGGAACTTATGTACTGTCTGAAATACTAATATCTAAACTTGATTCCACTGTAATGATAACAACTGTAATCAAAAGTAGTAGGGTTTTTTATCGTTTAATACAATTCTAACTGTAAAGTTTGAAGTATTAAGCCTATAACAATGTGTAAACATTGTCGGGTAAATAGCATACCGTCACCTTAAGACGTAAATATGATACGAAGTGAAATTTGCATGTCCAAAATTGGTTACGGTGGTGTAGTGGCAGCACGATTGGGCCGGAATCCCAATAGGCGCGGGTTCGAATCCCGCTTGTGACATCATTTTTCACTTCGTAATCGGGTTTTACAAATAATTAAGCATATTAAATGCTAAATTTCAGTAATCAAAATTAGTAATTTAAAGAGCAAGCTACTGAAGTCAAGATGATCCTTTAAAAAGCAGAGTGAGGATACGTGTTGTGTTATATATAGGATTAGTGAGTTAGTAGTAGTTACCTAGTTAAGTGGTCCATCATGTCTGTATGTTAGTATAGTAGTATGTGTTTGATATTTGTATAATAGAATTAGTGAACTATACGCCTATAGATAATGTGTTTATTAATGTTTAGTTGCATGTAAAACCACTGATTAACGAGCTGTTCTGTTGTTTTCATTTCATATAAGCTTTACTTATAAAGTAATTCTCAGTGTAAGTAAATTATTATTCTTGTGAGAATTAAATGGCTTAAACCAAAAGTGGTTTAAATCAGGTTAAAATAATATGTAAAATAATAATCATAAACAATTTACACTACGCAAAAAGTTTCTAACATAGTCCATTTTGTTTTTTTTTCTTTTGCGACGGGCTACGGTACCTCACGCCCAGCTAATACATCCGGAGCGACAGAGAAACGGCGCACGGCCCCGTAGGCTCGTTCTACAATGAACGCCTCGACGCCGTGCGGGTGGGTCACTGGAACGCGGTCTTTTTCTTCAGTGGCCTAACCGGCGGTCTACCCTCAAGGGAACATATCATAGAGAAAAGTTGACCTGGATTTTAGGAATATTATTCTGCTATGTTGGAACCGAATACAGATGCTCAATCGCACGTATATTTATTTCTGTATTCGCACAATCACGATAAGAAAGAGCAATAATACGCAGTTCTCTGCCAGTGAGTAAATTATAAGCCTTTAACAATTTTCAATTGTAATTAAATAAACATAAATTTAGTTTTTTTTTATTATTTATTTAAACACATTTTCTTTTAATCAGCATTCTCTTGCCGTTATCCCAACTTTTTGGGGTGGACATAATATGTACTTCTCGTCCTACATATTGTTAAAGTTATTGGCTATAGTTTTATGACCGGCCGCCTGCCTGACGTCAACCCTCCTTGGGAATGTAATTGTAAAAACTTGGAATGGAAAAAACTTGGGAATGTAATTGTAATTGAAAAGTAAGGGTTAGTAGTATTCGTAGCCGCTACCACGCAGCGATTTTTTCATTTAATATAAATTGAATTTTTAATTTCTTTGGAAGGATGTAGGTACCAGGGGAGACTGAGACTAACCTACCTAGACCAGATTGGTCACGTACTGAAGGAAGGTGGAGTCAAGAGTCTCCGAAACCGGCGAGCGTGTATCAAGAGAATTATGAATGTTTAGGAAGCGAGTGGAGTATGCAAGTATAGAGTTCTCTGGCACTCTGTTCTCTCTGCTTACCCGGCGTGATGATATGTATGTATGTATGAATGAATTCTTAATGCTAATCAGGAGATTATGATAGAAAATTTTTAATACTCCTTTCAAATGTAGTCAAAAACTCGTCGTATTATTTGAGCTTAAAAGTTTTGTTACAAATAAATTTAGTGAGACTTAAGTTATCCCATAATACCCTTAAGACGACACCAAATGTTGTTAAACACTTAATCCACAAGCAGATGTACAACTTTCTCTGCAGATGTAAACTTATAAATACATGGGTTAGGTCGCAAAGTAATAAATGTCTTGATGTAGGCAGATTATTTTTATTTTTGCCACGGAAGTAAAAAAATCGGTACTAATGGTCGGCTCACTGGCAATGACGAGGCAACATGGTGGGTTATGGTGGCGCATACTACCCTTTCGCCGTCCCGGATGGAATATTTGCGGTGTGTCCAGACCAAAGCCTCCCAAAAAAAGAAGATTATTTATCTTTAAAATTATTAACTTATAAAAAATTCGAGGATTTAGAAAATTGACAATTTGATCTGTTATCTGTTAGTAGCCGATTCAGTAGTATAGTTCGACGGTAGACCAGTGTGGGACCCCATAATCCTATGCCTTCCATCTACGGGTATCATAGAATAATAATATATCTATGATAAAATGATCACAAAATATATTTTAAGTATAGATATTGTATTATTCTTAGATAAATTAGCTACGAGTTACGAGTGCCATATGAAGTATAGTTTTACTTTGTTTTATAACCGTATTAATATTATGTAAAAGCTTGTGAATATATTTGGACGTTAGTTCTTCAATTACGCGAATACTGATGAACAAATTTAGATGAAAATTGGCACATAAATAAATTTTTGAATGTACTAACACATAGGATACATTTCATCTCGGTGAAGTTTATTAAGGGTTATTAACGGCAACTCCCTAGTCATAATAGTTCAACTTTGAGAAAGATATTTATAACTATAATATAATATGACTTTCATTTGCACAGATGGCGTAGTGCAATACTTTTTGAGATCTGCAGGGTTGTTCTAAATCTGGGTTTAATTTGTCCGCGTTAATTTAATGTTTGTAAAGGCCCTCGCAATACAAGGTTTATTTCCTTAATACAGGCTGTTGTTGTATTATACCCTGTCAATAGTTGCAAATATTAGGCATATTTTTCACACTTTAGTGAAAGATAGGTACATAAATACACAAACATTTATCTGAACGAGACCGCAATACACAACCCTTACTAGAAAACCACTTAGCGGTGCGCAGTCGTTTGCGGTGCTACCAATTACGCAAACAGACAGTAGATGATACTTCAATGACTTTTCATGACGTGACAGTCTGAAGTTATGGTTTTTTCTTTGTCTATCTGTCTGGTATTAAAATTTGCGTAATAAACTGCTATGGTTCTATTTGTTACTTTTTTAATTACCTCTGGCAGTAGATGAATATACAGCGCAGCTGATGATTTCTTATAGCTGATGGTTTCTTATAGCTCTTACTAAAGGTACAGCTAGGCGGTTGGTAACCCTAAATTGCTCAACAAACACAATAGAAAAATTCTACTAAAAAGACGCAGCATATTTTAGGGTACCACTCCGATTAGACCGGCCTATTTATCGTTTCAATTAGAAAACTGCTAGAATCGTTGCTATAATATCTTTAATTAAATATTCTTTTTAGACCCTCATTGTTAGTTAAGAATAGATAGAAGAATAAACTATCAGCATTTGACTCTTACGAAGAAGGTAAGTTTATTACAGACTAAAAACATCCAAATAATGACGAAATTTGTTTTTATTGCTTTTCGTGGCACATGAGCCAACTGTGTTTTTATTGCTTTTCGTGGCACATGAGCAAACTGTATTTTTATTTCTTTTCGTGGCACATGAGCAAACTGTATTTTTATTGCTTTTCGTGGCACATGAGCAAACTGTATTTTTATTGCTTTTCGTGGCACGTGAGCAAACAATATTTTTATACTTGACAGGTTATGGTCTCATTACATGCCGTCCGTTCCGTCCGGGGCGATCAAAACGCGTTGAGTGGCCCCATAACCCAACGTATTCCCTCCCCATCGCCATTGGCCGGCCTCTTGTACCGAATCCTTGATAGCAAGTAGAACAACCAATAGTAAGAATTACTGCCGCTCATGGACCTTTACAATACCACGGATACAGATAAACCGCTGCCTACCAACCAAACGTGTCCAGACGTCGATTTTCTGCCAGAGTGATTTTTTTTATTGCTAATTGTAGCAAACGAGCAAGCAGAACATCTGATGGTAAGTGTCACTGCCGCCCATGGACCTTCCTATACCAAGGGTATAGCTAGGCCGCTGCCTACCGTTACAATCCCCAAACCCACTGGTGGCGCTTATTATAAGTACTAGCTGTACACACACATACTCATATTTGCGATAAACCAACCTAAGAGGAGGGACGCCGATACCAGCGCCACAAAAAGAAGAAACTTTTTTGCATTACTAATATACACCCACCGTTTCTTTTTTTTTTTTCTTTTTTTTTTTGCGGTGAGCCATGGACGTCGCACCCCGCCAAGTCAGTCCGGGGTAACGGAAGAGGCGGCGCGCAACCCCAATGACCCACCCTGCAAGCACTTCTTCTTCGTCGTGCGAGCGGGCCACCGGTACCCGATTTTTGTCTTCGGTGGCCCGCTCCAATAATACATTGGAATCTGATGATTCCAAGGCCGGGAGTATGTTGGCGCTTATTTTAAAAGTACTAGCTGTATTCACATACATACTCATATTTGCGATAAAACCAACCTAAGAGGAGGGACGCCGATACCAGCGCCACAAAAAGAAGAAACTTTTTCGCATTACTAATATACACCCACCGTCAATAACACTGTTTTAATATGCACGCTCAATTGCATTGTAATTCTGTAATTCTATTCAGTAAACGCTTTGATAATTAAACGACTTTTTCTCCAATTTGATATTCGCAATCCGATATTCGCAACACCCACCCAGTTGGGCTTCCGGCTCTCTCGCGTACTGAACGAAGTGCAATAGCACATTGCCATTACTCAGACGTCGATCTTCTGCTCAGTGTGGTACTACCCCGAATGGCCCCTCCCCGCGGCTGTAGACAGAGAACTGTCAACAGTGTAGTCCTACTACTGTCAAGTGCGTTGTATGGAATTCCCTTTGAACTAGCTATTTTACTTAATATAAGCAAGCGTTTCTATCGTAATTACTGAATGAAGAAAAACTGCTTTAAAGTGAGTTTCATTATAATCAGACTGTAGATTTTTATCAGCATATAATTAAGGTCACGTTTTATATATAAAACATCAACTAATTGCAAATAATTGACTCGGTTAAACCTCTTAATAGGACCCGAAAGGGTCAGGAATGTTCAGCTCAATCTAATCTAATATTAATTTAAAGCATTCATATACATTTCAAAATTAATTGGATTTTTAACTCATTAAAATTACATTCTTGCCATTTTTATGTTTTACATATATTTAGGTTGAATTTCAAGAAATTTGATGTTTGGAATAAATCGGTGGAGTGAGGAGGCCTAGCCACCCTACAGCCCTGATATGTATGAGTGCTAGTTACTAAGTACCGTCATGTTAGCTGCTTGCCAGTTTGCTACCACAAGCAAAATAATCAGAATACCTTTAAATCATCATCATCATCATCTCAGCCCATATATGTCCCAATGTTGGGCTCTGGCCTCCTTCATAATGGAAGGGTAATTGACCTACTATACCACGTTGGTCAGACGTTTTGTTATAGGGTTTTTGTTTCGAGGTTTCTTCTCTAACATAGGTGTTATATGCATTTTATATCCCTTAGTCGTCTCGTACGATCACCCACGGGTAAGATAGGAGGCGGTGAATTTTATTCTTACTCCGTCACCACACGAAAAAATAGGCCAGATAAAAAGGAGAAATATCCAAATATTAATTTTAAAAACTCTTTGTTTCTCGTGGGTGGCCAATAAGGAGGATGAAAAAAAAGTCTATATTATACCGTCTGACCGACGCAATATTATATATTATATCAATTTCCCTCCTATGAGAAGACGAGTCCTGTAGTGGGGCGTATATGAAAAGAACCAACATTTCGTTTCAGCCCATATATGCCCATATATTCCCTATATTAGGCTCGGGCCTCGGATGTTGACAGACCACGCTGTTAAGATTTTTTTCGAGTTTTCCTAATCTTTATCATTTGCTATATGCGTTTTATATCACTTAGTCGTCTCTTACGATCACCCCCGGGTAAGTTTGGGGATGGTGAATTGTATTCTTACTCCGTCACCACACGAAAATAATTCCTCGTCTTGTATTGATATTATAGGTATCTATATTATTCATTAGTCATTTTTTACAATAAGAACGGACAAGAGAGGAGGGTGATCACCACACAATAAAATCTGTAACTCAGTTTCATTAAAACAGTGACTGCACAGATGGTGTAGTGGTTAAAATACCGACCTTCTGTACTAGTACCGAGGGTTCGATTCCTACGCAGGGCAATACCACATGAGTAAATAAACGTACAGAGACCAAGCTTCTAAGAAGCGAGCAAAATTGTTACCTATTCTGAATGAAAATAAATACACAAAACGTTTATCAGCTTTTTTATGTATGGATATTTTTTTACTAATTGCTTACTTTAAATAGTTCTTTTTTGTAATTTTAGATTTTTAATAATTTGTTATATCTCTTAATCGAATTATAAATACTAAATCTAATATAAAGTTTTTTTTAAATAATCAATGGGAAAGCACTTGCATGGCATATCAAATTTACAATCTTATATACGTTTTACTATATCACTACCAATATTAACAATATTTATTTCTAGATCGAAATATTCTCGAAATTTCTTGATTTCTAATTAATTCAAATTTCAAATTTAAACAAACACGCACGACGGGATGCACAGCGAGCGGTGAGTGAGCCTTTTGTTTGAGCACTGGCCGAACCAGCCTAAACAGGTTTCGTTCCGTACGTGACGAGCCGCCAGTGCTCACGCATACACGCGCATCATATTTGTAGTGATGTACCTACCGTGACGCGGTTGTTTGAATGTTTGTCTCTGTACGTTTATTTACTCATGTGGCAATACTTTGTGCGATCCACAAAGTGTTCTGAGTCTGGGTGTAATCTGTATCCGTTAACTGTATGTTTGTAGAGTCCCTTGCAATACAAGGATTATTTCCTTAGTGCAGGGTGTGATTCCTTTCTAGAAAAAAAAGCACTGTTAGCTTGATACTCAATCATCCATAGCCTTACTCAAATAAATGATTATATATAAACGAATACCTGACACTGTTTGACTTTATTCCCAACAAAATAGGATTTAGAGATTATGTAGATAACCATATTTTTCATAAAAGTATTTCATATACTTTCAAACAATAGGAGATGACAGTCATTGTTGTTTTTCGTAATTATTTTTATATTAAAATACTTTAACGCAATGGTTTGAAATTGAATTGAAAATTTCAACGTAAAAAGTTTATTTATAAAGACACCTGCATTAAGGAAATAATCCTTGTATTGCAGGAGACTTTAAAAATATATATTTAATGCAGACAGATTACACCCAGACTCAGAACAACAGTTTGTAGATCGTACAAAATATTGTCCTGCGTAGGAATCGAACCCCCGGAACTGGCACGGAAGGCCGGTATCTTAAACACAACTCCATCTGTACTGTCGGGCTTTTTTTTAATTCGTATATTTTAAATCTATGTGTGTATATTGTTAGATCTATCCATCGAGCTTATCGAATTACATTGTTGACGAAGAAGGTCAATATACGTCGATAAGCCAATGGAGGAATGGGGTTGGTTTATTTGGTCGCTTAACGGCAAACGGTTCGGTACACCCGATATTACAAATTTTTTAAAAGTATGTTGCTCTCATTCTCTTAGTGAACTCTCAGCCATTTTCAACTTCTACCTTGGAAAATAAGGCGTAGTGACAAAATAATCTTAATACTTCGCCATGCGCATAAATTATTATTATCCTATTAAATATTGTTGAAATTGTAAAAAACAGTTGAGTGGTCACCGAGAGTCAAGGATTTTTTTTTGGCGACGGGCTATGTAGTGTTTCACCCAGCTAATTCGTCCGATGCGACGGAAGAAGCGGCGCGCGACCTCATAAACCCGCTCAATGCCCAAAACCTCTCGACGCCGTGCGGGTGGATCATTGGAACCCGATCTTTTTCTGTGGTGGTCCATCCGGCGATCGTATCCTCTCAGTCAGCTTTTACCGTCGAGGCGTCGTCCTCACGCGGTGGCCTCACTCCAGGGCGATCAAACTAATCCCCGGTCCGGTCACCCGCTGCCTCGACTTGGGTGGCAACCGAGAGTAAAAGATGCAGCTTGGTATTGGGAATATATAATTGACCTATTATACCACGCTGGTCAGACGTGTTGGTATAGGGTTTTGTTTCGAGTTTTCCTTCTCTCATGTAGTAATATTGTGTTATATTCAATAACTGAATGTTTTAACGGGTTTTATTAAATAATTTTGTTGTTTTATTTTATATGTGATGCGGAGAAATTGCTGGACTGTAGTGAATATGATGTGTAAGTACTTTACAAATGTTTTCGTCTCCCACGCAAATTTCCAAAAGATACCTTTAATAATGTGACCATAAAGCTGTTGAAAGCTACGATTTGATTTATTAACGGACAATAACTAATGCGAAGAAATCGACTGCACAGGTGGCGTAGTAGTTAATTACGATCTTCCGTACCAGTTACGTGGGTTCGATTTCCATGAAGGACAGTACTTTGTGCAATCCATAAAGATTTTTAGTATTTGGGTGTAATTTGTTTGTGTTAATTGCATAGGTGTAAAGTTCGCCGTAATACAAAGATTATTTCCTTAGGGTAGGGTAGTCAGGATGCTTGACAGCGACAGGTGCTGGACGTCGATGGCCTACTTTTGTGAGGCCGTTATGGAGAGGAAGGAGGCTGCGGAGCGGGAACGTGAGGCACTTGCGTCCGCTGACTCGCTCCGCCGCCGGCGACCGGGGAGGAGAAGGCACCGTTATGCACACCTCCTCCCACCGCCTTGAGGACCGACTGGACATGGCCAAAAGGCCAAGCGTTGGGGCGTCGGGGATCGAATGTCAGTAGACGATCTCTCCGGCGTCCCGTAAAAGCGCGGAAGGGGGCCGCTGTGGTTTTAGTGAGTATTCCGGTGGAACAGCCAACCGGCGAGTCCCACACTCCCTCCCGTCTTGACACCAGCGGGTTGAGGGGGGGTCAGCACGTAAACGCATTTCCACAGCGTCAAAAAAAAAAGGGTAGAGTAGTCAAATTACCACCTACGACAAATAGATATTTTGTGATGAAAATTATAACTTGATATTGGCAACAAAGTACTCATATTAATAGTTGATTGCCAATACAAAAAAAAGTACAACATATTCAATTATTAGTTCGTCACTATGCATGAAAGCGACTAAAATAAATAAATAATATTTAAAGATACCGTAACTTTGTATAACAGAACTGGCATAAAACAAATATTGCTCGCTATTGATTTTTAAACTTGACTAACTTGAAAGAGAGAAATACATCAACAGGAAAAAAAAATGTTGAAACGCGATCAAAGACTGTTTCAATTATATTTTGATCGAAACAATAAGCGAGTTCCAACTAACGCGGTTCAAACAGAAGAACTAAACGAGTGATTTCTTTTGATGTCGATTTACCGATGCCTTCGTTTAATGAAATCTTCGGGACGTTGCCCTTGTACTTTGTCATTAGTGCTACATAACTTATTTTATTATCAAAGAAATGGTTTTTCGGTAATATGTTTTTTTTTTATTTTCTTGTATATATTTGAAAATCTATTAGTTTTATATATTAACTATTATTTATTTTAAATTGATTTATAGTTTATTTCCTTAGTATTATGTGTAATATATATTTTAATGTTGGTCTCTGGTAGCAATCTATGTAGAAGTAATATTGACCTGCTATACTATACTTATCCATGTGGTGACGGAGTAAGAATACAATTCACCACCCCCTATCTTACCCGTGGGTGATCTTACGAGGGGACTAAGGGATATAAAACGCATATAACATCTATGCAAGAGAAGGAAAACTCGAAACAAAACCCTATACCAACACGTTTGTCATATTGTCTGCTCGTTTGCTAACATACTTGCACCTCATGCCGCCCTAGCCGAGGCAGTGGGCGACCAGACCGGGGATTTGTCTAAACGATGAAAAAAACAATAAGATCCCCTTGATTGTTCTAACTCTGTGCATAATTTGTGTCCGTTAATTCTATTTTTGTAAAGATCCCCGTAGTTCAAAGATTATTTCCTTAGTACTAGGTGCTCTATTTAAAAAAAAAACCTTTTTTTTCATATATTTATATGTAACAACAACTCGATGTAGAAAAAAGTATATTCCAGTACATTCGTTCGTACTTTTAACTGAACAACTTATGATAACGAGACAAAGTTAGTAGAATGTCCCAGTGGACGATATTTTTCTAGCTGACGATTCGTCACAAAAGGTTCACGAGGCTCGTTCAAATGTAGGGTTACCAAGCGTTTATATTCAGATATTGGGATAATATTTATATAGATATAATTTTGAGCGTTATAACATCAATAAGATCGGCCTACAAAAAGCACCGAGAGACTAAAAAGAAAATAATACCATGGTTATAAATCAAATTCAATTATTGGAGTTTACTCCTTAAGAATCGATTTTTATATAAAGCGCCTGGTATGAAAAAAATTTGAGGAGTAAAATCTAGTGATCAAATGACCTCGTTACGTTTTTGGTGCGCAACCTATTCTGTGCACCTTTCACTTTCTGACGTGAGATACTTCACTGAACAGTTTTAATAAATGTAAATAAATATATATATATATATTATTTTTAATCAAATGAGCTTTTTTTGCGCCTGTTTTGATAATCATACTTAAGGACTCTCTCGTACATAAGAACTGCAGTCGTGCGTCGGCACTGACACACACATTTTTTATTTTTTTATTTTTTGCCGCAATTACTTGGGTTAACACAATATATAGTGATTACTCCCTCATTGTACATATTGCTAAAGTTATTGACTATGACTTCATGACCGACGATCTGCTTGACATCAACCCTTCTTGAGAATGTAATCATTTATGCTCAACAATTAAATAATTGTTGAGCAGACGTTATTAGATGATGTAACCTGGGCCAGGTTGATATGAAGCTCTTAGTCATCTTTTACGACACCAACGAGCAATTTAAAATTGTTAGTATTCGTAGCCGCTATCACACAGCAAACTTAACCTAAGTGATTTCATGGAAATTAATTAAACACTAATTTAATTAAAATACCCAATAACTGCTACAATTTTATGATAAGAACTTCTACTTAAGGCACAAACTTCAAATAAGCAGGACATCATCACTACAAAAATGAGATTAAATCCGACTTTTTTCAGTAAAATATGCGGGCCCTACTTGGGGTGGGTAATTTTCTCCTCAAAGGTGGGGGAAACATTTTGAGCCATTCATCCAAATGCGAGATGATGTGCCTTGATTAGCGATAGAATTGTTGTTTTTTTTTGTAAGATAAATTTCTGCCCTAACGAATAAATTGTTGAGTTGCGGGTGTTTTTAAAAATATACAACCTGAGATAAGACCATATTATAGTATAATAACCAAAACAATTAACTACATCATTCATCATTCTCCTACTCTTATCCCAATTATTTGGGGTCGATACTATATGTACTCTTCTTTCATAGTATATATTGAAAAAGTTATTGGCAATAGTTTTATGACCGGCCGCCTGCCAGACGTCATCCTCCTTGGAAATGTAATTGTTGACCAAACGGCATCAGATGGAGTTGGCCCAGGTCGTTATAAGGCTCTTAGTCGTCTTTTACGATAACTACATATATAGATAAGATAATGTTCCAAGTACCTAATGCATAGACCATAACGGATTCCCAGTATTGTAATGGGTTAATAATACAATGTGTCATCTTCCATTACTTTCTTGTGGGAGTCATGATAACTGATTGAGAGATCTCCGGAAGAATCGCAAACTGGATTCTCTTGGGCAAATTATAAGAAGAACTGGTTCTATTCCCTAAGAGAACAATTTTTTTATTGCCTATGACGGCAAATGAACAGTTTAATTTTATATATATAATAAATAAACATTAAGATATATAATAAATAAATTATTAAGAGTTCATTCATATACACGAAAATGCTTCATCCAAGGCAGAGATAATTTACTTTCAAACGTTGTCCGATAAAGCACGCGAGTAAAATAGCATGGTATATTTTGTGACAAAAAAAAAGATACAAAAACTTAAAAAAGGATACAAAATAGTCCTGCCATGAGTGTAACGATATCTCTTATTATCTATAATCCTACATAAGTTATCGAAAAGGGTCGTTAAATGGATAAGACTGTGGTAAACCTCCTTAGAGTCCGATAACAAAAAATAATTCTCACCTAACATTAAGCTCAATACCGTTTTGTTTTGTATTTATCTGTTATTTCATATTATCTGTCTGTATCTTTACACAGATTTCTTTTGTTTTTCAAATAATGAAATAAAACAAATGACTGCACAGATGGCGTAATGGTTAAGCTGCCAGTACCATAGATTCGATTTCCACGCAGGACAACACTTTGTGAGAACAACAGTTTTATTCTGAGTCTGGATGTAATTGGTCTGCGTCATTTGTATGTTTGTAAAGCCCTCGCAATAAAAGAATTAAATCCTTAGTGCGGGATATTTCTTTCTATTTTGACGGCCGGCTATGGTGTGGTCACGCTCCGCTAATCCGTCCGGGGCGACAGAGGAAGCGGCGTGCGACCCCATAGACCCACCCTACATGTACCGCTCTTCGCCGGATGAGCGGGCCACCGGAACCCAATCTTTGTCTTCGGTGGCTCGCCTGACGGGTAAACACCCTCACGGGTATCCTCTCGTGTCGTCGACGCCCCTCGACCAAAGCTTCTACTTATTAATCAATTTTTGATAGCCCGTAGCACGTCATGCGTTATGGGTAATCGCCACTAGTAGTGATATTCCACTGCGGCATCTGTGTAGTATTTTTTTGCATTATTTTATCTGATATACGATTAAATCTTGGGCTAGAATCTCCTCGAAAATGGAAGGGAAATTGAGGTAATATACTATACTGGTCCGAAGGTTTAGTATAAAGATATATTTCGAGATTTTCCTTCACTTCCTTTTGCATAGAAGGTATTTGGGTATTATATCAGTTTTCCGTGTGGTGACGGAGTAAGAATACTATTCACCACCCCATATCTTACCCGTGGGTGATCGTACGAGACGAATAAGGGATATAAAACGCACGCACGAGAGAAGGAAAACTCGAAACAAAACCCTATACCAACACGTCTGACCAGCGTAGTATAGTAGGTTAATTTCCCTCCCATTACCGAGGAGGCCCGAGCCCTACAGTGGGACATTTATGGGCTGTGATGATGATGATGATCACTTAGTCATTTTCTACGACATCCACGGGTGAGACAGAGATTAGTAAATTGAATTCTAACTTCATCACCGATGGGGAATATGCATGTTTATTTTTTTAAACGTTTCTACTAGTTATTACAGTACCAAAAAGAAATATAACAAATCCAAAATACAAACCATTAAGCCAAAAAAAATATATTAAAATCATTATCATTTTTGGGCGATTTAAACGCGGCTATTACGGAGCGCTTCTGTGACGTCAGAATACACACACAAGTTGGATGTCAACAACGAAATGTTTGGTTCACGAAGTTATTGAACATTAAAAAAGTGAGTGTAAAGTCAACTTACTACCATTGAAAAGAAAACCGTATTATAAATATGTATCTTTCCTATATGCCAAAATATTATCAAAACTGCACCTAACAAAGTATATTTTCTTATGCCGAGAAATGTAATAAATAAGAAAAAAATGGTGCAAGGCGATGAGAACAGACAATGTGCCGTGTTTGAGCAGTTTATACTATTGTAAAAATCATTTTAACGTAAGTAAACACATTAGAGAAGTGATGAAGTACGTAAAAGAATTATTTTTCCTTAATGACATGCACATACTTGTTTTGTTTATAAACTTCGATGTATACATACCTACCTAGTTTACGTAAAGTTCTTAAAGATATATTCTCAATATCTAATAGGTAAATGGGTCTTTATCCATAAAAGTAATATATGTTTAGATATCTATGATACCTACCTATGAATGAAAACATGTAACATATTAGAGTAAGAAAATAGTTCGAAATGATTTATACATACATACATACATATCATCACGCCATATCCCTTGCAGGGTAGGCAGAGAGAACAGAGTGCCAGAGAACTCTATCTCTGCATACTTCACTCGCTTCCTCAACATTCATAATTCTCTTCATACACGCTCGCCGGTTTCGGAGACTCTTGACTCACACCTTCCTTCAGTACATGACCGATCTGGTCTAGGTAGGTTAGTCTCGGTCTCCCTCGGTACCTACATCCTTCCACTTTCGCATTGTATATCTTCTTAACCAGGCGTTCGTTCGGCATTCTTTCCACATGTCCGAACCATCGGAGCATTCCCTTTCGCATCTTTACACCAATACTCTCTTTCATACCTACTCGCTCTCTTACGTCGTCGTTACGAATGCGGTCGGTCAGCCTAACTCCACAGATTTTCCGCAGAGATCGCATTTCGACCGCATTAATTTTACTATCGTACTCTTTTCTGCATACCCAACTCTCGCTTCCATACAGTAATGTTGGGACAAGCACTGCGTTATGTATTGCTACACGTGCCTTCTGGCTGAGGTGGTGGCTGCCGAGAAGTTGTCCCAACGCTCCGTTCACTCTATTTCCCGCATTCACTCTTCGCTCTATATCAGTGGTGTACCTTCCATCTCGGCTAAATCCACATCCAAGATATACAAATTCATCCACTTGCTCTAGTACATCATTACCTATTGTTACTCTTACATCTGTTCTGGTTTTATCTCTTTCAAAGACCATTATTTTGGTTTTGCTCACATTCACGCGTAGACCCCTTTTCTTACAATCTTCTGTCATTGTGTCGACTAGGGTCTGCAGGTCAATCGCTGACTGTGCCAGCAGGACTGCATCATCTGCATAAAGCAGAGCAGTGACCACTGAGTCGCCCATCTGGACTCCCACATTCATATCGTGCAACCTTTGGAGACATTTATCCAGATATATGATAAACAGCCTGGCTGACAGAATGCACCCCTGCTTAACGCCGATATTGACGTCAAACCAAGGCGACATTCCATCATCCAGCCGCACACAGGCTCTACAGCCCATGTAACTGGACTGCACAGCCTGTAGCAGTTTACCGTTAATACCATACTCCGGTAAAATGTCCCAAAGTTCCTTTCGTACAACCGTGTCAAATGCTCTCTCCAGATCCACAAAACTGCAGAAAACCCTCTGACCTAGAGCCAGATGCTTCTCCACAATGTTGCGCAGAGAGAACACTTGATCCATGCATCCCCTTCCACTCCTGAAACCTCCTTGTGTCTCACACAGTAAACCATCGGACACCATCCTCATTCTCCTTTCAATAATTTTTCCATACACTTTTGCTGCCAAACTGGTCAAGCTTATGGCTCTGTAATTTGCGCAGTCATAACGTGAACCCTTGTTTTTAAACAAAGGCACGATGACTGCGCTATTCCAGTCCCTGGGAACCATTCCCGAGCTCCAACATAAATTGAGGAGCAACAGGAACGCCTCCCAGACACAAGAGCCACCAAGCTTGATCATCTCGGCAGACACCATATCAATGCCCGCTGCCTTACCATTTTTCAAACTTCTTATCGCCCATTCAACTTCATCCATACTGATGCCATCGGAGGACGCCATTGTCGAATGTTGATCTACTAAACCACATCCAACACCGGCGCCAACCGTAGCATCCGCATACATATCGCCAAAATATTCACTCCATCGGCTTAACACGTCTTGTGTTTGTGTAAGAATGTCTCCACCTTTAGACCTTATTTTATTCATTCTGAAGGCTGACCAACCACCCCGAGACTTCTTCACCTCCCTCCAAAAGAGTTTGGTGTTACCCTCGAAGTTTTTAGTCAGCCTATCTTCTGCACTCATACTTGCTCTATCACGTTTCTCTTTCACTAAGGCCTTGGTGTCATTCTTACATTGCCGATATATTTCTTTCTTCTGTTCAGTCATACTGTCATTCAGATTCAAAGAAGAGACATAGTCCAGCCACGCTTTCTTCTTTTGCTCTACGGAAGCTGCCACTTCCGCATCCCACCATGCATCACCATTTGTTTTTCTATGCTTCTTTGAACTTCCACATACTTCTTTCGCTGTACCTACCATACTCTCTTTCAATACTCTCCAGCATTCTTCAATGTCCAATTGCGGCTGGCTTGCCATCGTCAGCCGTTCTCGGACACCCTCTGCATACTTTTCTCTTACACACTCTTCTTGCAACCTTTCAACCTTTATTCTTTCAAGCCCTCCGAAGTGGACACGCTCTCGCCAGTGCCTCCACTTTCTGAACAGACCACTAAATCTCGCAATAACGAGATAGTGGTCCGTGTCGACTGTGGGGCCCCTGTAGGCTCTTGCGTCCAATATTTTGCTTCGGAGGCGACTGTCTACCAAAATTAAATCTATTATGCTTTTCTGTTCATTCCAAATGATTTATTATTTATCTTTCTATTGGGTTTCAGATACAGAGAATTATATGCAATACAAAATAATGGCATTAGAACAGGGACAAAAAGTGACGTTTGTTAAGTCTCTCATTCACAAGGATTAATACTTGAACACAGAAAACTAATAACTCATGAAATAACGGGGTAACGATACAAAATAATTACTAGAAACACCTTGATACCAAAAGACTCGAGTGTACGATGACGTCACGTTTTGAACAACCAATCGCGTCGCGTTTTAGAAATTTGCGAGCGAATTTCAAAAAAGCCGGTTTTTGATAATTAAATTTCACTATTAAATAATGATGAATTTCAAAATTAATTGTATAGGTATGTTTTTTAAGCAATAAAGATTACAAATGTAAAAAAAATATTTTGTTCATTTTGGTGTCACGTGCATATTCCCTATTGAGATATTTATTTAATTTTATAACACTATGGATATTAAAATTACTGAAATTTAGCATTTAACATCTTTTTTTTTTTTTCTTGGCTATGGACATGGTCACGCCTCGCCAAATCGGTCCGGGGCGACGGAAGATGCGGCGCGCAAACATATAGACCCACCCTATAAAAAAAACTTGATTACGAACGAAAAATTATTGTCATACATGGGATACTTTCGTTCTTCTAGGAAACTCATAACATAGAACACTATCCTTGCATACTTCACTCGCTTCCTCAACATTCATAATTCTCTTCATACACGCTCGCCGGTTTCGAAGACTCTTGACTCCACCTTCCTTCACTACGTGACCACCTGGTCTAGGTAGGTTAGTCTCGGTCGCCCCCGGTACCTACATCCTCCAATACAGTTTTCTGTCTACAGCCGCGGTCCGGTTCTTCCGGGGTAGTACCACACTATCGCATAAGATCAACGTCAATATGCTATTGCACTTCGTTCGGTGAGCGAGAGCCGGGAGCCTAACTGTGTGGGTTTGTGGTATGTATTGGCAGGCAGTGACCTATCTATACCCTTTTTTTTTTTTTTTTTTTTTTTTTTTTGGTGGACTATGGATTAGTCTCGCCCCGCCAAATCGGTCCGGGGTGACGGAAAAGGCGGCGCGTGACCCCATAGACCCACCGTAAAACTCCTCTCTCTTCGCCGTGCGAGCGGGTCACCGGGACCCGATTTTTAACTTCGGTGGCCCGCCCGGCGGTTCACCCTCGCGGGTTCCTCTCGTCGACGCCCCAACAGATTTCGCCGTCGGGGCGTCGCCCTCACGCGGTGGCCTCACGTCGGGTGACCGGACAATTCCCCGGTCCGATCACCCGAAGCCTCGGTTAGGGCGGCATCAGGCGCAGGTATTCGCGCCTGCGCCGCCCCGGCCGCTGGCGGCGGCCCGGGGCGCGGGAATCCTCCCTTGCCCGTTCCGCCGCTTCCTTCTGCGAGATGACAGCCTCGCAGAAGGCGGCGACCGCGTCCCAGTTCCTGATGCTGTCGACCATCGCTCTCGCGACGGCCGGCAGCGTCAGGTCGGCACCGATGACAGCGACGAGGTCACGGCGCTGCCGCTCCCATCCCGGACACACCTCCAGCGTGTGTTGCGCCGTGTCCTCGTCACTCCTGCAGTGGTGGCAGGCCGGAGTCCACTCCCTATACACGACCCTGTGCAGGTACAACCCGAAACACCCGTGCCCCGTCAATACCTGCACCAGCCGAAAGGTGAGGACTCCGTGCCGCCGCTCCATCCACTCTATCAATACGGGCCGGAGGGCCTCAACGGTCTCCACACCGTGCCTAGGCCTCTCCAGCCGCGTAGCCCAACGGGCGATGACGTCTCGGCGGGCATCCACGCGCCAGGTGGCTATCTCGCTCAACGATGGGGAGCCACCTTCCTCGCGCGCTGTGATAACCCGCCGGTAGAGGTCGGAGAGCATCTCCGCCTCTAGGTCCCACGGGGGTGTCCCGGCCAACAGGCACGCCGCCTCTGTCGACACCGTGCGGGACCTATCTATACCCTTGGTATTGCAAAGATCTATGGGCAGCAGTAAAATTTACCATCGGGTGTGCTGATTGCACGTTTGCATATGAATAAGCTATAAAAAAATACGGTCTCTAAGAGTGGCGATTACAGTATTATCCGTCCTGCATGGGGAGACTAATATCGAACAATAGACGCCGATGTACGATGATGTATGGATGGATGAAAGATAAAAACAGAATCTATTGATGTAATTTCTAGTAACTGAAACAATGTTAACAAAACAGTCATCTCTTATGACATCAGTGAAATGAAATAAGATGGTAACACATTGTATTATGAGTACACAAACAAATAAATATTGCAGGCCAATAACTTAAGTTCAAGTTCAATGGTCGTAAAAGCTCTAAACAAACTAGCATATAACTTAAAAAGCTCACCCATTCATGTTACAACACTGACAATTTCATAACATTTTGTTTAGTTATGTTACTTGCAAATCTTATTCGTTCCGCCCCTCTATCTTGGAAATGTATGAGGAATTTAACGTCGGCTAGCTGCAACGGAATGCTTTTGAAAGGTATTCAAAAGAGCTACGGATGAACTACGATGTTAATAATAATAGAAATATAAGTTTAAAATAAATATTTATATTATCTGTAGACGATATAATTGCAATACAAAAATAAAAACATCATTCAACATAAGGCTGCCCTCATCTCACGCCTAGTGGGGTCGACGTATTAAGTTCTTACCTTTTACAAACTTCTATCAGTCATTATATGACTACTTTTATGCCAGTAAGAAAATGCACTCACTACTTTTATGCCACTACGGAAATAATTGTATTGCAGGGTACTTTCATTTTTGTTTGCACACAATATCGGGTAGATGGCACACGTCTCCTTAAAGACGAAAATATAATACAATGTGAGAATTGAATGTCCTACCATAGTTCACATTGGTGTAAGTGACAGCACGATTGGAACGGATTTCAAATAGGCGTGGGTTCAAATCCCAATTGCGACAATTATTTTTCGCTCGTAATCGGGTTTTTATAAATGATCAAGCATATTAAATACTAAATTTAAGTAATTTAAAAATAATATTTTATTTTTTCATATTTTTCGGCAACACTATGTACTAATGATTTTTAATGCTTACGCGTATATATTATATACACATTTAAAATTATTTTTACAGATTCTGTTTTTGATTCTTTCATTGACAGTTCTCCCTTGACCGTGAACGCTGTAAAGTGTTCGAAACGTCTAGATATTAAAAATCAAAAACAAATGCGATATAATCTGTAAAAATAGTTTTATTTTCCAATGCGTAATACTCGCGTGAACATTAGAATTCATTAAATATCATTTCATAATTGAAGGGGAGTGTAAATAGCTTCATTTTTAATATAAATCATTCGAGACATCTGCTGATTTCATTACGATAGCAATATGAAAATATTCTTTGTCTGAAGTGTATCATAGAGATCGTAAAAGATGATCGGGATTGCTTCACACCTACACTGGAATCTCGCGTCCTGATGTCTTTTTCAATGCTCACCCCCCTCTTTTTATAGCTCATCATATTGTGTGGTACAAGTAACAAACTAAAAAATTATATATTTATTTATTTGACTGAACAGAAAGCGCAAAATAATACTTTATGCAATCCACAAATTATTATTCTAATTCTGGACGTAATTTGTGTCTGTTAATAAGTTGTCTGTTAATACAATGCAAAAGTGGAAGGATGTAGGTACCGGGGGAGACCGAGACTAACTTACCTAGACAAGATTGGTTACGCACTGAAGGAAGGTGGAGTCAAGAGTCACCGAAACCGGCGAGCGTGTATGAAGAGAATTATGAATGTTGAGGAAGCGAGTGAAGAATGCAAAGATAGAGTTCTCTAGCACTCTGTTCTCTCTGCCTACCCTGCAAGGGTTATGTCGTGATGATATGTATGTAATAAGTTGAGTTTGTTAATAATGTTGCTTATAACGTGAGGCCAGCAAAAAAAATCATGGTCAAATTAAAAAAAAGGGATTTGTTTATGTTTTTCAATCAAACGGTAAGTTTTATCATAAATTACTTCAAATAAAAATTGTAGATCATGTAATTATCTTTATATTAATTATTATATTGTTACAATGTGTAATCATTGTCCGTTAGATAGCACACGTTGCCCATAAAGACGACAAAATAATACGAGCCATTACCCGACTAGAAATTTTTTCGTCTACCTTAGCAGGACCGGACCGGGCATGACCGATCTGGACCAGATATGTAACGCAGAAGATATATCTGGACCCGATCAGGAAAACGTTATCGGGTCCAAATCAGGCATTCGTGATTGGGTCCAGATCAGGCATTCCTGATCAGGTCCGGATGAAATTTTACTGATCGGAACCAAATCAATCATCTGCGTTATATATCTTGCCTGATCCAAAACGAGTATGCCCAGTCCGGTCCTTTTAAAAAACATGAATATCTTAAAGAACATGTGTAATAGATAAAAATATAAATTAATATATGACGTAGGCAGCGAATGCAGTGCTATATTCTTATCATAGAGAGTCCCAGTGAGCCGTTCCAATTAGGGCACAACCACCAGATGCTAACGACATCAACTGTCGCCGGAATTCGTCATTCATGACCTGATCGATCTGTTTTGATCTGATTCGATAACAACTAATTTAATATTAGGTGATGTCATTACGCTTCGGAGAATCTTAACACCGCGATTCAGACCACATTTCACATTCACTCAGGCTGATTTCACATCAGGCTGTCCTTATTTGGCACTGATCTGGTACTGATCCGGTATGCCTTACCATACTTAATGATATTTCACATCAGGCTATCCTTATTTGGTCCTGATCTGGTCTTGATCCGGTATGCCTTACCATACTTGATGTTATTTCAAATCAGGCTATCCTGATCAGGACCAGACCTGGTCCTGATAGAGTTTGCCGGATCCGGCATGCCTCATTCTATCCTGATCGGGTCCAGATACATGATCTGGTTGAACCATACTTTTTTTCTAGTGGGGTATTAGATTGTCATACTACAGGTTATATTTGTTTAAGTGGTAAGACGATTGGAACGGATTTCCAATAGATATGAGTTTGAGTCCGACGTGTGAAAATCAATTTTCACTCATAATAAGTTTTTATAAATAACCTAGCATGTTAAATGCTATATCTCGGTAATTTGTTTTCCATTGTTTATAATATGCACACTTTCCTACGCCACCTGTAAAGCACTTTACTTGCGATGTATAGATAATTTTTTTAAAAATATTCAACCTGTACTAATCATAATAATCCTTGTGCAGCGGAGAACTTTTACATTCACCAACAATTAACAGTCAAATTTACAGCTACCCTCAAAATAATAATATGAGGATTCCATAATATAATATATTGCGATGGAAACGAAGCCACGACACTTGGTATTTTAAAAACTATATATTTATGCAATCTTATAAATTATTAGAAGACACTAATAGTCCGGTCAAATTAGACCAAAAAATAAGAGTAAAGCTACATAAATTTCCAACAAGCTGAAAATCAGTAAGATTGTTTAAAATATGATTACAAATAAAATTTGAAAGTTCCCCATCTTTCAATCATTTTTTTTTACTTTTGACCTTGAATCATTCTTTTCCATACAGGTAAAAGATGGGGAACTATTAATTTTTATTCTTAATCATAATTTAAAGAATCTTACTGATTTTCAGCTTGTTGCGAATTTATGTAACTTCGAATGTCTAAATTGACCGGACTACTAATAGATACACTGCATTTAAACAAATTAGAAGCCCGCAAGGTTTTATTTCCAGTAATAAGCTTCAAACATGGACCATCAGTGATGATCGTAAAGATAATGTAGAAGTTACAGCTCTCATAATATTATAATACTACCGTGTTGCCGAAAGAATATTTGAGTAATAATAAAATTTAAACATAACCAACTGCCAATGGCTTCGCTGATAATAATTTTTATTATACCAACAAAATTAATTATTAATATTTTCTGTTATAATAACTTTTATTACACATATCGTGTTCCGTGTGGTGACGGAGTAAGAATACAATTCACCACCCTCCTGTCTTACCCATGGGTGTTCGTAAGAGACGACTAAGGGATATCCCTTAGATTGGGATTTATTATTTATTTTTCGGATTAGAAGATGCATATAACATCTATCCAATAGAAGAAAAAATTGAAACAAAATACTATACCAACACGTCTGACCAGCGTAGTATAGTAGGTCAATTTCCTTCCTATTATGAAGGAGACTCGAGCCCAGCAGTGGGACAAATATAACCAGAATGATGACGATGATGATGACACACATCGTGTAATATCATCATCATCATCACAGCCCATATATGTCCCACTGTTGGGTTCGGGCCTCCACCGTAATGGGAGGGAAGTTAACCTACTATAACGCGCTGTTTTAGTACGTGTTGGTTTAGGGTTTTGTTTCGAGTTTTCCTTCTCTTGCATAGTTGACAATTTGACTTACTATAATCAAATAATAACCAATCTCTAAATAAAACTCTATGCTCTATTTGCCAAATGAAATATATATTATTGTTCGGAATAGGAAATACATAAATACTTACTGACGAATTGAAACGGAAAAGCTATTTCTGTATAATAACTTCTTGAGAAATCATTGAACAAATAAATATAAAACTTTTATTTGAACGAACAAATATTCCATATCTTTTCTTTAATAAATATTTATAAGTGCATTGTACAGAATATCTATTATTATTGTAAATTCAATAGCAAGACGTTCAGGTCATAATACTATTCATTTTTATTGATACAAATATGTTTCTATAGGAACGTAAAAATGAAATACAACGCCATCTATGGAGTGAAATCGGAAATGAATTATCATTTGTTATAGTTATGTTTATTACTTGAAAGATAGCTTGCTTTTACTAATGTGTATACTGAAGTAGATATATTTGTTAATAGTCGCTCGCTACAGTAGTATTTTTGTGGTGAAAGTGAGTTAGTTTCTAAATAACTCCACTCTGTACTAAGAACGCCGACGCGCGCAAGCTAGACGACTTCCAGCCGCCCGAACAAGCCGGTTTCCGAAAAGGTTATAGTACCATAGACCACATACACACGCTACGCCAGATTATACAGAAAACCGAGGAGTATAATCAGCCTCTGTGTCTTGCGTTTGTGGACTATGAGAAAGCCTTTGATTCTGTCGAAACTTGGGCAGTGCTGCAGTCCCTTCAGAGGTGCCAAATTGACTATCGATATATCGAAGTGTTGAAGTGTTTATATAAAAACGCTACTATGTCGGTCCGCATCCAGGATAAGAGTACGAAACTGATCCAGCTGCAGAAAGGTGCGAGACAGGGAGACGTTATCTCTCCGAAACTGTTCACCTGCGCTGGAAGATGTCTTCAAGCTCTTAGACTGGGCCGGACTCGGCATCAACATCAATGGCGAATACATCACTCACCTTCGATTCGCAGATGATATCGTAGTCATGGCAGAATCCCTGGAGGAGCTTGGCACCATGCTCAATGACCTCAGCAAGGCCTCCTAACTAGTAGGGCTGCAAATGAACATGGACAAGACGAAAGTCATGTCTAATGCCCATGTCATTTCTGTACCGGTCCTGGTTGGGAATGCGATTCTCGAAGTTGTCGATCACTATGTTTACCTAGGAAAAACAGTCCAATTAGGTAGATCCAATTTCGAGAAAGAGGTCAGCCGACGAATCCAACTCGGCTGGGCAGCGTTCGGGAAACTTAGGAGGATCTTCTCGTCTAATATTCCGCAGTGTCTGAAAACAAAGGTTTATAACCAGTGTGTGTTACCAGCTTACCAGCGATGATTTACGGAACTGAAACGTGGTCTCTAAATGTTGGCCTCATCAAAAGGCTCAAAGTTGCTCAGCGTGCTATGGAGAGGGCTATGCTCGGTATTTCTCTACGTGATAGAATCCGAAATACAGAAATCCGTAGAAGAACGGGTGTAACTGATATAGCCCTAAGAATTAGCGCGTTGAAGTGGCAATGGGCAGGCCACATCGCTCGACGAACCGACAACCGTTGGGGAAGAAAGGTTGTCGAGTGGAGACCACAAATCGGACGGCGCCGCGTAGGACGACCCCCCACTAGGTGGACTGACGACATTATCAAGGTCGCAGGAAACCGCTGGATGCAGGTGGCGCGGGACCGTGTTGAATGGCATTCACGTGGGGAGGCCTATGTCCAACAGTGGACGTTTACGGGCTGATGGATGGATGGATGGTACTAAGAAAATATTTCTTGTATTGCGGGGGACTTCACAAACATATACCTAATGAACGGACACAAATTACACCTACCATATTTGTAAAATCCCCGCAATACAAGAATTAATTGCAGAATATTGTCTTAAAATATAGCTACGAAAGCCATTACAAGTTAAAAAAAAATAACACTTACGTTCTAATATTTGAATATCAATAAAATAATGTTGCTCTTCTAATCACGACTCTTTTTTTTTTCTTAAATAAATATCTACCTTCGATCCAAAACGCCATAGCTCACCTGTAACAAAAAAAGAAGATTATTAATAGCTATACTTTCGATAAACCATAAAATTATCTCAGCATGGTTTGTTAATGGATGTGTAATAGTTACTATCGGCTCGAGATTGATTTTATTTTTTTAGGTTATGGCCCCAGAGATAATGTTTTATATAAATAAACGTGGGATCCTTTGAAATGATTTCAAAATATTTGATCGGGTTAACAATTTTAAACATATTAAATATGACGTATATGGCCGCATAGATGGCGTAGTTTCTTCAGTAAAATATACGCGACTTCAAATGACTAATAATAACATTAAAATTTTTACTTTTGAAACTGCATCTCGTTCATGACCCTATTTACTTAACAACTTGTCACAATACATTAATTTTACGGAAATGGGTCTGTTTAGTTGAACTGAGTTATTTTTTAATGCTTTTTTTTTTAGTATCGCAATGAACTAAGAATATTAAGAGGAACCATTTTAATCTGCTTGGAAATTGCAAAGCTTAAAAACCTCTTTCTTCTTAATGTATTTGGTGGTATATAGCAAGCCATATGATGGTAAATGGTAACTGAAATGGTAACTGTCGTCTATATACCTCTGCAATATATGAAGTTATAATACTGTTAAAAATATTGCCCCTACAGCTTGTTTGCGACTGATTAGGGGGCCCATTTAATGAGTTCGCGAGTCACTGTTTGCCAACGTTCAATTCTTTATACAGTTGAAATAAAACAATTTATACAAATTATATCGCGTTTGTATTTAATTTTAATATCCTGACGTTTCGAATACTTTACAGCGTCCATGGTCATAAGAGGACCTCTACGGGAGGTCCTTCCATGCAAATACAAACGCGATAGAATCCATAAAAATAGTTTTATTTCAAATGTGTAATACTCGCGTAAACATTATACAATATATACAGTTTTAAGGAAAAAAATTGTAATTCGATAGATATAAGATAAATTAGTCCACTAAATACACAATACCATATTTATATATTAAATACCATTATCAAACAATAGTTTTACACCTACTGTTGGCAATCCAGGAGTGCAATGTGCGGACGTGAAGTATATGTAGATATCCCACCTCGGTCTTTTTAGATTCATCATCATCACAGTCCATAAATGTCCCACTGTTGGGCTCGGGCCTCCTCCATAATGATAGGGAAATTAACCTACTATACCGCGCTGGTCAGACGTGTTGGTATATGGTTTTGCTTCCAGTTTTCCTTCTCTGGCATAGATGTTATATGCATTTTATATCCCTTAGTCGTCTCGTACGATCACCCACGGGTAAGATATGGGGTGGTGAATAGTATTCTTACTCCGTAACACCACAGAACTTTTTAGATTAACTTTTTACAAAGGTTTTTGCATGTTGAACTTATGGGAATGTAATTGTTGACCACACAGCATTAGATGGAGATGGACCAGGTTGTTTTAAGGCTCTTAGTCGTCTTTTACGCCATCTACGAGTAAATTAGTATTCGTAGCCGCTACCACACAGCATTAAGCAAAAAGGTTATTAACCTTATTGAGTGTCTTTTACAACATCCAGAAGCAAAGTACGGATTGGTAGAATTTGTAGCCGCTATCACGATGCATTTAGAAATTATACTACATTGTCATCATCATCACAGCCCATATACAATTCATCCCACTATTGAGCTCAGGCCTCCTCCATAATAGGAGGGCAATTAACCTACTATACCCCGTTGGTCAGACGTGTTGGTATAGGGTATTTTTTTCGAGTTTTCCTTCTCTCGCAAAGATGTTATATGCGTTTTATATGCTTAAGTCATCTCCTACGATCACCCACGGGTAAGACAGGGAATGAATTGTATTCTTACTTCGCTATCACACGGATTGTATAAAAAAAATGTACAATAATTTATAGTCTCCCGCTTTAGTTTTTTGTGTAAGTGTTGCCTTTTATTTAAAAAAACAACACATAGTTTTTATATTATTAAAAAGAAATGTAATGAAGTTTAATTTGGATTAGTGATCAGTTGATTACTAAAACAATGGGCAGTATTAGTCTCCGGGGAAATATGTATTAACTAGGATCGCTTACTCGCATAATATTCGTGGTGATAGCATAAAATATAGAGCTATATCGCCTTATACTGAAACATAATTATGTCCAACATGCGATGTCTACAGGCTGATATATGGGTATGTTGGGGTCTCGAGGATTGAATGTCATCAAACAATCTATCCGGCACCCTGTAAAAGCACGAATGGGGCCGCTGTGGTTTAAGTGGGTATTTCGGTCCTGCGGCGGCTGGTAAGTCCCACACAAACCTCGCCGTCTGACACAGGTGGGGGGATAGTGAGTAAATGATCTCAGTAGCGGTCACATTCCGTTCTGGTGCTAACTTATTGGATTAATTTAAAGTATTAAAATTTACATTTAAGTGATCTCACGAGGTTTTTACATAAATGAATTTCAACTGTAATGTCTATATTGATTACATTTCAAAAACAATATTTTGTCATATTATTTTTACATTACATACATATCATCACGCCATATCCCTCGCAGGGTAGGCAGAGAGAACAGAGTGCCAGAGAACTCTATCTTTGCATACTTCGCTCGCTTCCATTCATTCATAATTCTCTTCATACACGCTTGCCGTTTTCGGAGACTCTTGATTCCACCTTACTTCAGTACGTGACCAATCTGGTCTAGGTAAGTTCGTCTCGGTCTCTCCCGGTACCTACATCCTTCCACTTTCGCATTGTATATCTTTTTAAGCAGACGTTCGTTCGGCATTCTTTTCACATATCCGAACCATCGGAGCATTCCCCTTCGCATATTTACACCAATACTCTCTTTCATACCTAATCGCTCTCTTATGTCGTCGTTACGAATATTTTTTTTATTCGGCTTAATTTCAAAACAGCTTGATTCATATACGTCCCACAGCTAGACTTATGCCTCCTCTATAGCGAGAGGGAAATTCATCAATGGCACTTATCCTTTTGGGTTTGATTTGTATTTCTTCTTCTCTGCTTGTTCGTTTTAACCATTATCTATGGCAAAAATGGCGGTGAATTATATTCTTATTGAATTACTAAATAGAAAACAGCTTGATATTTGGAAGTAAATATTTCAAACAACGTTGAACGAATTACAAGAATCTACGCAGTAATTGCCGAGATCAATACAAAGACACACATTATCTTATTTGTACAGTGAATTGCTTCGATAATATTTACACAGTTATGTAATTAAACGTTTGCTATTTGTTGATGTGAAAATTCAGGGAATTAATAGTCATTATATATTATCAGTAATAGTTTACATAGTTTCTGTAGTAATAAAATGTAGATAATAAAAATAAAAAGGTTATTAACCTTCATCATTATCATTCTCCTACTCTTATCCCAATTACTTGGGGTCGATACAATATGTACTCTCCTTTTATAGTACACATTGTAAAAGTTATTCGCAATAGTTTCATGACCGGCCGCCTGCCAGACGTCAACCCTCCTCGGGAATTGTTGGCCGAGGTCGTTATAAGGCTCTTAGTCGTCTTTTAGGACATGCACGAGCAAATTAGTATTCGTAGCTGCTAGCTACCACACAGCATTAAGAAAAAAGGTTAATGCCTTATCAAGAGTTTAAAAAATTGTATTAAATAAGAAAATAAAATTAAATCTAAACTTGATGGGTTTTTAAATAATCCAGGATTTCTTCGCCTACTCTCTACTACTACTACTCTTTTCTGGGCAATTTATAGCAATAACTACTATCATCAAACCACTTGCCAAGAGCGGGTTTTTAGTACTCTCTCTCTTGTGCTAGAGACCTTTATATGTAACAGTAGAGGCATAGGATTCCCCAAGTTTACTACTTGAAACGGTTCTGTACCCCTTGCATTAAATGAATCCCTCAACTTTTGAGATGTCGTCAGTTCACCTAGTGGATGGTCATCCCCTACGCTGTGTCATCCGATTTGTGGTAGCCACTTGAAAAGTTTTCTTCTCGTTTCTGTTCCTCTACGGATACTTAATAGCGATGAGACGAATGGTTTTTTTTTCAATTCGAATCAATCGAATTAAAATTATAATTGATTCGAATCACAATTCGAATTGAATCGAATCGTCACGTGGGAGTCGTCAAATCGCGCGATGAACTCGCGAAAGCATTACAGTCGAATTCGTACTCGTATGTCGTCATCCGCCTGTTAAGTCGAGTTAGAATAGAAATAGAATAGAAATAAATTTATTCATAGGAAAAATGCACACTTTTACAATATGTTTTTTTCTGCCAAACTGTATTACAGTTTGTTGGCAGTTGGCGAGTTATAACTCGTTTACATTATTATTAATTTTAAATGATTTATACTGTTTGTTATATTACCAATATTTATAACTATAGGAACATAATTTACACGAAACTGTTTCCATCTTCATTTTTATTAAAAAACTCCCAGATCAAACTTTTATTTCCTCTAAACGACGCGACGGATGATTTGCAAATATAGTAGGTACGTTAAACGAATCGAATTGTATCCAACCAATTCGTGATTCTTAGAACATTTCATGTATTTTCGTATTTTCTCACTCGTAGAATTCATTCGTTAGATTATTCGACTCCGTATTAGAACGAGAGAGTGAATCAACGAATGTCCAAATAAGCCGAGTCGACTGATCGCTGCGCCGCAGCGGTCGCCCGAGCTGCGAGTAGGCACGACACGAGTTAACGAATTGATTCGGTTTCGGTCAAAGGCGATTCGAATGAACGAGTCAATAGTCTTATTCGAGTTATTCGAATTAAATGATTCGAATTACCCATCGTTAATACTTAAATACTGAACACGTCTTCATAACACACTGAACGAATTTAATCCTTTTTATGAAACCGACATTTTGAAGAACTCGGTGGATGGATGGACAGTATATTTTCTTCTTGCATTGGTGGAAGCTTATATCCAATAGTAAAATATATATATTTTTTTAAAGACACCAGCATGCACTAAAGAAATAATCCTCGTATTGCGGGGGATTTTACAAACATATTTCATCATCTCATCATCTCAGCCCATATACCTCCCACTTTTGGGCTCGGGCCGCCTCCATAATGGAAGGGTAATTGACCTATTATACTACGCTGGTCAGACGTGTTGGTATAGGGTATTGTTTCGCGTTTTCTTTCTATCGCATATAAGTTATATGCGTTTTATAGCCCTTAGTCGTCTCGTACGATCACCCACGGGTAAGATAGGGGGTTGTGAATTGTATTCTTACTCCATCACCACACGGAATGATGAACATATAATTAACGCAGACGAATTACACTTAGACTCAGAACAACACTTTGTGTATTGTCCTGCGTCGAATCGAACCTACGGCACTGACACAAAAGGTCGGTCTGAACTACTACGTCATCTGTACATATTAGTCATAGTGAAGAAAATAAAACAGCTTTATATTATCCTGACCTAATATTATTTTGTATAAAAGTATTACAAAAAAGTACGCAATTCAAACGTTTAAGTAAGAGCATACCGGCCGTTTATACCTGTTTTGGATCTATCCACGGGGGGCGATAAATTAAAGCCCCTAGTTCTAAACTGATGTATTTATACCGTGGAGAGTTTTTATCGTCCGTGTGAAGGGGCCCTTGATATATGGGGTACTATCCCAGAAACCTCCACGCGGTGTACCCTGGGTGCGGGCGGCGGTCCCCAGTTCTTCTGTTGTACTGTCGTCCGTAGCGAATATCTGCGCGATTTCGCTCCTTACTCTACTACAGTCGTAGTAGAGGGTATAGGACGCGAAATATTGGGACGGGCTCAGTCACTCATTCATTTGAGGGCTGGGCAGGCACATGCCACCGCCCACACATCGTAAACCTGGTATCTTGCTTCAAGACACGTTGTCTTGAGGCGTAGTATCAGGAGCGAGGGTCTTGGCTTAACCGCCCGGACCGCGAGGAAGACAACCTCTATAAAGAGTTCGAAGTAACATTCGGACTCAGAAATCACCCAGAATCTTAAGTTCTGGCGTGCGGCGAGAAGATGCATGGCAGATGGGTTGTTCTGTCGTTAGCACGCTCCAGCCAGGGCACCGGCTGACCCCCTGGTTGGTAAATGTAGGCTTGCCCAGGTATAGGGATCTCTGCCCGGGTCGACGAAATGTATCTCCCATTCTCGTGGGAATCTAATGGATACTGCAAATTTAAAAAAAAACCGACGGGAATCCTAGCGATTCTCACCCCAAGGCCCAGTCATGCCAACGCAAAACTGACCAAGACGACGCCTCGTCCTCAGGACTTGAGGCGTCCGCCGAGGGCCCGGCACAAATCGTGGAGGCCCAGAAGAAGAAGAGGAGGTCGCCTCGAAAGTCTCGGGGCAACGGCCTGAGCCATAAAAGGCGGCTGGAGGAGCGGCGAGCGCGCAGGGAGGCTGCCGCCGCTGAAGAGAAGAAGGACGGTAGACTCGCAGCAGAGCCGTCGACGGACGAGGGCGACAGCGATGTCGCAGAGCCGTCCGAAGACGAGGGCGGCGGATCTACCGTCAGAATGGACGAGGGCGGTGATATTCCCGCAGGGCCGTCCAAAAAGGACAGTGGGTCGGCTGGTGAAGGCCCCACTAGGTCGTCGGCGCGTCTAGCAGCAAAGACGCCGCCGGCGACCGCGACTAAGAAGGAGGAGGCCCTCCCCTCGCAGGTGCGAAAGCGCCCCCTGAGCAAGGGAGGCAGCTCGAGCGCCGAAACCGAGGGGAGCGTGGCCAACATGCCTCCACCCAAGATCCAGGCCTCCCGAAGAGGGCGAGGGACCTCGGTCATGGAAAGGGCGGCGGCGGTCGCTGTCCGCGCCGGCGAGGCCACGGATCTGCAGGCCGAAAATGTCCGCCTTAGAGGCGAGATGTCAGGCCTGCGGACCCGAAACCGGAACCTGGGCGACATGCTGGCGGAAATGCGTCGCGCAAACCGCCAGCTGTTGATAGACGTGGCCGACCTCAAGGCGCGGGTGGCGCTGTTCGTGTCACCCGCGCCAGCCGCGCTATCGGCCAGGGCCGGATACTCGGCGGCCGCTGCGGCGCCAAAGCCGCCTCGCGCTGCGGCGCCGACGACGTTGGGTGATGGCGTCAGCGTCACACCCGTCCCCGCGGCGAGGAAGACGCCTGCCGCCGCGAAGCGCGCGCCGCCGGCTGACGCTGGCGCGGTCACCGCGGTGAAACTCCCTGTTCCCGTGGTGAGGCTGACGCCTCTCCCCGCGGACCGCTTGCCGCCGGCTAGCGCCCCTGCGGCGCCAAACCCGCTAGGCGCCGTAGAACGGGCCCCTAAGGAGGCTCAGCCGACCCCGTTTGAGGTGGGAGGCATATCGGACGAGGCCCTCGCCAAAATCATCGGCGCAGTGGGCAAGCTCGTCGATGCGCGCTTCGCCGTTCTGGAGGCGAGGTTGCCTCCAGAACCACGTGTCCGACCACCTCTCGCCGCGGACAAGCGGCCGCATGTGGCACCAGCCCCCGCCCCGCTGCCTTGTCAGGGTGGCCGCGTGGGGAGCTACGCCGCGGCCGCGGCCGGGCCTAAGCCCAAAGGCCCCGGCCCAGCTCCGAAGGGACCCGCCCTGAGGAGGAAGATGGCTCCGGCCCCTGCCGGACCGCTGAAGTCGCCCGCAACAACACCGCCGGCGACGACCAGCGAGGCCGCGACGAGACCTTCCGCGTCTGGCACGACTGCCGTACCCGAACAGGGTTGGCAGGTAGCCGAACGCGACAGAAGGAGTCGCGGCCAAAGGAGGAGAGCGGAGGCCAAGCGCGCCGCTGAGGTCCCCGCTCCTCAGGCAGGAGCCGGACAGAAGAAGAGACCGCGCAAGGGGCTCAAGTCGCCGAAGACGGCCGCAGTGGTGATCACTGTGCTGCCCGAGGCGGCCGAGAAGGGCCTCAGCTACGAGGCCGTCTTGAGGAAGGCCCGGCGGGAGCTAGACGTCTCCGATATTGGAGGCGTCGAAGCCAGGACCCGCAAGGCCCGGACGGGGGCTCGAATTCTCGAGTTCCCAGGGGCCGAGGGCGCCAAGACGGCCGACAGCGTGGCCGAGAAGCTGAGAGGTTTGTTCGCCGAGGAGGGTGGCATCAAGATCGCCAGGCCCGTCAAGTGCGCCGAAATGCGCATTTCGGGTTTGGACGATTCAGTGACGGTGGAAGACATCCGGGAGGCTATTGCCTCGAAAACCGGGTGTCCCATAGACACCGTCCGGGTCGGTGCCATTCGTCCCGGTCCGGGTGGCGTAGGTGCTGCCTGGGCGCAGTGCCCGGTGGAGTCGGTCAGGCAACTGGCCGGCTCAGGCAGGCTCCTCGTGGGCTGGAGCTCGGCGCGGGTAACCGTGCTTGAGCACCGGCCTGCGAGGTGCTACAAGTGCATGGCGGTCGGACACACTCGACCGACGTGCACTAATTGCTTCGACTGCGGCGGATTGTGTTTCCGCTGCGGTCAGACCGGGCACGTGGCGGCATCTTGCGCCGCCCCGCCCCACTGCCCCGCGTGTGCGGCGGGCAATAAGCCCGCCAAGCACCGCATGGGCTCTGGGGCGTGCAAACCTCCAGCTTCGGCCCCAAAGGCGCGGGGCGGCCCTACGACCACGGCCGCTCCCGCTCCTAGCGCGGTCCGATCGCCCGCTGGCGAGGAGGTCATGGACATAACCCGATAATGGGTACACCAGCCATGCACCTCCTCCTGCAGGCCAACACCAACCACTCCGCTGGAGCGCAGGATCTCCTCCTGCAATCCATGGCGGAGTGGTCGATTGGTGCAGCCGTAGTCGCGGAACCGTACGCCGTGCCTGATCGCCCCAATTGGGTGGTCAGTCGAAACGGTACCGCGGCAATCGTCGTCTCAACGCAGCGGCACTTCCCGTCCTTGTCCCTTTTGGATAGGGGCGAGGAATTTGTCGCGGCGGAGTGGGGAGGGGTCACGCTCTACAGCGTATACCTCTCCCCCACTAGGAGGATGGACGATTTCGGGGCCTCACTCACCACCTTGGAGGCCTCGATACGGCGACTGGCACCGGGCCTCGTCCTGGTTCTGGGGGACTTTAACGCCAAATCCACGGCGTGGGGGTCCCCTACGACGGACGACCGCGGGCGGGCGGTCAACGAGTGGGCGGCTTCACTGGGCCTCTGTGTTCTGAACAGAGGCTCGGTGAACACGTGTGTGCGGCGGCAGGGCGGGTCGATAGTGGACTTGTCGTTCGCTAGCCCCGCTGTCGCGCCACGGGTGAGGAACTGGAGTGTCCTGGAGGAGGCGGAGACCCTGTCGGACCACCGGTACATCCGGATGGAGGTCTCCCCCCGGGAACCCGGTAGGGGTCACAGGGCGGACGGAGCTCCCGCGTTTCCGCGGTGGGCTGTGGGTCGTCTTGACAGGGATCTACTGGCGGAGGCGGCCATTGTCAGCACGTGGCTGTCCTCACCACCCCCAGCGGACGGAGTGGACGCTGAGGCTGCCCGCATTCGCAGTGCGTTAACGCAGATCTGCGATGCGGCCATGCCCAGAGTGCGGCGGCGTCCACCTCCGAGGCAGGGGGTCTACTGGTGGTCCCCAAGACTGGCGGACCTTCGTGCGGCGTGTATCAGTGCCCGAAGGTCCTACACCCGCAGCCGGCGGCGTCACCGCGACGTCGAGCGGGAGGGCCAGCTGTACGAGGCGTACCGCAGTGCGCGGACTGCCTTTCGGCTGGCCATCCGTGCCGCCAAGGGCGCGAGTTGGCAGGAGATGCTGGACGGTCTCGACCGTGACCCCTGGGGTCGCCCATATCGCGCGGCGCTGAACAAGCTTCGCGCGCGGGCCCCCCCCCTCACCGAGACCCTCCAGCCCGACTTCCTTCGTAGGGTGGTCGAGGAGCTGTTTCCACGGCAGTCGGAACACACGCCCCCGGTCATGGCTCCGCCAGATCAGGACCGGGAGGACGACGACGACGAGAGTGTTCCGCCCGTGACGGAGTCGGAAGTGGGGGCGGCCGTGGCGAAGATTCGTTCCGCCACCACGGCCCCCGGCCCGGACGGAATTCCAGTCCGGGTGCTGACGTCGCTCCTCGAGCACTTCGAGCCTCGCCTCAGGCAGCTGTTCAACGCCTGTCTGACGTCTGGACGGTTCCCTGAGTGCTGGAAGGAAGGGAGGTTGGTTCTCCTGCCAAAGCCGGGACGGTCCCCGGATTTGCCGTCGGCCTACAGGCCCATCGTGCTCCTCGACGATGTGGGTAAGCTGCTGGAGCGTGTGCTCGCTGCCCGCATCGTCCGACACCTGGAGGAGGTGGGGCCCGATCTGTCGGACGCTCAGTATGGGTTTCGGAGGGGGCGTTCGACCATCGGGGCCCTATTACGCCTGAGGCAGGCGGCCGCGGAGGCCGTCGCCGGGAAGGGAGTGCTGTTGGCGGTGTCGTTGGACATCGCCAACGCATTCAATAGTCTGCCATTCGGCTGCATCAGGGAGGCGCTCCGGTTCCATGGAGTGCCCCTGTACCTCAGGCGGCTGGTGGCAGACTATTTGGAGGGCCGCAGTATCCTCTGCGCGGGTCCCGCAGGGGACATTGTGTGGACGCCCATGTCGTGCGGCGTTCCACAGGGGTCGGTTCTGGGGCCGACTCTGTGGGACATCGGGTACGACTGGGCGTTGAGAGGGAGTCTCCCCCCCGGGCTGAGCTTGGTGTGCTATGCTGACGACACGCTCGTCACAGCCCGGGGCAGGACACTCGAAGAGGCGGCGAGCCTGGCCACTCTCGGCACCGAGGAGATGGTCAGGCGGATCGAGGCGCTGGGGCTCAGGGTGGCCCTAAACAAGACGGAGGCCCTACTTTTCCATGGGCCCCGTGTGAGGCTGCCCATCGGCGCCTCGATAGTGGTAAACTCCATCCACATCAGCATCCAGGCCCATATGAGGTACTTGGGTCTGGTGCTCGACGGGCGATGGTGGTTCCGGGAGCATTTCCGACAGATTGCTCCCCGGCTTGTCGGCGCGGCGTCCGCCCTTTCTCGACTCATGCCGAATGTGGGCGGACCCAGTTTTGAGGCCCGACGGCTGTATGCGGGGGTCATCCGCTCGATGGCCATGTACGGCGCACCCGTGTGGGCGAGGGCTCTGAACGCCCAGCTCAGGGCGGTTCTGTGGAGGCCACAGAGAGCCATGGCGGTCAGAGCCATTCGCGGGTACCGCACGGTGTCGACAGAGGCGGCGTGCCTGTTGGCCGGGACACCCCCGTGGGACCTAGAGGCGGAGATGCTCTCTGACCTCTACCGGCGGGTTATCACAGCGCGCGAGGAAGGTGGCTCCCCATCGTTGAGCGAGATAGCCACCTGGCGCGTGGATGCCCGCCGAGACGTCATCGCCCGTTGGGCTACGCGGCTGGAGAGGCCTAGGCACGGTGTGGAGACCGTTGAGGCCCTCCGGCCCGTATTGATAGAGTGGATGGAGCGGCGGCACGGAGTCCTCACCTTTCGGCTGGTGCAGGTATTGACGGGGCACGGGTGTTTCGGGTTGTACCTGCACAGGGTCGTGTATAGGGAGTGGACTCCGGCCTGCCACCACTGCAGGAGTGACGAGGACACGGCGCAACACACGCTGGAGGTGTGTCCGGGATGGGAGCGGCAGCGCCGTGACCTCGTCGCTGTCATCGGTGCCGACCTGACGCTGCCGGCCGTCGCGAGAGCGATGGTCGACAGCATCAGGAACTGGGACGCGGTCGCCGCCTTCTGCGAGGCTGTCATCTCGCAGAAGGAAGCGGCGGAACGGGCAAGGGAGGATTCCCGCGCCCCGGGCCGCCGCCAGCGGCCGGGGCGGCGCAGGCGCGAATACCTGCGCCTGATGCCGCCCTAACCGAGGCTTCGGGTGATCGGACCGGGGAATTGTCCGGTCACCCGACGTGAGGCCACCGCGTGAGGGCGACGCCCCGACGGCGAAATCTGTTGGGGCGTCGACGAGAGGAACCCGCGAGGGTGAACCGCCGGGCGGGCCACCGAAGTTAAAAATCGGGTCCCGGTGACCCGCTCGCACGGCGAAGAGAGAGGAGTTTTACGGTGGGTCTATGGGGTCACGCGCCGCCTTTTCCGTCACCCCGGACCGATTTGGCGGGGCGAGACTAATCCATAGTCCACCAAAAAAAAAAAAAAAAAAAAAGGGGCCCTTGATATATACGTCAGTTCACTAGCTAAAAATTTCGACATTTAATGTTTATTGTAACAATTTGAGTAGTTTTAGGTTTAATAATTGAAATTTATTGGAATAATTAAAAATATAATAAAAAAAAATGTTTAGGAGTAAAAAAATAATGAACCGAAAATTATAGGAAATCCGTTAGATCGAAACTCCTACCATATAAACGAGTATGAGTTGTCGTATAATAATCAAATTGTAGCTCGTATTATTTTAACATCATCATGAGAGATGTGTGCCATCTACCGGATAACGATTATCTATTGTACCGATTGAATACACCTGTGAGCGAAACCACCGCGTGAGGACGACGCCCTGACATCGATATCCAATTGGGTCGAGATGACAGGGCGTCGACACGAGAGGATACCCGTGAGGACAGACCGCCGGGTAGATCACTGAAGAAAAAGACCGCCGGGTAGGTCACTGAAGAAAAAGATCGCGTTCCCGTGACGCACCCGCACGGCGTAGAGACGTACATTGTAGGGTGGATCTACGGGGTCGTGCGCCGCTTCTCTGTCGCCCCGGACGGATTAGCAGGCCATGACCTACCGTAGCCCGCCGCCAAAAAAAAAAAAAGGTGGCTGTACTATAAAAAACATGTATAGTACCAGGTTTAGACAGAATCATCATCATTCTGCTCTTATCACAATTATTTGAGGTCGACGTAACGTGTACTCTTTTTCCAGACAATCCTATCTGTTGTCATCTCTACGTTCACTCCCCTTCCATTCATGTCATTCTATATGCAATCCATACATCTTTTCTTCGGTCTTACATTGCCTCTAAAGCCTTCAACATTCATATTTAATACTTTCCTCACAACAATACTCTCATCCCGTCTCGTCACATGTCTGTACCATGTCCGACAGTTGCACCTCAACTTATTCATAATTGGTGCATTTTTCAATCTTATACATACATACATATCATCACGCCATATCCCTTACAGGGTAGGCAGAGAGAACAGAGTGCCAGAGAACTCTATCTTTGCATACTTCACTCGCTTCCTCAACATTCATAATTCTCTTCATACACGCTCGACGGTTTCGGAGACTCTTGACTCCACCTTCCTTCAGTACATGACCGATCTGGTCTAGGTAGGTTAGTCTCGGTCTCCCCCGGTACCTACATCCTTCGACTTTCGCATTGTATATCTTCTTAACCAGATGTTCGTTTGGCATTCTTTCCACATGTCCAAACCATCGGAGCATTCCCTTTCGCATCTTTACACCAATACTCTTTCATACCTCCTCGCTCTCTTACGTATATCTTATCGAAGCTATAAAACGAACTATCCAGTATATTAATCAAAATAATAAATTAAATCAATCAATATATAATATTTAGCTGTATATAGGTACATAACAGCCACAAAATGAAATATATTTTGTGGTTCCTTTGTTAATAAACCACAATGTGGTTTGACCTCCCCCCACTAGCCTGAAATGCTCCAGTTAGCAATAATTATCATAATGATAAGTTTTAGTAATAAATTATAATTCTGTTACTTTTTTTTAATATAAATGATATTTTTTTTATTGCTTATGGTGGCAAACGAGTAAGCAGCACACCTGATGGTAAGTGTCACTGCCGCCCATGGACCTTTGCAATACCAAGGGTTAGCAAGGTTTGGCCGCTGCCTACATAAAATATCGTCTAACATAGAAATCGAATCTGTTACACTGGCATTGGTAGGTGCATAGGAGTAGAAATATGGTCAAAATTCATTTGGGTCAGCTATTAAACTATTTTTTTTTTGTGGGTAGATAGTTGTTAGCCGCATACAGCTTGAGCCAGATTGTGGGTGAGAGCTGAGGGCTCTCAACATTAATACCCCAATTTATATATTAATCTTTGAATATATGCTCCTCCTCGTAATAACTAGTTGATAAAATAATGCATCATCTTCCTGGAAATTACAAGGAATACCTCATACTTTGCAATGAGAGCCATATTTTTTTTTCTAAGAAATTATCAGAAGAATGGGCAGAAGTACAGAAATAAAGTTATAACAGTAACAATGATTAACAACTCACCTACCGATCATGACTATTTTGGTATAATCGCATCTTGTTTAAGATTATCTTCAACAAGTCATTTACAAGCTAACGAAGTAGTAGTGTAATCATATTTTATGACATCAACGGTAAACAAAAAGGAAGTGGTGATATGTATTCTTACTCAGTCACCATACATCATAAACCTGTTATTGTACCATCTTTCTATTTAGTACTCGAGTACAACGAGGCAAAATAATACCAGATATACTTCTTTAAATACTCTAAATCCAAGATAACGTCATAATAACATAGTATCTAACTTAAATCCACCAGAACTAACAAGAATACAATAGCATAAACATCGTAGAAATTCCAGAGCTATATAATACATGGACACTGTTTAAATACGTATAATTCTATCGCGAATACACAAAAGTAGATTTATATGAAATTCCTTTAGTATATTTATTAAAGTGTGAACAATTTATTATTGTTTTTTTTAGTGAGAGAGTGAAGGATATCCTATAGATTATATAAGGCTATATAGATTATATATATATATATATATATATATATATATATATATATATATATATATATATATATATATATATATATATATATATATATATATATATATATATATATCATGTTGTAAAAGACGACTAAAAATAACTACAGAGCTTTATATTAATGGATAAAGTCTTTCTCTTTATACAAGCTCTGCCACTATACAAGGTGGAGATGACAATGCGACAATAAATGAAAACACGGATAATACTAGTAATAGGAGTATTTTGAAACAAAAAACTAAATAAACAAAAATCTAAGTCTGATGACACAGTTTATATGGATCTTAGGGCTCAGGAATAAGGTATAATATGCATTTTCCGTGTGGTGACGGAGTAAGAATACAATTCAACACCCCATATCTTACCAGTGGGTGATCGTACGAGACGACTAAGGAAACGCATATAACATCTATGCGAGAGAAGGATAACTCGAAACAAAACCCTATATCAACGCGTCTGACCAAAGCGGTATAGTAGGTTAATTTCCTTCCCATTACGGAGGAGGCCCGAGCCCAATAGTGGGATATTTATAGGCTTTGATGATGATGATGATGCATTAATTTTTATTGCGTTTGACGAAGACTTGAAGTGGTAAACTGGCGATATATAGGTACCTATCTTCATATTCGTTTATACCGATGCGGCGCGGGAGGTTTTTGACCTCTTGGTCATAGCCTAATGATTTTAATTTTTAATACAGAATGTGGAAAATGTTAATAATACAAAGTACATTACTTTGGTACATTGCGGTGGCTAAACTATACATACATACATATCATCACGCCATATCCCTTGCAGGGTAGGCAGAGAGAACAGAGTGCCAGAGAACTCTATCTCTGCATACTTCACTCGCTTCCTCAACATTCATAATTCTCTTCATACACGCTCGCCGGTTTCGGAGACTCTTGACTCCACCGTCCTTCAGTACATGACCGATCTGGTCTAGATAGGTTAGTTTCGGTCTCCCTCGGTACCTATATCCTTCCACTTTCGCATTGTATATCTTCTTAACCAGGCGTTCGTTCGGCATTCTTTCCACATGTCGGAACCATCGGAGCATTCCCTTTCGCATCTTTACACCAATACTCTCTTTCATACCTACTCGCTCTCTTACGTCGTCGTTACGAATGCGGTCGGTCAGCCTAACTCCACAGATTTTCCGCAGAGATCGCATTTCGACCGCATTAATTTTACTATCATACTCTTTTCTGCATACCCAACTCTCGCTTCCATACAGTAATGTTGGGACAAGCACTGCGTTATGTATTATTACACTAAACTATACGACATATTATATTCAAAGTTTCTACACAACCTGGACAAGTCATCAGATACACTAAATTAAAATTATTGTCGCATGGTCATCTCCACTCTGTATTTCTTTTTATACTTTACGATTGATTTTCATAAATTTAATTCTTTGCTGACAAAGACTTTGCTGTTTGCTGCAAACGGGCAATTTGGACAGCGGTTTCCTTTTCTTGACTGATCAAGAAAAGGAAACTGCTGTCCAAATTGCCCGTTTGCAGAGCATTGAGTTAGTTAACTAGTTACTTTAGCTACCTATACAGATGGGTTATTCGGACAGAGTGTAAAGGACAAAGCCTTAATCTGAGACAAGACCCCAGTATTGTTATACAATGATGATAATATTGATGATTTAATTAAAATATTAACTCTGTAATAGGAATCGCTAACCGTTGTTAATAACTCAAAGTGCCGACTTAAGATTGTTTCAGAGAATAATTGAACGGGATTATCAATATTCGTCTGAGTATAATCCGCTTTGTAAGTTATATCTAAGTCAAGTGGTTTCTAGTTAATCGAGGATGTTTTTCAATTGATTTGTTATACAGTTAGTTTAAAGGTATAAACGTGCCTAGTAAAAGGCAATCGTCTTTTATCGATTGTATGAGAATCAAATATGTTCCATTTATTATTAAATATTAGCCTCTCCATAAAACAAAAAACGTTTGTCAGATAGGTCAGTGTTATATATGAGCAACAATAGCCACTTCCCTTGTGTTTCCTTAACTTTGAATAATATTAAGAAAAGGTTGATAAATTTTATTTTTAACTCGTTCCCTAATAATTTTATTAGTGGTAAGACTACACTGTTGATAGTTCTCCGTCTATAGCCACGGGCCGGTCCGTCCGGGGTAGTACCACACTCTCGCAGAAGATCGACGCCTGAGCAGTAGCAATACGTTGCTGTCCTTCGTTTGGTGAGCGAGAGAGCCGGAAGTCCGACTTTCTGGGTGGGTTTGGGATTATTGGTAGGCAGTGGCCTCTAAGATTGCAAAGGTCCATGGGTGACAGTAACACTTACCATCAAGTGTGCTGTTTGCTCGTTTGCCACAAAAAGCAAAAAAAAAAATATAGATCGCATAGCTTGGTCTAACAATAATTATTATCTCGACTCATATTTTTGCATGCTAGTCTCACAGTTAAGACGTGTTGTTATAGACTTTTAATTAAAAATTTTCTTTTCTTGTATAAATATAATATGCATCTTCAATTTTTTAGTCATCTTATATGAAATATAGAGGTAAAAAAGAGTGTATTGAATTAAATTCGTACTCGTTACTAAAATATTTAATCATAACAAAACAGGACAGTTCACTGTGTGATAAAAAAGTAATTCTTCTGAAACTGAATGTTCAATAATCGGTTATGGTACGTTTGTAAAGTAACTCGTAATACAATAATTTTATTACAAAGACCTAATAATTTATATGATTTGAAAGATGATAGTAATTTTGTTAGAATACTACTAGTTAATTAAGATATGAGATTAAAAAAAATAAATGAATCGTGTCCAGATAAAGGCAAACTCACCAAAAACATGGTAGAAAATAAATTATTTCAGAGTGTTTAGTATTACGCTAGCCTTAGATATATACAATATATTATTACCTTTTTAGTTTAATTTAATAGTGGTCCCTGTGGTAACGAAATAATAATACAATTCACCATCCCTTATTTTACTCGTGGGTGATCGTAAAAATCATTACGATCATGCATATAATATATAATCTAAGCCTTTTTATCTCTAACATTAATTTACGCATTTTAATATATTCCTAAATGTTATGCACATCTGTAATTGATATAAACACTAGTTTTAAGGCACTGGAATGATCTTAGCATATGTTAGTGTTTATGTCGTAGATGAGCCTTATATAAATAAATATAATAATTATAAAAATATAAGCCAGAAAAGAAAATCAACCATATACGTATAAATAAAACTCTATACGTACACGTCTGACCAGCGTGGTGTAGTAGGTCAATATTCCTCCTAGTGTGGAGGAGGCTCGAGCCCAACAGTGGGAAATATATGAGCTGAGATGTGATGATCAGATGATAAATGGTGGCTCATGAATATAGATACATATAGTGTTAATATTGAAAAAGTAAAAAGAAAATAAAAACGTGATAAAATCCGTGAAGAATAGTTTTATTTCATAAGAAACTACGAAGATAAAACAAGCTTATTGCCACACATTTTTTTTTACAAATTCCATCAGGCCCATATTTTGTACGGTTGTCACGTAAGCACTATGGACGCCACAATACCTAGTAAAAAGATAAGTGGTACTCTTACGGTCTTAGATTATGTGGGTAATGGACAAATCCAAATCATCACGCTGAATTTCACATCACTCACAATGTAAAAATAATTTAATACTTTTACAATTTTCTCGTTATATAAAAAAAATATTTACAATTGTTTTGTTTTATTAAATTTTGCGTGTTACTGAAATTTAGCATTTAACATGCTTGATTATTTATAAAAACTTGACCACGAGCGAAAAATGATTGTCAGATATGGGATTGTAAACAATGTCAGGTAGATGGCACACGTCTCCTTTAAAGACAAAAATATAATACGAGGTGAAGATTGAATGTCATAGAACAGTTCACGTTGGTGTAAGTGGTAACACGATTAAAACGGAATTCCAATAGGTGTGGTTTCGAATCCCATATGTAACAATCATTTTTCGCTTGTAATCAAGTTTTGTCCGTGTGGTGACGGAGCAAGAATACAATTCACCACCCCCTATCTCACCCGTGGGTGATCGTACGAGACGACTAAGGAATATAAAACGCATATAATATCTATGCGAGAGAAGAAAACTAGAAACAAAACCCTATGCCAACACGTCTGACCAGCGCGGTATAATAGGTTAATTGCCCTCCCATTATGTAGGAGGCTGAAGCCCAACAGTGGGACGTGTATGAGCTGAGATGATGATGAATAGAATTGTTGATTATCATAATACAATATTTAAAGTATCGACGTAAAGATTATTGACTTCTAAGCGGTGGCATTGTGCTATTTTTTTTCTTTTGGTGAACGAGAAAGCCAGAAGCCCAAATTTCTGGATGCGTTTGGGTTGTTAGAGAACGGAACGGAGAACGTTGTTTTACGTTTTCCTTCTCTTGCATAGATGTTATATGCGTTTTATATTGTTTATCTTATTTTATTACAGTGGTGAATTGTGTTCTTATTCCATCACAGGGTTTTAATCATCTATTATAATTACAGTTTCGTTAATAAACCCATAACGTTAGTTATAATTGTTTGCATGTTAAGTAATTCACTGGTAAATAGGGTGAATTGAAGTAATTTAGAAACAACAAACGGGCAAGTTAATGAATAAGACGCATCTTACATTCTCCCCCTTTATTTACATTTCGAAAGCTTAATATTGTGGGCAAGAGAAATGTATTATTCGTGTTTATATTTAAGAAGTTTGTTTTAAATGTGTGTTTAACGTGATTTAAGTTTTGATGATTCGTTAATTATGTAATCAATTATATAAAAATATCTTCTATTCATGACTTGCTGCGTGAAAAATAATTTTAACAAAGTAGAAATATTATTCCAAGGTATTACACCTAATGTAGATAAAAGGTATATATGTTAATCTAGGAAATGGTCTATGTAATGTGCAAATTTTTATTCAAATGTGTTCAACAGTTTACGCGTGATTAAATAACAAACATCCAAACATATTCACAAACTTTCACATTTATAATACAAGTACAAATTTTCATAAATATTTGTAAATGGGTTGAGTTAGAGTACTACTGATGTGAAGGAATTGGTTTCGGTAGTTCGCCTAAGTGACCGTCATCCATAAATTGACTGACCGCATGAGGGCAGTGCCTCGGCAACAAAAGCTGGAGTTGTAACATAATGTCAACAGCTGAGCGGGCTACCGAAGATAAGAAAGAGAAGAACCAGTTATGGAGAGAGATCATGGGGCATACCATCCCGTCTTCCAATGGTTTGCACGAGGTATGTTGTTCTTTCTGTGCTCGACGTTTAGCACATACTTTAACGTTTTTGGCATGGAAGAACTAAAGTTCTTTCCCGTCCAATAAGTCATCATTATTACAGAGGTTTTTATCTAACCGCTACAGTATTTTAATTATTACATTATGACCCTCATTTTTTATACAAATGAATTAGACCAGTAGGAAAAGAAAATAATGATATTATACAAAAATAATAAAATTATATTGTTTTCGTTCGACTAATACTTACATAATCATCAGAAATCGGCACTGGCTCGAAAGGTTGATATCTTAACCACTGCGCTATCTGGTGCAGTCAATTTAAAAAGTAATATATTTAATAATAAGAACAATTAGAACTTAGTGTGGTTTTTCAAGGCTCATATTACTGAAATTTAGTATTTAACATGCTTGATTATTTATAAAAACTTGATTACGAGCGAAAAATGATTGTCACACATGGGATTCGAACCCACACCTATTGGAAATCCGTTGCAATCGTGCTGCTACTTACACCAGCGTGAACTATTGTATGACATTCAATTTTCGCTTCGTATTATATTTTCGTCTTTTTGAAGGAGACGTGTGCCATCTACCCGACATTGCTTACACATTGTACAAATTTAATGCTCTAACTTTGCAATTAGAATTGTATTAAACGATGACACGACCCTGTTATCCATATTACTGAAATTTAGCATTTAATATGCTTGATTATTTATAAAATTGAGGTTATATTAAGGTTATAACCAGTGTACGAATCAAGACGGCTCTTTACGTGATTTCAGTGACATTGACGGGAGTCTAAGAGACGACGATATAACGTGATTCAAATTCAAATTCAATTGCATTTATTAATATAGCATAAAGCCTGCGAGGGCACTTACATATTGTCATTTTTTACATTTAAATTTAATCTAATAAACAATAACAACATACAATTATTATTGTATGTTGTTATTGTTGTGTCAACAACAACAACAACAACAATGAACAACATTTTTCTCGTGCTAAAGGTTTCATTTGTTTTTTTTTTTTTCATTATCAAACAAGTTTCTTTTTCAAGCCAGTTCGAAATTTAAATAAAACTCTTATAAGCTGCCTATTTGGTTAACATAATTATATTTTGAAGTAACAAATCGTTACATTTTTTAAAATACACGACATATATGAATTTACATATATATATATATATATATATATTTATACATTTTTTGCCGGCAGTTTCTCGCATGTATTTGGTCAGTACAACAATATCGATTTATCTCGAAGAAGGTTGTTAAAATAATGCTCAAATTTCCAAGCATGTTTGAGAAAAATAAATTTGTTTACAATATTCAATGCAATGTAACCACATAACACAAACTTTAGACCGCAAGAATTGCAAATACAATTTATTACCAAACAATAACGTAAGACTTTATATAAAATATCTGTTAAGGCGTGGTTTTGTTTTAAAACTTCGCAAATATTTCGCTCAAAATACTTTTGCATCGGTGAATTCTTGCAAATTTTGATACGAACATTTCATTGTTATAAAATTATTTGCATATAATATTTATATGAATGTTTTATCCAGTGGCGATGGAATTTAATATAATTTACAATTCTTTACTGATATATGTCGCAAAGAAATAACTGAAAGCAGAAAAAAAATTCATCGTCTCATCATTATCTCAGCCCACATATGTCCCAATGTTGAGCTTGGGCCTCCTCCATAATGGTAGGGAAATAGACCTACTATACTGCGCTGGTCAAACGTTAGTATAGGGTTTTGTTTCGAGTTTTCCTTCTCTTGCAAAGATGTCATATGCGAATTATATCCTTTAATCGTCTTTTACGATACCCACGGGTACGATAGGTGGTAGTGAATTGTATTCATACTCCGTCGCTACACTGAAAAGAGAGAAAAAGAATGAAAAAAATTTACTCTCAAGAAATATTCAAAATAAAATCCAGTAACTACTACCTACTCTTATCTCTTCGACTAGCGTTTGGTATATTCATTGTGAAGTAAGCTGGTGTTTAATAGTAGAATATAATGGCCTGAATAGAAGGTATTCCTTTTCCACCAAATAGATCAACTTAATCTGTCTATAAAGAAGTTACATACATACATACATATCATCAAGCCATATCCCTTGCAGGGTAGGCAGAGAGAACAGAGTTCAAGAGAACTCTATCCTTGCATACTTCACTCGCTTCCATCGTAAAAAAGTTACGTACCAAAATATCCAGTCGTATTTAAAATTTCATTGTCCTTTAAAATCAATACATATAAGAATGTATTAGATATTCATTAGTTTATAAATTTCTATAGTTAAATAAAATTCTCTTCACAGTGCCTCCGAAGACAAAGAAAAGACAAGGTGGTCTACCCAAATGGCGAGAGAAAGTTAAATACATTATGTGGTGAACACAGTCCTTCCGCTGCCACAGTCAATTTCAGCAGTCTCACTAGATCATAGCATATCACAAAATAAAAGGGAGATTGTATCATAAATAACACGATTAGCAAGTAACAAGAACATCACATATGGTTTTATAATTCTATCAGGAGAATACTGAGCATTTCACTACTGATCACGAATTTGGTTTTTACGGCTCACATCCTCCCAACAAATGGTGATACATTGGATTCCTAACCTATATGAATATAAAAAAAAATATCATTTTTTTATTCCAAATCAAAAAAGAATTGAAAAAAAGAACCTAAAAGACCAAGGACAAGTGAGGGCATATTAAATTCTTCACTCATCATCACATGAATAAAATAGGGATTGAAGAGCAATTTTTATCTGAATTCATATTTCTGACTAAAACGGATTTGACGTATTCTACATAAAACACTTTCGTATGAGCACTTATATTCATTGTATTCTAGTACCTACATGCTGGAATCTCTTTGATGTACAAAGCAAAATAAACCGAAATGATCCCGAAATGGAAAAAAAATGTACGAAATATTGCCACCCTTTGATCTTCTACGGATTAAACATGGCCCCCGGTTTATTTTACGATGAATTTTCTTTCTCGTACGCAGATTAGCCCAATTTCCGTGAACGGGCAAAAAAAAAATTAAATGTCAATATTTTCGCCAATCGCTCATGCTAATACTTAAATCCCTTTCAGGTTGATTAGCTGAGGATTGATGTATATAGATGTTACTAAATAAAGACAGGCCCTTCAATGAAATATTGCTTTGCAGTTATAAGTCAGAGGATTTGATATGTGTCGAACTTTATTCCCAGGTCAGATAGAAACCTCAACTGAAATGAATATAATGATTTCTGATGTTTACGCGAATTTTACACATTTGAAATAAAACTTTTTTTACGGATTTTTACGGACTGTAAACTGTTCCAAACGTCGGGAAATCAAAAATCAATTACAAACTCGATAGAATCTATAAAAATAGCGTTTTTCTTTTTTTATTATTACACCACCCCGCACTAAGGAAATAATTCTTGTATTGCTTGGCACTTCACAAACATGCAATTAACGCAGATAAATTACACCCAGATTCAGAAAAACTCTTTGGGTTTCGCACAAAGTATTGTACTACGTGGGAATCGAACCCACATCACTGGTACGGAAGGCCGGTACCATAACCATTACGCCATATGTGCAGTCAAATAAAATGATACGAAATGAAATGAATAAAATTGATTTGGATATTTTATTCATGGCCATCTTTTGCTCAATCACAGACACAGACTTATGATTACACAGATGGCGTAAAGGTTAAGACGGTCTAAGTTGCCTAGTAACGCAGGTACGATTCTCACGCCGTTGTTCTGTCTTTGTACAATCGACATTTTGTTGTTCTAAGTGTATCTAGAATTTATCTTTGTAAATTACATGCCCGATATTTGAATATTAGTTTCGCAGTGCAGACTGCTATCTCTAAAATGAAAAAGTAAAATATACATAATTCATTTTTGTTTTAATTTTCTTCTCATTATCGGGCCTAAGCTTTCTCCAACGTCCTATAATAAAAAATCTGTCTCTAGCTAGTTATATTATTACCCATAGGATTTATTTTGAAAATTTCCCTTTCAATAGCTATATTACCTATTTCTGTCATACTTTAAGATATCTACCCTTTTTTATTTTTGGTGGTGGGCTACGGTACGTCAAACTCCACTAATCCGTCCGGAGCGACATGAAAAGCGGCGCAAGATCCCGTAGACCCGCCCTACAACATACCTCTCGACGCCGTACGGGTGGGTCACTGGGACGCGATCTTTTCTTCAATGACCCATCCAGAGGTCTACCCTCACGGGTATCCTCTCGGGAAGATATCTACGCTAAAGCAAGTTGTAAATAATTATAATGCTTCACCGTCATATTATATGGAAAGTACTTAATTTTTAAGAAGAAGGCCACATTTAGGAATAAAATCTTTCATATTAGTTTCAATCCATCCATCCATCAGCCCGTAAACGTCCACTGTTGGACATAGGCCTCCCCACGAGAATGCCATTCAACACGGTCCTGCATCCAGCGCCACCTGCATCCAGCGGATTCCTGCGACCTTGATAATGTCGTCAGTCCACCTGATGGGGGGTCGTCCTACGCGGCGCCGTCCGATTCGTGGTCTCCACCCGACAACCTTTCTTCCCCAACGGTTGTCGGTTCATCGAGCGATGTGGCCTGCCCATTGCCACTTCAACGTGCTAATTCTTCGGGCTATATCAGTTACACCCGTTCTTCTACGGATTTCCGTATTTCGGATTGCAGCGGCACTGCGGTATGCAAATTAGTTTAGTAGTAGTTTAGTTTAGTAGTAGTATACTAGTTTACTTTACCAATATCAACACACAACACAAATAATACCCAGACTAAGAACAGTAATTTATGGATAGCATAAAAATAACTATCTCGCACTCATTTTAAACACAGACATTCGATGTGATAAGTCACTACTTAAACTAGTATTCCACTTTTTGTTAGTTTTGTAAAAAATGTAAAATTCTCACAATAATAATTATCATAAATTAAATACCTTAATAATAACAAATCATAAACAAAAAAAAAAATAGAATCATTCTCTTTTTGTACTGGCAATGAATTTGTATTAATTTTGTATAAAAATGTGGGTCAAAATTTTATATCTTATAGGGTAGATATAAATAAATTTTTGGTATTAACAATGACATATTGGACGCAAGACACCTCAGTCCTCCCGTAACCATGATCACTGTAAAGTGTTCGAAACGTCGGGAAATTATAAATCAAATACAAACGCGATAGAATCCGTAAAAGTAGTTTTATTTCAAATGTGTAATACTCGCGTAAACATTAGAAGTCATTATAGTATTCCACTTGTACATCCACAGTTCGAGGTATAGCGCAACGTGGAATCGAACTTAAAACGTTTGCGTGGTATTCTATTGATCCCCAAAACATCACGTAACCTATAGTATAGTTTTATCGATCAATAGAAATACAAGTGTTTTACAATTACCGTCAAGATAGTAGCCATGAAAAAAAAAACAACCATTCAATTATAACCTTAAAAAACATGTGAGTAAAGATGAAAATAGTTTGCGAGTAATTCACAGCTGAGACTGGCACTCCCTTAACATTAGCAAGACCCTTATTGAAACGAAATAAAGGAGTTTCGTGTAACCTCTACGATCTTTGAAGAATTTTGTTACAGTTAATATAAGTACGCGTGTAGTAAATAACATTCAGTTATATAATGTATCTAGCTGTATCATTATTATTTTATTAAGTAGCCTTGTCAACAGTTTTGCTGTTTAGGATTCCGTACCCAAAGGGTAAAAACGGGACCCTACTGTTGAGACTTCGCTGTCCGTCCGTCCACCTGTCACCAGGCTGTATCTCAAGAACGGTGATAGCTAGACAGTTGAAATTTTCACAGATGATGTATTTCTATTGCCGCTTTAACAACAATTACTAAAAATAAAATAAAATAAATATTTAAGGGAGGGCTCCCATACAACAAACTCGATTTATTTATCGTTATTATATATAATGGCACTGAACCCTTCGTGCCGGTGTCTGACTCGTACTTGGTCGTTTTTTTTATTGTGGCAAACGAGCAGTACACCTGGTGGTAAGTGTTTTTACTGCTCAAAGAACTTTGCAATACCAAGTGTCATAACTTTTTTATTGACATCAAATTTATAATGAAACGATCAGTAAATATTGCTCTCAGCTGAGCTTAACCTATATGTAAAAAATACGGAACAATCCATTTAGTAATTTTGGAGGTTAGCGAGTACATACATACAGACAGATAAGAAATTCCAAAAAATACTTTTTATATTTTTGGACTTATTTATTTATTTATTTTATTTTATTTATTAAACTTCATGCAACAAGTACAATGGCGTACTTAATGCCGGAGGCATTCTCTACCAGTCAACCAAAATTTAACCAAAACTATTTAACTGCCTATGTACATTTATTAAATGTTTGCGGTGTAGTATATATATATATATATATATATATATATATATATATATATATATATATATATATATATATATATATATATATATATATATATATATATATATATATATTTGTTATTACTGCAGTTGTCATTGCTATGGTTAATATTACTCCGATTTACTAATATTTCTAGACAGTGCTTCGTTTCTATTTACCACAGAGTTATGTGTACCTTTCTCGATAAACATGTTGTCTGATACGATTTAGTAACTCACCAGGTAAATTACCAGATCCGATTGTACAGGCAACTCTTCATCAAAGGCAACTTTAATTTTAAAGAAACAACGAATATGAGAAAACAGAAATACTGTTCAATTTTCTGACTGCACAGATGTAGTAGTGGCTAACCTATACCGTGCTAGTGTCGTGGATTGGATTCTCAAACAGAATAATAACTTGTGCGATTAACAAACTGTTGTTTTGAGACTGAGTGAAATTTGTTTGCGTTAATTACATATTTGTAAAGTCCCCCGTAATATACACTAAATGTTTTCAGTGATCATTTCTTCCACGTACGTGCTAGGTTTGGAATGAACTACCCGCTGCTGTATTTACAGAGCGCTATGACATGTTCTTCTTAAAACGAGGTTCAAGAAGAGCCCTTTCTTCACGGTAGGCGACTTCGCTGTGCCCCTAGTGTTGCTCAGGTGCACGTGCAATAGTACACTTACCATCAGGTGTGCTGCTTGCGCGTTTGTCGCCATCAGAAATAAAAAAAAGTGTGTGTGTCAGCTCCGACGCACGACTGGAGTTTACTCCTTAAGTACGATTATCAAAACAGGCGCAAAAAAGCTCATTTTACTAAATAATAGATATATATGTATAATTTTATTTACATTTATTAAAACTGTTCAACTGTTTGAAGTATTATCTCACGTCAGAAAGTGAAAGGTGTGCAGAATGGGTTGCGCACCAAAAACGTAACGAGGTCATTCGATCACTAGATTTTACTCCTCAAATTTTTCTCATACCGGGCGCCTTATGTGAAAATCGATTCTTAAGGAGTAAACTCCAAAAACATGATTGCCTTAGCGTAGGAATTTTCTGTTATCTTTAAAAAATGAAATTTAGAGGAGTTGGTTGTATGATGTACTTCGTTTCCTTTACTAGTCTAAATGGATTAATCTTATTTTTAATTAAAAAAAAACACATATACACATACATATCGCGTTACTAAAGCCAGAAGGACGGTGACTTTGAGATACGCCCTTCTGGCTTTAGTAACGCTATATTTCTTTCAGGGAATCAGCAAGATAAACTCATCCAAGTTTACCAGCAAACGGTTGCTTAAAACGTCTTTCCAAAGCATAAAGTCACATCATTGCCTCACAAAAACAAATGAGGTAATACAGAGGATACCATTACTTTTATGGGACACCACATAACGTAAGGCAAAACACCGGAGTAGATGACGAGGTAGAAATAAAAAATGAATATGAAAACGTTTAAAGCTATGGAAGATTCAACGTCATATGTATATGTTCCAATGTATTATTTTAATTTTACTATTCGATATGGCTTAAGAATTATAAATCTTTTAGATCTGTCTATGCCAGATCCTCTGTGATAAATTGATGATATTTTTTGTAAATAATTATTTAGTTATTTAGCTGTGTGGTAGCGGCTAGGAGTACTACCAACTCTTACTTTGCTCGTGGATGTCGTAAAAGACGTCTAAGAGCCTTATAACGACCTGGGCTAACTGCATCTGATGCCGTTTGCTCAAAAATTACATTCCCAAGGAGGGCTGACGTCTAGTAGGCGGCTTACTTTTAAAATATGTACAATGAAAGAAGAGTATATATTGTGTAGACGCCAAGTAATTGGGATAAGAGTAGGAAAATGATGAATTATTTAGTTATTATTTAACTACTATTTCCTATTTGATGATGAACTAAGTATACAATCAATTACCCCATTTCTTGACCGTATATGTCGTGAAGGATCATTGAAGAATATAATATGGAGGTAATATCTATTGTAGGAGAAGCAAATCTATGATAGTAGGTCAGTTCTCTTCTATGTAAGAGGCTAGAGCCTAGCAATGAGAAGTAGATGTGTTTCTTTAAAGACAATATCCTATTAAGGAACTAATCCTTGTATTGCGGGGAACTTTACAAACATAAAAAAATATAAATTATATCCAGAGTTATAACGACAATTTGTGGCATGCCCAAAGTTTTGTCTTGCACAAGAATCTACTCTGCAATAATCGTACGGCAGGTTAGTAATCATTACGCTATCTATGAAATAGTATATAAGAATGATTCAACATTATTTTATATTATCTAGACTACCTAGTCTAGATAATATAAAAGAGTTTTGAGTTTTGGTGTATATTTGTATAAAAATTACAAATTAAAATTTATATCAATATTTTATATATCAAATTATTTATATAAAAACTAACTTGCTTAAATAATGAAAAAAAAAGAACGAAAATTATAATAAAAAAGTGAAAATCATGAATCGAACTGAGGCTGTCTGTATTAAGGGACTGCCCAATTTCCCAACTGAGCTATTTTTATTCTTAATGGCAGTGGCTAAATTTATTTCCATACTCTAATTCCATTTTTATATTCAATACATGAAAATAGCGAAAGATTTCTATAAATGATATCTTAGCAAGGTTTATCAAATAAAGTCATCAGCATTCTCCTACTCTTATCTCAATTACTTGGGGTCGATACAATATGTACTCTTGTTTCATAGTACATATTGTAAAAGTTATTGGCAATAGTTTTATGACCACCCGCCTACCAGACGCCAACCCTCCTTGGGAATGTAATTGTTGTCCAAACTAATACTAAAATGGCGTTAACAAAATTGTACTCTATATTATTTTTAATTTGGAGCTTTGTTTTTGGTAAGTGGCATAAGACCGTTCTATATTATATTCCTTAAGCGAGACATATACTGCAGTAGACGCCAATGGTATGAGGTTAGATAAAATATCTCCCTACGCCAGTCTATAATATATTTCATTTGAAATTGTCCGATGTATTCCTACCTTTGAAATCGATTTGTTTATATACTATAATAATATAGGAATTTCAACATATATTCTAATAAGTGTAACATTTATCTGTTTAATTGGCAATTAGATAATACTATGCCTTAATTGCCTGTCGCGTTTGTGGAGACAAATGTAAATTGGGTCACTGAAAATTATATTGGGTATACTTAAAGCTACTATTTATTAGTTTCTGTTCAAATATATTTGTGTTTTCGTTTCAACACTTTACATTATTTTTATTTCTTTATATTATGTTTTGTTTTTTTCTAAATTTACTCATTTTTATAATTTTAACTTTTCTTTTATAGTATCATCATTATTCTCCCACTCCTATCCTAACTACCTGGAGTCGAAATAATATTTACTCTTCTTTCATAGTACATATTGGCAATAGTTTTATGACCGGCTGCCTGCCAGACGTCACCCCTCCTTGGGAATGTAATTATTCACCAAACGGCATCAGATGGAGTTGCCCCAGGTCGTTATAAGGCTCTTAGTCGTCTTTTACGACATCGACGAGAAAAGTAAGGGTTGGTAGTATTCGTAGCCGCTACCACACAGCATATTATTATTCTTTAATTATATGTGATCATAATAACAATTCAAATTACAAAAAAAATTACATATACAAAGGAAATTATATAATATTCATCATATTCTTATCTTAATATGTAATTTTCATCCATTTTATATATATATATATATATATATATATATATATATATATATATATATATATATATATATATTGCAAAAGTTTTAGGAATAGTTTTATAACCAGCCGCCTGTCCAACGTAAAGGGTTGACTTTGAGAATATAATTATTGACCAGACGACATCACATGGGGTCGAAAAACAGTGTGACCGGAGCATAGCCTGTCCCGAATAAAAGGACAACACTGCTGATAGTTTTAAGTCTGCAGCCAGTAAAGGGCCGGCTCGGGGCTAGTGACATATTTTTGCTCAAAATTAATTTCTGAGTAGTAGAAATTTGTAAAAATATATATAAAAATCTAAGATAAGGATGCTATAACAATTTGTTAATAAACCTAAGATAAGGATGCTCTAACCCATCTTAATAGTCGTAGGGCGACAATGTTGACTGTTTTCTGTCTTCAGCCGTGTGCCGGTCTATCCGGGGTATTACCGCACTCTCGCAGAAAATCGCTATGGCAATGTGTGTCAATCTTTCTTGGAAAAGCAATTCTTGACGAATAGTCATCAAGTGGAGTTGGCCGAGGGCAATATAATGCTCTTAGTTGTTATGTATATATATATCGATATCCACGAGCAAAATAAGTATTGGTAGTATTTGTAACCAAACAGCAAAAAAATGTGATTGTAAAAATTAAATAACATTTTATTACAAAATCTATATGATAATACGGTACTTATAAAAAAGTTTATCTCTCTCGTTCATTCCAGTGAATCTATGAAATAACGGGTCAATTTTGATGGAACGCTGGATATATGAAGAAAATATATCGTGATCCGTATAAAAAAATAATGATATTTTCAACAAACTCCATAGAAATAGTATACATCCAATATGACTATATTTTAAACGCAAGAACGATGGACTCATCGTTCTTGCATTTTAAATTAGGTAAGATATATTAACGTTTAGTTCAGTCGAATTCTAAAAGAAAAAGAAAAACCATAAAATATTATCATTATATCTGATGCCCTCTGGTGAACAATTACAATCCCAAGAAGAGGTGACGTCAGACAGGCAGGCGGTAATAAAATTATTGCCAATAGTTTTAGCAATATGGACGGAGGGAGAGGTGTACATATTGTGCCGACTGACTGTGGCTGGGATAAGAGTAGGATAATGATGTGATGACAATGATTTATTGATACGAAAACGCAAATATTTTTATCGAATTGTCATCATTTTTTATTTTAAAAATCGCAGTATAACTTGTAATTATTCTTTTTACATTGTTATTTTTTTTATATATAAGGGTACGTACCCAAAGAATGTGACCCGTTCAGGTGGGTGAATGGTCTTCAAAGTTACAACGCTTGGTCATAAAGTCGAGGCAGGGGGTTAGATTTCGTTCGCAATATAGATTTATTTGTAATACACGCACTCTCGTTGTCACGCAACAAATGACATATTAGTAAAGACAATTTGACCTAAATTAATATTTTGTTAATAATATTGAAACCATATAAATGATTAATTACGTGAAAATTAGAGGAAGAGGGTTCTAGCGTTTATTGCGAGAAGTTATCGAGGGAGGAAGAGGTTAAAATTTGTAATAATGGTCAATATGGAAAAACGTAGTATGGGTACGTGCCTTAAAATCTCAATGATTAACTTGCAATTGATTTTTTTTTAATTTATATTAGAATGTATATTGCTGATATTATTAATAATAATTTCTTGTTTTAAATGTATAACGCTAGTGAAACCTAGTTATTTGGTTACGGTACGTAACCAAATAACTAGTTAAAATATTTTTATTGTATGTAAATAGAATTTCTGTAGTTGTATGTTTGTGAAATCCCTCAAGACATAGCCTTATTCTATAATGTCGAAAAAAAATGCTTATACAGATCTTGATTTTGAAGGAAAATCCGAACTTATGTACGGTATATTTTTTTTCTTTGAGACGTTATTTTTTGTCGTGAAGATGTAGTTAGGTCCCGTAAGTAATTTTCGACGTGAGTGGGGCGAACGAAAAGCGCTCTGCAGATGATCGATGACGCAACGAAACATGGTAGAAGGTACATTCCATAAGAGGTAGCGATAAAAGCAGCGAGTAAAATCTTGTTTCAAGATTATTGCCTGAAATCGTGGTTAAATGATAACAAGAACAGCGCTCCTCGACTCACCTAGAATTAAGATTTATTCTCCTTTGAGGAGGCCTATATCCAACAGTGAATGTCGGTAGGCTGATGGAGGAAAGTCATGTTCACAGTGCTTCTAATTATTATAAGATAATAAAATATATGGCAATCTGCCAGCTGTGTGGCAGCGGCTACGACTGCCAATGCTTACTTTGCTTGTGGATGTTATAAGAAACGACTAGGAGTTCATATGAACCTGAGCTCAACTTCACCTAATGCCGTTTATTAAACAATTACATTCCCAAGGAAGGTTAACGTCTGACATGCCAGTAAAAGTACAAATCACTCCCTCACTCGAATGTGGCTGTCGCAAAGGACTACAAAGGTATATGATATGAGGATATATTCATATAGGATATATTGTTTTGTGGTAGGACCACGCTGTTGACCGTCTCTGACTACAGCCGCGGGCCAGTCCGTCCGGGGTAGTACCACACTCTCGCAGAAGATCGACGTCTGAGTAATGGCAATGTACTATTGTGCTTCGTTCGGTGAGCGAGAGAGCCGGAAGTCCAACTGGGCGGGTTTGGGTTTTATATTGGTAGACAGCGGCCTAGCTATATCCTTGGTATTGCAAAGGTCCACGAGCGGCAGTGACACTTAACATTAGGTATGCTGCTTTCTCGTTTGTCACCACAAGCAATAAAAAAAAATAACATTTATGCAATAGAAGGTAATCTCGAAATGAAAAATTTATACCAACACGTCTGACCAAGGTAGTATAGTAAATCAATTTCCCTATCATTATGGAGGATGCTCGAACCCAGCATTGGCTTATAACGGGACCTGACATTTTTGGTTTTTTAAAAAACACAACCCTACAAAATATCCCTATATTGCGGGGGACTTTACAAACATGCAATTAATGCAGACAAATTAGACCCAGAGTCAGAAAAACACATTATGGAATCAATCCTACGGCACTGGCACGGAAAGTCAGTATCTTAACCACTATGTCGTCTGTGCAATAAAATTACAGTAAAATACTAACAAAATTTTAAAGTACCTTTTAACTTAATCATAAACAAGCTTCCCCAATTCCCGTATCTCAAATTATCTTACATCATATTTCGTATAAACTTCCCCCTACGACAATTATAACATGATTAATTAAACTCTTAAAGTTTATCTCTTGCATCGTCTCTGGGGAGGTCGACACGCGATGTTTACACCAAAACGTCGTGTTGAATATTGAATTTGTAAGTTCACATTAAGTAACGCCGCGTATAACCACTGATGTATTCTAAATAATATTTTTTTTAAAAGTAGAATGACACCATTGAATATACACTCATTTGCAAAAAAAAACGGGCACCTAAGCAATGAACCATTTCAAATGTTAATATTTCTTTGTTTGATAATTATAGGTAGTTTTATCCACACAATTTGGTAAATTAATAAGAAAATAATCGTTTTCATCAGTATTTCATAAAATTTAGATACAATTTATGGGAAATAATGCTAAACCTCGCTAGTAGTGTATATTCGCTAGTAGTGCATATGCTCATGAAGTAAAAATAAAAAAGTTTTTTTGTTTGTTTTTCTTTAATAAAGTAAAAGCAGATAAATGTTTAGTATCGAGTGTGACCCCCTCTAGCTAAAATCACAGCTTGAATTCGTCTGGGCATGCTAGCGAGTATATCCCGGATACTTGCTTGCGGAATACGTTCCCACTCCGCAGTAATCACATTCTTCAGCTCTCTGATGGTCTGCGGAGCCGGGTGTACTGATCTCACACGCCGTTTCAGAACGTCCCAGACATGCTCTATGGGATTGAGGTCGGGACTTCGAGCTGGCCAATCCAAACGACGAATGCCGACCTCTTGCACATACGCATTAACATCGCGGGATCGGTGGGCGCGAGCATTGTCGTCCATAAAAATCGAGTCTTCACCTAGAGCGGCCAATGCGGGTTGTGCATGAGAAATTAGAACTTCCGTTATGTATCGATGCCCAGTCAGTGAGCCGTTTTCAATGAAGACTAACTCTGTACGATCCATTGAATTTATTCCTGCCCAAAACATAACAGAGCCCCCACCATAAGGTGTGATTTCTTCGAAACATGCCTCTGCAAAGCGTTCTCTTTGTCTTCTTAGCACTCGCCGACGTCGATCTTCACCGAACAGAGATATCCTGGCTTCATCAGAGAACAAAACCCTATTCCAATCGTCTTGAGTCCATGATTCACAATTTCTAGCGAACCTAAGCCTGTGAACTCTGTGCTCACGGAGTAATTTGGGGCCGCGGGCCGGGCGGTGACTGCGTATATTGGCAGCGAGAAGCCTCCTCCTGACCGTCCATAGACTAATATGCACATTTCTTACTTCTTGGAGGTTGTTCTTAAGATCCACATACGAAGATTTGCGATTTCTCAATGCGCGACTCACAAGAAAACGATCATCCCGTGGTTGGGTACATGATTTTCTTCCAGAACCAGGCCTTCTCTCGACGGAACCAGTCTCCTGATATCGCTGCCAGGTCCTTTGGACTGTCGAGCGACTAACATTTAGCCTCCTAGCCACGAAACATTGGCTGCAACCCTCTTCAAGCAGCGCGATAATTTTGGTAGCTTTTACCACTTTATCTACCATTTTTGATACAGCCAAACAGCATTAAATAAAGCTTTGACAGTCAAGGATATGAAATTAATCGATAAAAATTGAATAAAAGTTATGAAAGTCGATGTTAACTTCTGGAACTTCGCGCCAAAAATGTAGGATAAAAAGGGGTTTTCTGTAAAAATGAACATCAAATGAAAAATTGAATTTAGAACGTACTTTTTTAAATACCACAGCATTTTTAAAACCGGCCAGTAACGTGTACAAACGATTGAAACCTTTTTGGTATTGTATCTTTTTAAATATGAATGAAAATCAAAACCGCCCGTTTTTTTTGCAAATGAGTTTATATGAATTACGCCATTGTGGATGGTAAAAATACTATTTCGTGTTGTTACGATTGTGTAGCATATTTGTGTTTTTAGATAATGTAAAAATATTTAGCTTAATATCATTAAACCTACCTTTAAAAACCAGATTACGAAGCAAAAAATGATGTCACAAGCGGGATACGAACCCGCACCTTTTGTGAGTTCGGCCCCATCTTGCTGCCACTTACACCACCGTGAACTATTGTAGGACATTCAAATCTCGCTTCATATCATATTACGTAATATTTACTTAAATTACTGAAATTTAGCATTTAATATGCTTAATTATTTATAAAAACCGATTACGAAGTGAAAAATGATGTCACAAGCGGGATTCGAACCCGCGCCTATTGGGATTCCGGCCCAATCGTGCTGCCACTACACTACCGTGACTAATTGTAGGACATGCAAATTTCACTTTGTATCATATTTACGTCTTAAGGTGACGGTATGCTATCTACCCGACAATGTTTACACATTGTTATAGGCTTAATACTTCAAACTTTACAGTTAGAATTGTATTAAACGATGACACAACCTTGTTATTTAAATTACTGAAATTTAGCATTTAATATACTTAATTATTTATAAAAACCGATTACGAAGTGAAAAATGATGTCACAAGCGGGATTCGAACCCGCGCCTATTGGGATTCCGGCCCAATCGTGCTGCCACTACACTACCGTGACTAATTGTAGGACATGCAAATTTCACTTTGTATCATATTTACGTCTTAAGGTGACGGTATGCTATCTACCCGACAATGTTTACACATTGTTATAGGCTTAATACTTTAAACTTTACAGTTAGAATTGTATTAAACGATGACACAACCTTGTTATTTAAATTACTGAAATTTAGCATTTAATATGCTTAATTATTTATAAAAACCGATTACGAAGTGAAAAACGATTGGGCCGGAATCCCAATAGGCGCGGGTTCGAATCCCGCTTGTGACATCATTTTTCACTTCGTAATCGGTTTTTATAAATAATATTTACTTGTCATATGTACTGTCTCGTTACGTAACTCGGCGCGCGCGCATATATTATACGTTGCCGCTACGTACCCTTGGACGCACAAATCACCAAAAACCTACGCTTAAGCACCGTTGGCGTTTTTATACTTGTACCGTGAATCTATATCGTCATAGTGTGTAGTGTAATAGACTGTAAACTCAGTGTCCTCATCAGCACGCGTGCTCGCGTCCGGCCAATTTACTTACACCAGCTCGTCACCTACACCTTCAGCACATCCCAACAGGAAAATCCTTAAGCCCAGCAGACAATCAGCTCCGTAAGCGCAAGAGAAGCGAGGTAAGTTCTCCAACTTCCCTTTAGCTTGCCTACCTTACCTTCATTTGTGGGAATCAGTCGCACTTGTGGGATTCACTTCCCGCTGGTCCTTCGAGGTGGTCCACGTCGATGTGATGTTGGCATAAACCCCCTACAGTCCACTGCGCCACATCAATTATATTATTTATCATTTTTCGCTTCGTAATCGGGTTTTTATAAATAATTAAGCATATTAAATGCTAAATTTCAATAATTTGAATCATTATACCTTTTAATTTTTTTTATTTTTTTGGCGGCAAGCTATGATATGGTCACATTGTTCGATCTATCCGGGGTGATAGACGGAACAACGGTATGCGAGCCCATAAACCCGCCCTACAATGTACCTCTCAACGCCGTGCAAACGGGCCACCGGTACCCGGTTCTTGGTCTTGGTGGCCCGCTCGGTGGTGACCCACCTCTTGCGGGTATCTTCTCGAATTGATGTTTCGGCAACTTTCATCATCGCGGTATCATCTGCACGCGGTGAGTTTCACTTATGGGTGGTAGACAAATTCTCGATTTAACCACCCGTGGCCTCGGTTAAATTACATCTATACATAATACCTAAGACATAAAACATTATACCATGGACATTTGCAATTCCTATGTTACAGCTAGACCGTTGCCTACCAACCCAAGCTCTTGCAGAATGTTGAGCTTGCAGCTCGCTCGCTCACCGAAAGAAACGCAGTATATTGCCCCTGCTCAGATGTCAATATTCTTCGAAAGTATGGTACTACCCTGGACGGACCTGCCCACGGCTGTAGACAAAAACTGTCAACATTGTGGCCTTACCACCATTTAAATAATATTTGGGATTATTTTGAAAATAAAAAATAAAGCTATTTATATCTTCCCATACATTTTTTTACTCGACACCCGGTGTATTAACTAAAGAAAATGTTTTTTATTTACATTGAATTTGTAAATAAAACTGTATCAAAGAATTTGTTATTATATCTCCTTACTTCCTTACTAATATTATAAATCCGAAAGTAACTCTGTCTGTCTGTCGCTCTTTCACGCCAAAACTACTAAACCGATCTAAATGAAATTTGGTACACGGATGATCTAGAGCCTGACAAAGCACATAGGCTACTTTTTAATGCAAAAGAAGGGTTGTAAAGGGGGATGAAAAGTTGTAAGGCAGTATCGTCATTTTTAAAGTCAGAAGCTTAAAACTTCTTTTTAGGCTATTGATTAGATATAAATAAATATGACATTAAATTTTTTTAAAAAAATTACCCTTAAGTGGTAAAATAAAAATAGGGGGTGAAAATCTTTAGGAAAGTAACCTTTTACGCGGGCGAAGCCGCGGGCAGAATCTAGTCATATATAAATCAGAATACATGTAAATTGTATATTTATGTATTAGAACGCGATATACTTATGCTCCAAGGTCGAAATTGAATGTAAGCGGTAAGTGCTTGCGAAATGTTCATACGAAAATTATTTCTTTCACGTTCAAGTAGTTAAACGATCTAAGTATATAAGACACGCTATGTTAAATATTCTAGACACACACAAAGCATTCCATTTAATTCCGTCTATCTTTTTGAAGTCAGACAGACTTTAGGTGAAAATTGACAGCAAGAAAAATTATAGACATAATGGATTGTCTATTATCATATTATTGAAACCTGGAAGGACATTGCTCTAAATTTATACAGAGTGGAGACGATCATACGACAATAATTTTAATTTAGTGTGTCTGATGACTTGCCCAGCCTGTATACAAACTTTGAATATAATATGTCGTATAGTTTAGCCACAGCACATTACTTTGTATTATTAACATTTTCTACACTCTGTATTAAAAATTAAAATTATTAGGCTATCACTAAGAGACCAAAGACCTCTCGCGCCGCATCAGTATAAACAAATATAAGGGTAGGTACTTACATATCTCCAGTTTACCACTTAAAGTCTTCGCCAAACGCAATACAAATTAATGCATATTATACCTTATTCCTGACCCATAAGATCCATATAAACTGCGTCATCAGACTTAGATAAGACAATTAAAAATACCTAAAGCATGCGGCAAATGAAAGGGTATCTATTCGGTTGGATTACAGGTCAGTGAACTAAATTTATAAACGGTGTTCTATTTTGTTTCCATATTTATGATAAAAAGTTTGTTAGAAAATATTTTTTTTTAAATTTGCATACGAGGTCTTTTTAGATAGTTTCAAAATCACACACTCATATACAGTAGTATTGCCAGTGTTTTCATTTATTATTATCCTTGTATAACATTACTCATGAAAACAAAAGAGAAGATAATTATAGTTTGTTTTTAATATGCATACAATTATAATTTTTCAGCGTGCTTATATGAGAATCGTATTATTATAAAAAATAGTCTCAGCCTTTGAGGTCATACGTTAATTATTTATGTTTCTAAAGAGCCCATCAATACAAGGATAAGTTTCGTAATGCAGGGGTTTTTGAAGGATAATTTAAGATTACCAGTTAATTCTATGTTTCTAAAGTGTTTTCTCAATACAAAGATAATTTTCGTAGTGCAGGGGTTTTTGAAGTAAAATTAAAAAAATATTTCACTTTATTATTTTATCGTGAATGTCGATGCCAGAGAATGAAGAATTGATACTAAATCCCCTGTGCCAACCCATTTCACCAATTTACTGTAATAGGTGAATTTCCTTCTCATTTTGGATAAAGCTCAACAGTGGAGCATATATAAGTTAAAAAGAAGACCTAAGAATAAAATATATCAGTACTGACTCTATTTGGGCGGATATTAAGAAACATTTCAGATAAGCAAATCAAATCAAGCAATAGATAGAAAATTTCAATTTAAAACTGTAAGTCAATTCTTGAATAATTTGCCGCTTGATGTATTAGCTCAATTTTATTTTCATTATGGCGGATAGAATTTAAATTAACTTTAATTTAATAAATTTAAAATCGAGTTCATTAACTCTGAATAGATTTTAATTTTTAAAATCTTTAAAGACAAATAAAGAACGGTATAACAATTCATGGTTGCTACGAGAAAACAATGTTTTCACAAAATAACGGCTGAAACCTCCCACTTCACGATGCTAGATAAATTAAAATAAAAAAGAGGAACACGAACAAAATTCGGGAAGCACTTTATATGAACCCCCGTTTATCCGCGTCTGGTGTGGCCCATGAGCTCGTAAATTACTACCCGGACGCTATTTTTTGGCATCCATTTTTTTTTGCTCTGAATGGTCAGGAAATTTTACTGATGTTAAAGTTTGTTTTTAATAAATACAGTGGTGATAGTAGTATACAATTATTAATTATTTAACCACTGCTTTATTAATTAATTATACGTTATACGATTGCTTCGCAATAATACCTATATTAACAATATTCACGAACCAAAAATCACAGTTTCAGTCATCTCACCGGTTTCTATGACAACGGTATACACAGAACGATATACAAAACAGAATGATGATTATTACTAGACCAAATACCCATTATTATTAGATCTTGTCCAATTTGTTAACATTTAAAAACACTAAACCGGTCCTTTTTATGACAGGCTTTGTATTATAACTTATAACCTTTTTCTCGATTAGCAGGCTATATAATGCAATAAGGTTTTTTTGGAATCCGATAGGTCATCACTATTCTCCTACTATTATCCCAATTACTTGGGGTCGATACAATATGTACTCTTATTTCATAGTGCATATATTGTAAAAGTTATGGGTAATAGTTTTATGACCGGCCGCCAGCCAGACGTCAACCCTCCTTGGGAATGTAATTGATGACCAAACGGCATCAAATGAAGTTGGCCCAGGTTATAAGGCTCTTAGTCGTCTTTTATGACATCCACGAGCAAATAAGGGTAGGTAGTATTCGTAGCCACAGTAGTACCATACAGCTGGAATACGATAGGTACTTTCTGAAATTAGCGCTTTCCCCCATTAAAAAACTTTTCAGCATTATGATAGCAATATAGATTGAGAGAGCGTGATGCTAGTGAATATAAAAAATAAACCATATATAAGATTAAAACGTGTTTCGATTAAACGAAATCTGTACATATTTTCAACAAGAAAATTTACTTTTCATATTAATCATTTTTTCCACATATTATTTTTATGATACACGAAAAAGGAGCACAAATTTCGGATTATCTTTCCTAATAACGTATTTCTTCATTGTATCATCGAGTTGGAAGATTTCAATAGCATAATAAAGAACGTATTTCTTAAGAAATTGTGCTTATTTTTTAACTGTAACATCGATTAATATATAAAAATATATGTATATAATATATGTTCAAACGAAAACATGTTAAAAGAGCTTATTCCGCCTGTTTAAATTCTTCCTTCAAATAAGATACTGATGGAAAGTATTATAAATATCCTTTAAAGGATCATTGACTGTCTGCATATTACTTATATTTAGCCGTTTACAGTACGCTCGCATCATCAATCATCTGTTTAATGGAGGTTGAATGCTTTTCGCGCTCATTGCGTTCTACGATATATATATTATTCGATATATGTCATGTATTTTACGTTATTCGCCTTTGATAGGTATATTTTTGTCATTTTTAAAGATTGTTTCTAATAAATGTACTTCTTCAGGTCATATTTGTCTATTTTGTATAGATTTGCTCTATTATGGAATTGCAATCCCAAAAACCGGACGGTAAATTCAGCATTTAGTAAATTCTGCCGGATCTAATAATTATATACCGGATCCGAACAGCGAATCTGTATTTTGTATTTTATCATGTATTTATAAATTATATATTTATCTGATATATACCAATTACTTATAGATACGGATCTAACGGATCATATATTTTACTCTCTTTGCTTTTGATAGATATATAATTTTCAAGAGTTTTTTTTCGTTTTGAATATCGTTCATCAAATTAAATTCTTCTATTTTCATTATGGGAATTTTAATAGAAGCAAGATGAAGAATCTCCTACCAAGCGTGGCGATTTTGGCGTTACTATCCCCATAAATATGAACGTACAAAACATCGAATTTACTGAGATTTAGATTACAACATGTTAGGCTATTAATAAAATCTTTTTTTGCCAGCATAAATGTATCACCACAAATAAGATTTTAATTGAAATCAATAACAAATGATAATTTTGCGCGTTTTATTTGATTTTTTAGGAGCGACACTCTGTATTTTTAACACGTCCCTATACGAGGAAACAAAAAAATACAAGTCATCATTTTTTTTAACCCCCAATGTGATTTTTGCTTGCAACATAGTTATTACGGGAAAGAAATAAATTCACATCGTTTCGTACAAAACTTTGTTCATTTATTGCAGAGCGTTCATTTACTCTTGGGGGTTTCTTGTGATGGGCCAACTAATTAGAGCATGCTTCAACAAAAAGTTATTAGTTCACATTCTAGTGCAAGGATATCGCCATAAATATTTGGAGTTATTTTTTTTATTTTGTCCCTTTTATTCTAGAGCCATGTGTCACTCTTTGGTATCAGAATAAGTTTTAATTTCTTCAATGTATTTATTTATTCTATTTTTAATTATTTTCGTTAGAATTAGCATGTTAAAGGTGCTGTGTGGTAGCGGCTACGTATACTACCAACCCTTCCTTTACTCGTGGATGTCGTAAAAGACGACTAAGAGCCTTATAACGACCTAGGCCAACTCCATCTGATGCCGTTTGGTCAACAATTACATTCCCAAGGAGGGTTGACGTCTGGCAGTAGGCCAGTCATAAAACTATTGCCAATAACTTTTACAACATGTACTATGAAACAAGAGTACATATTGTATCGAGCCCAAGTAATTGGGATAAGAGTAGGAGAATGATGAATTAGCGTGTTAAACTTGTAATGGGCAAGCTATCTCTCCCGTCAGATTAATAACTGTTTACAAAGAAAGGTTCTCGAATAGCGATCACCAGATGAAGGATGGATATCCTTTCCCAAGAGGGATTGATAAATTAAAAGTAACAAACTTACTGCAAGTGGCACGCAATCATTCTACATGACATTCTCGTAAAGGTTCCTTGATTTCTACAGTTTGAAAGGATATTTATTCTATGAAATCAAGAACTAAATCATATATGAAATCAAAATTATAACAAAATATAACATTAGAATAACCGGTTTCTATTAAAATAACCGGATTTATGTTATTACATTCCGGTGTTAGATCGAAACGGAATTGTAAATTCAATTTTGAGCCTCCATTATACTTGGTAATACAATTCACATACATAAATTACTTTGTTATGCTTTCACATTTTACGCTCTGATTTTATGAATACGCATTGGATATAGTTATAAAGTTATTAACTAAAATGAAGAGTATTGGAGGGAACGTGAGAGCGTGAGCGTGATATTGTGGCCTTGTACTATATTCAATATTAGTATTTTAACGTTTTGTATAAAATAATCTTGATGTTATTTTATGTAATGTGATGCGTGCGAATTTTTATCTGTGTGGTGACGGAGTAAGAATACAATTCACCACCCCCTATCTTACCCGTGGGTGATCGTAAGAGACGACTAAGGGATATAAAACGCATATAATATCTATGCAAGATAAGGAAAATTCGAAACAAAACCCTATACCAACACGTCTAACCAGCGTGGTATAGTAGGTTAATTTCCCTCCAATTATGGAAGAGATTTGAGCCCAACAGTGAGACATAAATGTGCTGAGATTATGATACCCTTATCATCGTACACGGGTAAGATAGGGGGTGGTAAATTGTATTCTTACTCCATCACCACACATAGCTAACTTAGCTATATCATATCTAAACAATATTTTCGCAAGGTATCTAACCTTCCTAATAACATAATCTAATAACAATTATAATGGTAACAATAGATTAAAATGAATTAATCTTTTATTTATTTATTAGATTCCGAAAATTAAATTAATCAATTTGAATATAAGAAGATATTTTATAAGACTTTATAAGGTTTTTTTTATTTTTTTTATCGCTCTTTGTAGCAAACAAGCAAGCAGCGCACCTGATGGCAAGTGTAGTACTGCCGCCCATGGATCTATAATATAATTCAATTTCCTACAATAAATTTAACAATGTTATGTACTATGTAATTAATAGGTATAAATGGAGTAATTAGAAACAAAGATTTTTGAAATTCAATTTCAATTTGTATAGTCAGATCCTGCCTAAACTGGCCGTGACGACGGCAATTGTATCTTAAGGGCGCGATATCCCTTATCACCAATTAAACAGATCATTAGATCCGATTTTTTGACTTCGATGACTCCCAGTGGATTAGCCTTTCAAACACATCGATACGAATCGTCGAGATGTCATCGTCAATTAATCCGCTTAATAATGTAGACGTGAACTAAATGTTCTGTGCAATGTTCTGATTTATATATATATAATACCATTTCTTTCTTTCTTTCTTTCTCAAAGATATATAAGGCGTGTAAAATATATAAGCTGATAACGTTACTCTTAAGAGAAGGAACATTTTAAAAATATTTCTTCAAAAGAACACTCTATTTTTTTTGCGGTAAGCTATGTATTCGTCTCGCCCTGCCAAATCGATCCGGGGTATCGGAAGGGGCGGCGCGTGACCTTATAGACCCACCATGAAAACTCTTCTCTTAGCCGTGCGAGCGGGGCACCGGTACCCGATCTTTGTCTTCGGTGGCTTCAAAAGAACGTCCTGCATTAAGGAAATAATCCTTGTATTGCAGGGGACTTTACAAATAAAAAAAAAATAGAAAAAAAAATATTACACTGAGACTCAGAATAATGATTTGTGAATCAAAAAAAGTGTCATCCTATGCAGAAAATTAATCCATGACATTGGTAAGGGGTTACCTTAACTACTATGCCTATGTCGAAATAAGCAAAGATGACCTCCATTTGGATTTTACGACACTTTCACGAACTGTACAACACAGCATTATAGAAAGGTCCAAAATTAATATAATTTCAACCTCGACGCAATTAATTCCCAAATTAATCTCTCAGTCATTTGAAAGGGACCACAAAATATGAAATTGATGAAATAATTTTCATCATAAAATTATATTTCGGGCCGATAAGGTAATCAGCTTATGCAATTAATTCATAATGAGAAAAATTTAAGCGTTAATTCTCACAAACTTTCTACATGTAAAAAATTTGTGTGAATGATTTATTTTGTTATAATTTGATAACATCATTGAATCAATAATAAAAGAATAATAATTTTTGATATTTACGCGAATATTGCACATTTGAAATAAATCTATTATTTTACGATTTTTGAGTCCTCCTGTGAACCATGAACGCTGTATAGTGCTCGAAACGTTGAAAAATTAAAAATCCAATACAAACGCGATAGAGTCCGTAAAAATAGTTTTATTTGAAAGAAGAACTATAAAACAATTTTTACGGTTTTTATCGTGTTTATTTATTTTTTCTACGTTTTGAATACTAATTAATACAATAAGGATGACTAATGCATTTTAGGAGGAAAGGAACCAATGTGTCAAAAAAGTGTAAGAATGCAGATGCATGCGTTAGATAACCACACCCTTTTTTACCTATAGGTCGTATAAAACATCATCCTTCTCCTACTCGTATCCCAATTGCTTGGGGTCGATACAATATGTACTCTTCTTTCATAGTACACATTGTAAACGTTATTGGCAATAGTTTTATAACCGGCCGCCTGCCAGATATCAACCCTCCTTGGGAATGTAATTGTTGAACAAACGGCATCAGATGTAGTAGGCCCAGGTCGTTATAAGGCTCTTAGTCGTCTTTTACGACATATACGAGCAAAGTAAGGGTTGGTAGTATTCGTAGCCGCTACCACACAGCGTATAAATCGACTACGATATATCATATACAGATAACATCTTGTGGATGTTATAAAAAACGACTAAGAGCTTAATATCGACCTAATCCAACTCCACCTGATACCGTTTGTTCAACAATTACATTCCCAAGGAGGGTTGATGTGAGGCAGGCGGGTGGTCTATTGCCAATAACTTTTACAGTATGTAGAAGTACATATTGTGTCGAACTCCAAAGAAAGAACCTCGAAATAAAACCTTATATCAACTCAACTGACCAGCGTGTTCTAAGCTAATTGCCCGTTAATTCTAGAGTAAAATTGGACCCAGTAATAGCACGTAGGTACATGAGCTGAGATGACAAAGAATTTAAAGTACACGTAATGAAAATATAATTAATATTTATTCTACATAATTATTTCAGTCTAAAATAACTTTTGTTGCTCCTAATTACTTCGCAAAGTGTCCCTTAGCAGCTAATTAGTGTCTGTATTATTATCTAGGAGCTATATTATTTTAGTTTAAAATAATGTATAATTTTCAACTTCTTTTTTGGCTAATGTCAAAGGAGAAATAGAATATATAATTAACGAATAAATATCCTCTAAATTAAAGTACAAGTAAGTTTTATTCAAATTAATTATAATGGTTGGATCAACGTCCTATGTGATAACAGCTATGAATACTACCAACCCTTACTTGGCTCGTGGATGTCGTAAAGAACTATTAAGAACTTTATATCGACCTGACGGCGTAAGAGAACGAGTAGGTATGAAAGAGAGTATTGGTGTAAAGATGCGAAAGGGAAAGCTCCGATGGTTCGAACATGTGGAAAGAATGCCGAACAAACGTCTGATTAAGAAGATATACAATGCGAAAGTGGAAGGATGTAGGTACCGGGGGAAACTGAGACTAACCTACTTAGACCAGATTGGTCACGTATTGAAAGAAGGTGGAGTTAAGAGTCCCCGAAACTGGCGAGCGTGTATGAAGAGAATTATGAATATTGAGGAAGCGAGTGAAGTATGCAAGGATAGAGTTCTCTAGCACTCAGTTCTCTCTGCCTACCCTGCAAGGGATATGACGTGATGATATGTATGTATGTATATCGACCTGCGCCAACTCCACCTGATGCTGTTTGATCAACATGCACAAGTACATATTGGGTCAACCTCGAGTAATTGGGATAAGAGCAGGGGCATGATGATAAATTATGATGATGATGGATAATTACCGCTTACTTTCGAAAAGAGTTTTTAAAAACTGGCTTGTGAACTACAAGAGAATATGCAACAGCAATTTCTTAGTAAAATTATAGCGCTAACTGCGGTCGTTAAGGTAAGCGATGATGACAATATCACCTCATATTGGAGATCTCCTAACAATTAGTTCAAAAGACTAACAGATAAAAGGGATAAATAAAATTGTAATACGCTAGATAAACTCCCCATTTTTTCTTATATTTTTATATATTATATTTCCTATATTCCAGAAAGAAAGTGGAGTCAAGAGTCGCCGAAACCCGCGAGCGTGTATGAAGAGAATTATGAATGTTGAGGAAGCGAGTGAAGTATGCAAGTTTAAAATTCTCTGGCACTCTGTTCTCTCTGCCTACCCTGCAAGGGATATGGCGTGATGATATTTATATGTATTGGTTCCAGAATGGGATGCCGTATGTAATAAAGAGAAGTGGAACAAAAGAAATAAGACACCTTACCATCTTAATACGATTGTAGAATATCCTTTATATATATATATATATATATAGAGAGAGAGAGATAATAAGAAAACGGTTAACCAAAATCGTTAGAGCCATTATTGAGATACTCAAAAAATCTCTACACAGTATAAAACAAAATCATGCCCGTTCTCTGTCCGTTTAGATCTTTCAAACCATGGAACGTATTTCAAATCGATTTTCGTCAATAAAGAGTGATACAAGAGGAAGGTTTATATGTATAATACATGCATAGCATAGTAAAGAAAAGCAGACAATTAAAAAAGTTGTAATGTGATGTCTCATAAGCATATTTTTACCCAATTACATTGTAAATACTGACTAAACCTTATGAGATCATTATCATCATCATCACAGCCCATATATGTCTCACTATTGGTCTCGGGCCTCCTCCGTAATGGGAAGCAAATTAACTTACTATACCGCGCTGGTCAGGCGTGTTGATATAGGGTTAGTCTAGAGTTTTCTTTCTCTTGCATAGATGTTATATGCGTTTTATATCCCTTAGTCGTTTCTTACGATCACCCACGGGTAAGATAGCGGCTGGTGAATTGTATTCTTACCCCGTCACCGCACGGAAAAACCTTACGAGATACAGTAAAATAATGTTCTATGAAATTATATCATTCGTTCGTTTCAGCCTATCGGCGCCCATTGCTGGGCGTAAGCCTCCGTCATATTACGCCACAAAGTGCACACGAAATTATATAACTTAAAAATATCAACAAATAGTTCACAACGGTATATCTATTGCCTAAGAATAACCCATAATGACCATGTTTATTTCCTACATATCTATTACTAAAAAACAACGTATAAATAATACATTCTTATTTCTGATCTAATTTTTTTTATTGCTTATGGAGGCAAACGAGGAGGCAGAATATCTGATGGTAAGTGTCACTGCTGCCCATGGACCTTTGCAATACCAAAGGTATAGCTAGACCGCTGCCTACTAATACAATCTGCAAACCTATTCAGTTGGGCAACCGGCTCACTTGCTCACCGAACGAAGCGCAATAGCACATTGCCATTACTCAGAAGTTGATCTTCTACAAGAGTGTGGCAGTTTCATTAAATATGTGATGCATTTAATGTTGATTAAAATTGCCCTTTACACCATATCATTAACTGATGCGACTAACTGCACAGATGGCGTAGTAGTTAAGGTACCGACCTTACGTGCCAGTGCTGGGGGTTAGATTCTCACGGAGGGCAATACTTTATGCGATCCACAAAGTGTTGTTTTAAGTCTCTGGGTGTAATATGTCTGCGTTAATTGCATGTTTGTAAATTCTCCCGCTATACAATGATTATTTTCTAAGTATCCTGCACTTAGAAAATAATCGCGTCTTAAAATAATTACGCCTTTTCAAAAAAATAATATATTTTAGTAGTTATGAGATATTTAAAATATGTAATAGCTTGGAGGGGGGGGGGTGATTGATTGATTGTTGATCCCCAAAGGGGTCTACGCGTGGATGTGAGCAAAACCAAAATAATGGTCTTTGAAAGAGATGAAACCAGAACAGATGTAAGAGTAACAATAGGTAATGATGTACTAGAGCAAGTGGATGAATTTGTATATCTTGGATGTGGATTTAGCCGAGATGGAAGGTACACCATGCGATCTCTGCGGAAAATCTGTGGAGTTAGGCTGACCGACCGCATTCGTAACGACGACGTAAGAGAGTGAGTAGGTATGAAAGAGAGTATTGGTGTAAAGATGCGAAAGGGAATGCTCCGATGGTTCGGACATGTGGAAAGAATGCCGAACGAACGTCTGGTTAAGAAGATATACAATGCGAAAGTGGAAGGATGTAGGTACCGAGGGAGACTGAGACTAACCTACCTAGACCAGATCGGTCATGTACTGAAGGAAGGTGGAGTCAAGAGTCTCCGAAACCGGCGAGCGTGTATGAAGAGAATTATGAATGTTGAGGAAGCGAGTGAAGTATGCAGAGATAGAGTTCTCTGGCACTCTGTTCTCTCTGCCTACCCTGCAAGGGATATGGCGTGATGATATGTATGTATGTATGTAATAGCTTTAAGATACTTTTTTTATTTGAGCAAGGTTAATACCGACCGACATTAAAGCGAAAAGAGGTTAGTTTGCTACTATTTAATATATTTTAAAGTTATTAAAAATAAATACCAAATTTATTGGTAATGAGAAATTTCTGTCAGAAAATTTATTATTATAGGCACAATAATCCCACCGAAATTTTTGCAGTAGCTTTTGCCAGCAATTTCGGTGGCGTAAAATTATTTGTGGTGCATGCAGTGGCATTATAATGGATGATCGCGCCGATTTTCATTCTTTTTTTTTTGGGATAGATTTTATGGTGAAACTCCGCCCAAAATCTGAGGTGACGGAAGCGACCGTATAAGCTGCGCTACGTACCTCTGTATGCCATGTGGGCAGGCCATCGAAAACCAGTCCTTATCATCGGTCTTCAGGTCCCATCTTGAGTCGCCATCACATGGCGTGCTTCAACACAGGTGGCGGACTAATCCTCGGTCCAGCCACCTGCGTTCTCGTCTAGGGCGAGTCAATATGGTGCGGGCGAGGTCCCTGACTGTCCGACTCAGGGCTCTTCTGTGGCGACCACAGAGGGCCATGGCGGTCAGGGCTGTACGCGGGTATCGCACGGTGGCAACGGAGGCAGCGTGCTTGTTGGCCGGGAGTCCCCCGTGGGACCTGGAGGCAGAAATGCTCGCCGATTTGTATCGGCGGGTGTCGCGGGTGCGCGTGGAAGGCGGTGTGGTATCTTTGAGGGAACTCACCGCCTGGCGCGTTGACGCCCGCCTAGATGTCATTGCCCGTTGGGCAGTCCGACTGGAGAGGCCTCGGTTTGATGTGCGGACCGTAGAGGCCTTCCAGCCGGTGCTGATTCAGTGGTTGGAACGGCGGCACGGGGTGCTCTCCTTCCGACTGGTGCAGGTTTTGACGGGGCACGGATGCTTCGCCAAATACCTGCACAAGGTCGTCAGGAGGGAGAGTACACCGTCCTGCCACCACTGCGATTGCGACGAAGACACGGCGCAGCATACGCTCGAGGTTTGTGTCGCTTGGGCAGAGCAGCGTCGTGAACTCGTCGCAATCATCGGTGCCGACCTGACGCTTTCGACCATCGCCAGGGCGATGCTCGACAGCGTCAGGAACTGGGACGCGGTCGCAACCTTCTGCGAGGCAGTAGTCTCGCGGAAGGAGGCGGCGGAGCGCGTGCCCGAGCAGCGTCTCCTCGACGGCGCGAGCCGCCGCCGGCGACTGGGGCGGCGCAGGCGCGATTACCTGCGCCTGATGCCGCCCTAGCCAAAGCCGCGGGTGACTGGATCGGAGAATTAGTCCGTCACCCGCCGAGAGGCCGACCGCGTGAGGAAAGACCGACATCCTATCCGAGAGAGAGTACTCCTCAGGGGTATACCGTCGGGCTGACCACTGACGTCAAGTCACTCTGCTCCGGTGGTCGGCCCAACGACGAAGGCGACGTCACGGGTGGGTTACGGGTGTGCGCGCTTACGCCCCTCTGTCACCCCGGATGGAGTGGTGCGAGGAGTGCGCCGACCGTAGCCCACCCCCAAAAAAAAAAAAAAAAAAAAGGGCGAGTCAATATTAAGTCTACAAATTATATTCTTTTAAGATTTTTTCCTTTTATATTCTATTTTAAATTATGTTAGGTTGTATTAACGTAGTAGACATGTGTAAGTAATGCGAGTGATGCATCACACGTAATATTACCCGACCGCGTACTGTCATATTACACATTACGCGACTAATCATCACATCACATTAAACATCACACATCACTTTAAACATGACGCGAACACCCGTGTACTGTTTTGCTTTTCTGCAATGTTCGGTAATTTGGTAATGGTCATCTATCTCTCAAATGCACCGTGTGTCTTTTCGGGAGAGTGAGAGGGATAGAACGACTGGACCGCGCTGCGCCGGTGGTCTCGATAAATATTTATTTTGAGCTTTATTTTCAGAGTATTAAGGCTTATATTGAATGAAATGTCATGTGTGATGTTTGAAGTGATGGTTAAATGTAATATTACTCAGCACGAAATATAATGCCATATAACATCACTTCGCGAAGTACTGTTTCGCGCATGTCTATAACGTAGGTACATAAGTCAGTGATTATTTATGATTAATTTAAATAAAAATCAAAGCCCTAACGCTTATAATTTAATTCAAACCTTTAAAAAATTTAAAATTGACAAATGATTAAATAAGTATTTAATTATTTTTACTGTGTGTTTATACTTAATAAGAAGGTAATAAATAAAGTTATATATAACATACAATTTTTTCTACTGCTTTTCAAACCCTTTAAGGATAAATTTAAAAAAAAATCTCCACCTTTAACTTTGAATTTAAAAAAATCTCTACCTCACAAAGGATTACTTTAAAAATCCCAAGTTTCTAGTTACAATAGTTGGTCAGTTATTTAATCAGCTTCAGTTTTTTTTTCAAGATCTCACCCATCTCTAAGGAAATAATACTTGTATTGCCGGGGACTTTACAAACGTAATTAACAGACACAAATTATATCCAGTTTCAAAACAACAAATTGTAGATCGTACAAAATATTATACTGTGAGAAAATCGAACCCGTGGCACTGGCACTGTAGATATAACATCATTACAAGTGAAGAAATACTTGAACTTTTTTTATATTACTTATGGTGGCAAATAAGTAAGCAGCGCATCAGATTTTAAGTATTACTGCCGCACATGGACCTTTGTTTATCCGTGTGGTGACGGAGTAAGAACTTCACCACCACCTATCTTACACGTAGATGATCGTATGAGTCGACTAAGGGATATAAAATGCATATAACATCTATACAAGATATGGAAAACTCGAAACAAAACTATACCAACACGTCTGACCAGCGCGGTATATTAATTCAATTTCCCTCCAATTTTGGAGCAGGCTTGAGTTCAATATTGGGACATATATGAGCTAAGATGATGATGAAATGATGGACCTTTGCAATCCCAGAGTTAGGCCGTGTAAAGAAAAATCCCAATCTCATCCTGAAAGTTGGGCTGCCACCTCTCTCACTTACGGAACGAAGCGCGACAGAATATTGCATCTGCTCAGATGTCGATTTTCTACGAGAATGTAGTACTCCAGACAGATCGACTCGCGGAAGCAGATAAAACAGTCCCTATGTATAAAACCTGTACCAAAACATGTGACCACCGTAGTCAAGTTAGCAAGTTGGCTCTTACAGTGGATCGAATCCAAACTCAACTCATTGGACGTAAATGCACTGATGAAGTGATTTATCACCTCAGCTCATATATGTCCCACTGTTGGGCTCGGGCTTCCTGCATAATGGGTGGAAAATTAACCTACTATACCACGCTGGTCAGACGTGTTGGAATAGGGTTTTGTTTCGAGTTTTCCATCTCTCACATAGATATTATATGCGTTTTATATCCCTTAGTCGTTTCATACGATCACTTACGGGTAAGATAGAGGGGGTGGTGAATTGTATTCTTACTCCATCACCACATGGTTGAAGTGATTAACCCTTACTAATATTATACATGCGAAAGTAACTCTGTCTGTCTGTCGCTTTTACACGCCAAAATTACTGAACCGATCTAAATGAAATTTGATACACAGATAGTCTAGAGTCTGATAAAGGACAAAAGATTATAACCGGGATGAAAAGTTGTAAGGAAGTATCGTAATTTTTAAAGCCAGGGCTTGAAGTTTATTTTTAGGCTATTGATTAGATATAAATAAATATGACGATAACATGTTGTAAAATTTACCCCTAAGGGGTGAATAAAAATAGGGGATCAAAAGCCTTAGTAAAGTAACCTTTTACGTGGGCGAAGCCCAGGGCAGAAGCTAGTGTATATATAATACTAAACTTATAATCATAGTACTACGTATATTCAAAAAATAAAATACAAACAAACTTTCTCAAGGGAGTCATAGAAAAAATCGGATAAGATCCAGAGGAGTATAGGATAGCCTGTGAAACTTAGAAATCAAATGCAATCGGCGATCCGATTGCATTATTTCTCTTGGGAGACCTATATCCATTAGTAAACGTTGATAGCCTGATAGATGGGTAATAGATAGGACTCAAGGAATATTGTCTCTTTTTAGTACCTATTTTATTTATAACTAGCTTCTACAAGTGTTAAATAGTATTTTTTTATCAAAAATAAATTTTACTATTATCAGTAACGAACTGACTGCACAGATGGCGTAGTAGTTAAAATACCGACCTTCTGTCAGTGCATAGGTTCAATTCCCATGCAGAACAATACTTTGTGCGATTCGCAAATTGTTGTCCTGATTCTGGGTGTAGTTTGAGTCTATTTAATATTTAATTGTATGTCTGTAAATTCTCACACAATACAAGGATTATTTCCTTAGAGCGGAGTGAAATCATTAAAAAAAAACCTGCAGTTGTCTGTAAAGTCGATTTACTGACGATAGTTGAACGTGACAACGTTATAAGAAAATACTGATGGAATGGTTTCATTTTTCAAAAGAAAAATTTAATTTTATTTGTTTGATAGATATTTTGTATGGATATAGAGAAGGAGGTAAATGTAAATGACAATTGAATTGATCAAGTTACATTTATTTGTACGCATAAATACAAATATGTCAATTTTTTTTTTTTTACAATGTTCATAGTTTTTACAAGTATGAATGTGCCTTGAGCAATTGTTTTACAACTTTTATTTACCACTATTAAACATGTGTGATATTCTTACAATTTGTTTTTCTGTCAACACTTTTCACTGCACTTCATACTTGACGAAAACATGTAAATATATTATTGTATAGCAGCTGTCCACGCGGACGCATCGCTCACTCAAGTAGGAGAGAGACAGATGTCGAACGCTGCCGAACGCGGAGGCCGATTGTGCCTCTTTGTCGCTCGTTCCGCGCTCTCGTTTGCACTTCAAGCCTTAAATGGAACGCCTCAGAGCGAGGTAACGCCGCATGAGTCACGTTTTTTCATGCGTGCAGCCGGCGCCATCGAATTATAAGACGTTATTACGTCAAAATCTTTTTTTTATCTATGAATATCATGAAAAACGAGTAAGAGATATACAGGGTGCTGATTTTATTACTAGAATAACTTAAACTAGGTGTAGGAATGACGTCATAAAAAACATTAAAATTAGACTCCTAGCTCTGCCCAATCCCGAGATAAAGTGATTTGTTTCTTATCAAAACAGTAGAACAAAACGGCGGCGAGCGCAGTGCAAGCGCAGCTATTTGCCTACTAGTTGAGTGTCACACGCATACATCGAATTTTTATAGTACCAGTATATTGACCGCTTATTAATATGACAATTTAATCAAAACTTAGGCAGATTTTTTTTTACTGATTTGGATAGTGTATCATGATCTGATACACCACCTTCATGGATTCTACTAATTAAATCGGCAACCTGTATAATTTTACAATTCATAGATAATTCTATACAAGAGAAATAATAGACTATACCAAGCCATCCGGTTAGCGTGGTATAATAGGTCAATTTCTTTTCTATTGGAGAAAAAATTCGAGTCCAATATTGGGATGTATAACTGCTGTGTTGTACCGCCTACGAATACTACCAACGCTTACTTTGCTCGTGGATGTCGTAACAGATGACTAAGAGCCTTATAACGACCTGGGCCAACTCCATCTGATGCCGTTTGGTCAACAATTACATTCCTAAGCAGAGTTGACGTCTGGCAGGCGGCCGGTTATAAAACTATTGCCAATAACTTTTACAATATGTACTATGAAAGAAGAGTACCTACATACTGTATCGACCCCAAGTAATTGGAATAAGAGTAGGAGAATGTTGATGAGGAATGTATAACAACCGAGAAGAGACGATGCTACTATTAATATTTTAATATTATCAATTAAATTAATTATAGAGCAACATTTATCTATTTATTAAAATTAAAATAGATGCCATTTGGGAAAAAAAATAATTTCAAAGATAACCTTTTAACTAATCCAATATTAATAGTTAAAAATAAATGTCACTTTTATTTCTATTTCTAATATATTAACCCTTAAGATAGTATTAATCTAATACCATATTTCACGTAACACATATTCCATATACCATTATCAAATCCCATTACGATTATGTCGAAGACTTTCTATAATCACATACTATTAAAGATTATTTCTCATAAAAATCCAACTAATGCCGTATGCACGCTATAGCGCGCTTAATACGTAGTGTTCGACTATTGATTCGGACGAGGCAGCGTAACACGACTCACTAGGTGGAATGATGATCTCAAAAGTGACAGAGAGCGGTTGGATACAAATGGCACAGTTAACTTATTAAAAAACGACAAAAATAAATGTTTATTTTTTAACAATAATTATTTCAGTTATTCTTGTAAGAAATTAAGAATAAATGTCACCATACCAGCGATAATCTTAAAAGATGACTAAAGATATAAACTGAAAACTCGACTTCTACATAGGGAAATTAAAAAATGACAACCTATGGCAAACGTCCGGCCAGTTTGGTGTACTAAGCTAAATTTTCCTTCCATTATATAAGAGACTTCTATGAAACAGTTATGTGAATAAAAGTTGTGAAAATTAAATGAAATAATCATATAATGAAAACTATTTTTACAAAATTTATTCCATTTATATGGTACTGGACAAAGATTTATTTCATTTGTAGTACTCACGTAAACATCAGAATTAAAAGTCTGTGATTTTTTTAATTCTAAAATGGTGGCAAATAAGCAAGCAACACACTTAATGGTAAGTGATGGTGTTGCCCATGGACCTTTTCAATACCAGTGGTATAGTTAGCCCACTAAACCATAAAGTACCCAGAAAAAAATTTAGCTAGCGGTTTCACTCACCGATTCAGTGCAAAAGCACATTGATCTGGTCTCAAATTTAAAAAAAAAATGTGATAGATTTCAAAATAAAAAAATAACGTATAGCTTATTAATAATTAATAATAGGTTATTTATCCGTGTAGTGACGGAGTAAGAATACAATTCACCACCCCCTATCTTACCCGTGGGTTATCGTAAGAGAGGACTAAGGGATATAAAACGAATATAACATCTATACAAGAGAAGGAAAACTCGAAACAAAACCCTATACCAACACGTCTGACCAGCACGGTATAGTTACTCAATTTCCCTTCCATTTCGGAGGAGGCCCGAGCCCAACAGTGGGACATATATGGGCTGTGATAATGAAGATGATGAATAAGTTATTACTATAAATTAATAAAATAATTAAAATTAATGCTACATATCTACAAGCAATAGTGTGATTCTGTCTTAAAGCAATAAATTTACACAAGTTGCTCTGTAATGCCGCTAGAAGATTAGTGAATGAATTAGTCAAAGTTATCAATTTCTATCGGAACATAACTCCGATCGATTGTTCAATATATTTATGCATTTATATTTAACTTTAGTTATTTGAGCTTATTAGTTTAGCTAGTGCTTTGTCTGCGGCTTCGGTCACATTCAGATTCATAACGATGATTAGGACATCCTACTCATCGTTCAACTGCTCTTATCCCAATTAATTTATGTCGACGCAATATGTACTTTACTTTCATCGTATATATTGTAAGAGTTTTTGGAAATAGTTTTATGATCCGCAGACTGCCTGACGTCAATCCTACTTGGGAATGTAATTGTTAAGTAAACGGTATCAGCTGGAGTGGGCCCAGGTCGATATAAAGTTTTCAGTCATCTATTACGACATCTACGAGCCAAGTAAGAGTTGGTAGTATTCGTATCCACTACCATACAGCACTTGAGCTTGCGCCACTATAGTATCATCGAATCAAACCTTATATTTGTCGATTTTTGTTAGAAAACTTGCTATAAATATTGATTAACTATTTTGAAAATGAAACAGTTCTCAAGTTTGAGCGAAAACTTGATACAATTTATGAAATATATAAAAAGTTACTTCTTATAATATCAACTACCTGTCAGTGAATATTCACTCAAAACAGGTCGATCTGATTCGGAGATTAGTCGGAGTAAATAGACAGCTAGATAAACAGACGGTCTCTCTGTTAAGTAACTCACATATACAACCACAGGCATTTAATACAACTATTTGATATTAGTTGAAGACATTGGAATTTAATTTCCCTATCTATTTTGGAGTTTACTCCTTAAGAATCGATTTTCATATAAGGCGCCTGGTATGAGAAAAAATGAGTAGTAAAATCTAGTGATCGAATGACCTCATTCCGTTTTTGGTGCGCAACCTATTCTGCGCACCTTTCACTTTTTTTTTAAAGATCTCTGGGCAAAAGAATGAATCTATAGTATATAATTTAACATAACATAAATTACAGCTACACTCAGAACGACAGTTTGAGGAGTGCACAAAGTATTATCCTGCGTAAAAATTAAATCCACGACACTAGAACGGAAGATCTGTATCTTAATCACTACGCCATCTATGCATTCATTATTCATTATTTACTTAGGTGTCAATTTTTAATATTGATAACATTTATAATATTTTTTACGTATCTCGTACGTAAATGGAAATCCATTTGGTGACGGAATACAAATACATTTCAGTATTCCATTTCTTGTTCATGGATGTTATAAAAGACGACTACACAATTAAATAAAGATACAACAGCATATTTTGAATCTACATCATCTCCGCTCATATATGTCTCACTTCTTCTTCTCTCCTATTATCATCATCTCAGCTCGTATATGTCCCACTGTTGGGCTCGAGCCTCCTTCATTATGAGAGGGAAATTGACCTACTATCCCACGTTAGTCAAACGTGTTGGTAGAGCATAAATATTACATGCATTTTATATCCCTTAGTCTTCTCTGACGATCACCTACGGGTAAGATAAATTGTATTCGTCATGGAAAACGTTACTGAGTAATCTATTATACCACGCTAGTATTCCTATACTACCAACGAAGACAAAGATCGGGTACCGTTGGTCCGCTCGCACGGCGAAAAGAGGTGCTTGCAGGGTGGGTCTATGGGGTTGCGTGCCGCCTCTTTCGTCGCACCGGACCGATTTGGCGAGGCGCGACCACGTCCATAGCCCACCGCAAAAAAAAAAGTATTCCTATACTAGCTATATTTCAAGTTTTCCTTCATTTGTGTGTCTTACATATTATATCCTAAAGTCATGTTTTAAGATAACCATAGACAAGATAAGGAGAGGTGAATTGTATTCCTATCCCATCACTACACGGATAATACATTTTGAATATGGGTAAAAAAAAAAGTTGTCTGATCACACGAGTGAAACTATGAGCGTAGCCTAGTATGCATATAAAAATATAGTAAACTACCTCTTCCACTTCAAAGTAAATATACTTCCCGTAATATTCACGCATCGTGGTTTTATACCCCAGTGACAGCTGCATAGTCGACATGAAAGATGAATAAGGGGAGGAAAAAAGTAAAAAAAAAATGTTACGAAAACTAGATACAATGACGCAAGATGATGGATTACATAAGTTCTATATAAATATCACCGGTTTTCTCACGTGTAAATTGTTTTTTTTTTATTTGTACTTTTTTATTGTTTTTTTTTTTTGACGAATAAGGAAAACTGCCTACCTGATGTTAATTGATAGGTCATTATATTCTTTCTTTTTCTTTTTAAAAGGCAACGCCAGGCACTAAGGAAATAATTTTCGATTCCCGCGTAGGACAATGCTTTGTGTGGTCCACAAATGTGTAATTTGTGTCAGTTCGTCATCATTATCATCTCAGCTCATATATGTCCCACTGTTGGGTTCGAACCTCCTCTGGTCAGACGTGTTGGTATAGGGTTTTGTTTCGAGTTTTCCTTCTCTCGCATAGATGTTGTGTGCTTTCCAATTAATACAAAAAGTGACACAGTGTAACGCAGTGCTCGATAAAGCGCTTTCCATCAACGACACTGTTGAACATAACCGTACACTGTTCGACACTCGAAAAAGTGTTGTTTGACAGATGCTTACCTACTTTGTTTCCTTACCTTTGCTTGAATTAACTATCATTACTTAACCTTGTAATTTATATACGGTATATTCTAGTAGTTTATTATTAAACAAAAGTAGTATTATTACAAAACAATTATTTATTTGCCCACAAATTGTCAAAGTTCTTTAACTTATTGGAAGGTTATGTTTATAAATTATTGAGCCAAGACTTTGTCCAGGAACTTGCATTAAGATGTACAACGCCCATAATTATGCGATATTGATGCACTCTAGTGTTCTTTTGAGACAACTAACTATTTCATTTAAACTTTTACTCGGTGTTTGGCAGTGTTTCACAATGTAACGCAGTCCCTCTGTGTTAACTAAATGGAAAGCTACCGTTATATGTATTTTATATTCCTTAGTCGTCTATTACGATCACCCACGGGTAAGATAGGGGGTGGTGAATTGTATTCTTACTCTGTCACCACATGGAAGAATGTTTGGAAGAATAATGTCAGTTAAATTATATTGTAGTACAGTCGCTCGTACTACAAGGATTATTTCTTCAGTACCAGTCTTCACAAAAAAAAAAGTGTATTGCGGGGTTCTTGTATAGATATTCAATTAAACAAATTTAACAAATTTCTAATAGTGGTAGGACCACGCTGTTGACAGTTTTTTGTCTAGAGCCGCGGGCCCGTCCGTCCGGGGTAGTACCACACTCACGCAGAAGATCGACGTCTGAGTAATGGCAATGTGCTATTGCGCTTCGTTTGGTAAGCTAAAGAGTCGGAAGTCCAAAGGGGTGGGTTTGGGGATCTTATTGGTAGGCAGCGGCCTAAGCTATACCCTTTGTATTGCAAAGGTCCATGGGTAGCCGTGACACTTACCATCAGGTGTGCTGCTTGTTCGTTTGCCACCATAAGCAATGAAAAAAAATTAAGAAAATATAATGGACACAAATCTATAAATTTGTATTTTAAAAGTGACATTTATTTTTAACTATTAATATTGGATTAGTTAAAAGGTTATCTTTGAAATTACTTTTTTTTTCCCAAATGGCATCTATTTTAATTAAAAAAAAAAAGATAAATGTTGCTCTATAATTAATTTAATTGATAATATTAATATATTAATAGTATCATCGTCTCTTCTCGGTTGTTATACATCCCACTCATCATCATCATTCTCCTACTCTTATCCCAATTACTTGGGGTTGATACAATATGTATTCTATTTTAATAGAACATATTATAAAAGTTATTGGCAATAGTTATATGACTGGCCGCCTGTCAGACGTCAATACTCTTTGGGAATGTAATTATTGACCAGACGGCATCAGATAGAGTTGGCCTAGGTCGTTATAAGGGTTTTAGTTGTCTTTTACGATATCCACATAGTAAGGGTTGGTAGTATTCGTAGCCGCTAACACACAGCATTTAAAATTCATATAGTATGAAATTAAATCATTTGCTACCTTGAAGTATCGTAAGGGCACTTACATATTGTTAATTTTACATTTTATTTAAAATTAATCTAATAATCTACCATTGAATCAGAACGCAGCCTCAAGTTGAAAATATCTAGCAACATACCCGATCGACTAGTCATTTTTAAAGACATCTTTTTATAAATAAAATGGTACGTAAATATTAGCTTCACTACCCTCTTACTTTACCCTTGGATAGAATATATTCTCTCTCGTTTTAAACTAAGGCTGGACTAGATTTTGCTAGTGATACTAGATCACGAGTTAACTTTTAGTATCTATTACTACCAACTTACCAACTGGTTGTACAGATGGCGTAGCGGTTAAGATACCGACTTTCCGTGCCAGTGGTGTGGGTTCGATACCCACGCTGGACAATAATTTGGGCGATCCACAAAATTTTGTTCTAAGTCTGGGTGTAATTTGTTTGCGTTAAATTGCATGTTTATAAAGTCCCCCGCAATACAAGGATAATTTCCTTAGTGCAGCGTGGTGTCTTTCTAAAATAAAAAAATAAAAAACTAAATTAATTGTATAAAAATTTATTTTAATATATAGACAAGAAGAATCCTATAAATGCCAGACAAAATGTCTTTCATATTATTTGTAAAGAGAATGTATAAGTTTCATATCTATAGCTATATCGGCTCCCAATCCCATCTGACAAACCACTCAACTGTTAAAATAACATAACACTGATAAATGTTTCACTCTAATAATACCATTAGTGGCCTTGCTATAGTTTACCAGAAACGTAAGCGAACAATTACAATGGTATGGATTAGATTAATCAAGCAAAAACGACCCTTAACGGTCTGGGAGACAAAGCCTTAAAGGATTAAAATTGCTCGAGCGTTTTATTGTTTTCGGATATCCTGACACACCGCAGGGTTGGGTTTCATTATCGTTGCGCAGCGGATAGCTTATTATTTTTATATTCTCGGTAGGTAAGGTACAATTAATCTATAGCAACAGGGATTCTATCATCTATATGTCAATCTTTAGGATTATTAGGTATTTTTATTCTCTTGCATGGATATTTCTCTTAATCTACTCGTATTTTGAGATGGCGACGGTACAAGAAGAGATGGCGTGTATAGTATTTTAATTCCGTCATAGTGCGAATATGTATAATTTTAAAAATTATATAAATATTAGCGTTTAAAATAATATTATGGATAATTTTAGTAGATAATACTCGTGTGATGACGGAGTAAAAATTCAATTCATTACACTCTTTCTGGCTCATGGATGTGATAAAAGATAACTAAAGAAGATATGCTGATGACATCTATGCAAGAGAATGAAAATTTGAAGTGAAACCCTATACCAACCCATCTATCTAGCCTGGTATATTAAGTTAATTGCTTTCCCATTATGGAAGCACTTCGAGCCCAACAGTGAGTTGTATATGAGCTGCGATGAGTAAGTAAAAAGGAAAGCGATATTTTAATTACACTAATACACGCTGCAATTTCTCAACATAATTTTGGACTAATTTAAACAGAGTGAAATTTTCAAATCATTAACTCAATCATTTATTCAAGCTCTGTAGTAGCAGCTACGAATATGGCATGAGAGAAACCCGCAAGTGTAAACCGCCGGGCGGGCCACCGAAGACAAAGATCGGGTACCGGTGGCCCGCTCGCACGGCAAAGAGAGGTGCTTGCAGGGTGAGTCCATGGGGTTGCGCGCCGCCTCTTCTGTGACCCCGGACCGATTTGTCGGGGCACGACCACATCCTTGGTCCACCTTGCGGGGGGAAAAAAAAAGAAGGAGGGTTGTCTGGCAGACGACCGATCATAAAACTATTGCCAATAACTTTTACAATATGTACTATGAAAGAAGAGTACATATTGTATCGACCCCAAGTAATTGTGATAAAAGTAGGAGAATGACGATGCATTCAATATATAATAAGCCTAGTGTCTCAGAAGTAAGCATATATAAATAATCAAACTATATAATGCAGGACGAACTCAAGCTTATCTTGCAGTTAATGTACCTAAAAAGTGAGCCAGATGGCGCTAAATATTGTCACTTAAAGATCCGTCACTTAAAAGATTTTGTTTAAAGTACTTATAAACCTCTGCCAGTGCAGCCACGCCTTTAGGGTTACTAACACATTATAATAACGAGTTGCTTTAAAAAGAGACAATTACTAGCATTTACCCACACAGTTTATATAGCCACAATGCTGATAATTCTACAACTACCCTCACATTTCGATAATGCTCCAAAAACCGGCGCCAAGCCTATTTATTAACATTACCTGAACATAATGCGTTTGGTGTTAAAGTTATTTAGATTAATATTACGTCGAGTCTTACAGATGCTAGAAATATTGTAGATCAAATAACCCGTAATAAACTGGCTTCAAAGGATATAATGATAAATATTGCTATAAACGAGAGCTTTGCTTTTCGTCTATAATGTTGATAGATGAGAAAATATATCATCATTATCATTATATTTATAACTGGATTATATATAAACCTTTCTCATAACGTTAAATTTTATTTTGCTAAATCAATCTGGCTGTGGGTACACTTAAATTATTTTTAAATCTTCATATCTTAAGAATAAAAACACATAAAAGGATAGTTCAGTACTTTAAGTGTTTAAAAAAGTGAAGCCATAAATCCTGTTAGTGTGCAAACTTTAGCGGTGAATTGTATTCTTACTCCGTCACCACACGGAAAATATATCAAAAGTGATGATTCAATAAATATATCAAAAGTGATTTATTCACTTATGAATTTATAAACAATGTTAGAACTATATATTACAAAGCTTTGATCATCAATGAGATAAAAATAACTTAGCAGAAACATTATTGTCAGGATAACATAATATTCGTGCTCCGTAGGTTAGCAATAATTTGAGTTATAGAAATAATACCATTCCAATTAAGTCCCTCGGGGATCCACAATAATTTCTCTTGCGAAATCAGCAAAACCTTCGACCTTCTTGATAATAGATGGCGACAAATTCAACTTACGTCATTCGAAACTCAATTATACCTCACACGCGAATCCAACGGGTCGTACATAATTATTCATAGAAATACAAATTTTGGTAAATTAATTTACTTCGGGTTACTTCGACTGTCCTCGGCTAAGTTCGGCAGGCTGAATCGCTTGATTGTCGAAATCCTCTTATGAAATTATAATGCGAACGTATCTGTATGAAGTGGGTTGGATAATGGACTAATGGTTTTGATGATATATGTACTCATATTTTGTGTAGTTATATTGTTATGTTATGTATCTCTAATAATCTTACGAAAGGATCTGCAAAGGATTAAGTTGATATAGATCAGAGGCAATACTGGAAACTAATTGGATTATTTTCTCGACACTAAAAGCTGACCTAAGCGAATGAATAAAATTTTGCAAACGCCATTATTTTTATAAACTTTTTTATTTTTAATACTACACGATGTTTTTTTGATAGGTATTTTTCAAACATACAATATATAATATAAATTTCGATTAAATTCAAACCTACATTGGTTGGAATTAAAGCCGTGATATTCTACAAATGTTGTAGATTAAGAGACAGTGTGTGCAAATTTGTAGGTTTTATTAAATACTTTATAGATTGTTCTATAATATTATTGAAAACTTTGTCAATCAAGTGCCTAAACTAATAATATATTATTCCTGAATATAATGGTCTATATGTTATTCCAGAATATCCTAAATATAAACTGTATTCAGGTGTTAAACAGTTCAGCTGTTCTGACATAATTAAAAAACAAACATCCGTTCAAACTATTCCTATATAATTGGATGCATTACGATTAGGAATTTAAATTTAATCTGTAATAGAGAGTTTCAATGAGTTAACATATTCAAGATTAGGGAGAAACTTAATATATTCTTATTTTTTACTGACATTTATTACCATCAGCCATAGACGTCTACTGTTGAACACTGACCTTCCTACGAGATATAATTATTTAGGGGGGGAATAATTCCATAATAGCTACGCTTGGCAGATGGATTAGCAATTGCAATAGGTGTTATGTTTCCAAAATAGAGCTTCTTTTCATTCTCCTATGATAATTTAAGCCCATTTTTAAGACACCCACATGCAAATAAGGGACGACAACGATAGTATTCTTATCCCGTTGCCAAACGGAATATTAAAATTTATTTAATACATTTAAATTACAAAGGAGTACGTTTCGATAGAGAATATTCACAGTTCTTCAATGTTAATATAGTTAAAATATTACTCACCAGGCATTTATTAGGTTTTAAGGTGTGTACATTTTTCTTTTGTTAATTTCATTTTATTACAACAAAAGTACGATTCTATTGTTCAAAAAACTCGAAATTAATCCACTTGAAAAACCCACACACCTAGAAACGTAGCAGTCATATATTTAGCTAAGAATTGTAAACAAAGGGTCCATAATATTGCCTAAAGGGCCTATTCATTATTTCGGGTCCAAATCTATTGTTTAATTCAAAACAGAATCTCTCAGAGATTTATCGTGCTTGTTTTGCAAAGCGAACAATTACCGTTCTTGTGAATTGATTTTGACTAATTAAACACTTTTATGAGTTGTACAGGCTACGGTCCGACGGTTCTCTTATAATTCATTGCTCATTCGATGTGAATCTTTTAAGTGTTATATAAGTACCTTTTGCTTTTATATTGATCTAGTATTTTACCCGCATATTCGTGATAGGCTAAATTCATAAATATTTATGCCTTCTGCTATTAATATGTCTGTTGTTGGAACGAAGTTCCTTATCGCGCGTTGTGAAAGGGGGCTAGACGGAAAAAATTCTTACGAAAAGTTGTCACGACACTTTTTGCTATATTAAGCTATTGTAAGCTGTGCGGCGTCGCATGTTTCTCTGTCTGTCTCTCTCTCTCTCTCTTATAGAAAGCAAGCCAGATATTTTCATTTCTATTTCGCATTGAACAGTGTGGTGTCGCGACGATTTTTTTTATAGATAGAGTGATTCAAGAGGAAGGTTTATATGTATAATATATGCATAATGTACTAGAGAAACACTGATAATTTTAGAGGTTTCTAATGTGATGTCGTAAATAAACACATTATTTTGCGCTTACATTGCAAACGCTGGCTGAACCCTACGAAATAGATCAAAATAAAGTACTACAGTATTATACAGCTTAAAAAGGCCTACAAAAAAGTCCGCGATGGTATATATCTATCTCTTAAGGATAACATACTATATCCATTTTAATACTTTAAAAAATGTTCTATTATAAAACGGTAATTGAAAAGCTATTTACACAAATACTGTATTAATCCTTATCATTTTAAATACATTAGTTGGCTTGAGCATTTCATGAAGATATTTTTTTTCCTTCAGACCATGCAAATTAAATCAATACCTTAAGAGATATAGCAAAATCAAAATAATGCGCAACGAAATTATTTTCGCCCGTGACCGGGCCGCGTGGCCGGCTCGCGTTCGAGCTCGGGGCCGAAAAGTTTTGGTAGTCTAGTGGAATTGTATATCCTATTATTAATATTATAAACGTGAAAGTTTGTAATAATGTATGGATGTGAACATGTTTGTTGCTCTTTCACGTAAAAACTACTGAATGGATTTTGATGAAATTTATAGTAATATAGCTTGCACATCAGAATAACACATAGGCTATAATTTATAAAGATATTTTGCAAATTGGCTAAAATATAACGATAAAAATCGCTTAAGGCAGAAAAAAATTATATAATTAAAATAGAACTTCGTTCCATCCGGGTGTCCCTTGACACCACCGGTTTTTATTACTCACTATATTCTTGTCTATCTGACTTTTATTTTTTACCTTCTGAATACCTGATTCTACCTGAAAATACATACACACATATCATCACGCCATATCCCTTGCAGGGTAGGCAGAGAGAACAGAGTGCCAGAGAACTCTATCTTTGCATACTTCACTCGCTTCCTCAACATTCATAATTCTCTTCATACACGCTCGCCGGTTTCGGAGACTCTTTACTCCACCTTCCTTCAGTACATGACCGATCTGGTCTAGGTAGGTTAGTCTCGGTCTCCCCCGGTACCTACATCCTTCCACGCATTGTATATCTTCTTAACCAGACGTTCGATCGGCATTCTTTCCACATGTCCGAACCATCGGAGCATTCCCTTTCGCATCTTTACACCAATAAAAAAATCAGCGCTATAAATTATCATCCCATAGGTAATATCAGATGCAACTTTTTTTGTGTTAGAATAATGTTTATTTTTCTATGGCATTCTATTATTATTGACAAATTAATCATCATCATCATCATCACTTACTTTTGCAATATGTGCGAATACATTTTACGTCTACCTCAAGTAATTGAAAGAACGGGAGAATGGTGATGATTTTCATCTACCTTTTTCATATTATGGATATGAAAAAGGTAGATGAAAATCATCACCATTCTCCCACGAAGTCACCATACCTGTAAAAGAAAGAAAGTCGTATCAACCTAAAAAAATATCAGAAATTTTTACATATAAAAATAAAGTTAGACAAAAACCATGAAAAAGTATAAAAACTATATCAAAATACAAACTAACCATCACCATAACATATGAAAGCATTACACACCATAATAATGTGCCAACTGTACCGTAGCTAGCTCCGTGAATGCACGCCAAGGAATTCTTTTATCTCAGCAATTTGCTAAAACGAGCTCCGTAAATGCTACGGTAATCTCACGTGATCTGATGTAATTTTGATACTTTTGTAAGATGTGGATGTCTGGTACTAGAACCTTATCATCGATTATGTTTAAATGAAGGTTACTTATATAAAATACCTTTTATATTTGTATCAACAATTTAAAATACTCAGTAGTGTAATCAAATAAAGAATGGAATCAAGCAACTGTTAATTATATTTAATGTTTTGGACATACATATATATTTACATATAGACTAGATTTTTTCTTATGGTGACGAATTAAGAATGAGGTTCATCTACCATTTTTTTTTGCTTGTGGATATAATAAAGACGACTAAGGGATATAATATATAGTTAACATACAAGAGAAAGAAAAACCAAAATAGAAGTACATACCAACCCGTCTCACCGGCGTGGTATAGTAAATTATAAAGAAGATTCGATCCCAGTTGGTTGTATTTCAGCTGATGATGAAGATAAACTAGACAATGTAACATTTCAATTTATTGTCACTATAAGTCACAAAACTGAAATGTACGCCACAAGTTTTTCTTTTTGTGTGAATATACATTTATTAGCCATAGGTGGTTTTAACTACTTGGCTCGAAATACGCGTGAATAACAAGGGTTCTTGACCCGGTGAAAGTAAGCAAAACGACATCATGAAGAGCAATCTCTGTGGGGTACAGACCTCAACATCTGCGGTGTACTGTGAATTAAAAAAAAAAATAAGAATTAGTAAAGGCTGTTGGAAAGATTGTAGTATGGACACATCACCAGCCGCTTGCTTATACTATTTAAATAATATACAAAATATCTGGATGATCGTTTTTTTTTTGGTGAATGGTGTTTTTTTTTTGAGAACATTTAGTTTGATATTAGGATTATGACGAACTATCGACATAAGAAATTTAAAAAAATATTAATATCAATGTTTAACTGGTTATTTATCTGTATGATAACAAAGTAAGAATAGAATTCACCATCCCTATCTTTCCCGTGGATTATCGTAAGTGACGAGTAGGAGATATAAAAACAGATATAACATCTATGCAAGAGAAGGAAAACTCGAAACTAAACCCTATACCAATACGTCTGACCAGCGTGGTATAATAGGTAAATTTTCCTCCTTTATGGAGGAGGCTCGAGCCCAACAGTAGGACACATGAACTGAGAAGAACTGGTAAATTAATAAATAAAAGGACTACCATTAATCGAACCGGGGCTATCTGAAACTGAAGCTATTGTTATTTTTGATGACTGCAACTATATTAACCTTAATATGCTTATTTTATCTTTTTCATTATATTAAAATATTTAAAATATAAAACAATGAAATGAAATTTTCTGTAAATTAAACCCAGATCAATTTATTGTTCCCAAAATCATCTGCATTATAAATTTCAGACAAATCGCTCGACTCAGCCCACAACCGTTTCAATCGTTGCTGAAATTCTGAATAAACAGCGAATATATAGAAAAATTCTTTTTTTCTAGAATACTTGATTAAAGCTATTATATAGATAGATATCTATCTCTAAATCAGTGTCTATCGCTGTGTGGTAGCGGCTACGAATACTACCAACCCTTACTATGCTCGTGGATGTCGTAAAAGACGACTAAGAGCCTTATAACGACCTAAACCAACTCTATCTGATGCCGTTTGGTCAACAATTACATTACCAAGGAGGGTTGACGTCTAGCAGGCGGCCGGTCATAAAATTATTGCCAATAAGTTTTACAATATGTACTATGAAAGAAGAGTACATATTGTATCAACCCCAAGTAATTGGGATAAGAGTAGGAGAATGATGATTTATCTCTAAATCTATTCATCATCATTAACTGCCCAATTACTTGGGGTCGATGCAATATGTACTCTGCTTCCATCGTACATATTCCAATAGTTATCGGCAATAGTTTTATGACCGGCCGCCTGCCTGATGTCAACCTTTCTTGGGAATTCTAAATCTATTATGAAGTTTATATATCTAGATAGATTAATTTGATAACAAATTTTGTTTGTATACAAAGACAAATTATTTACTTTTTTTTTGTATAAGCCGTAAACACAGTTAAGTGTTTTTGGTACTAAAATTGCAAATTTGTTTTTTTTTTATGTCAATCATTTAAGGCGAGCTTTTGATTGAGTATAAAAACGTTATACCTTGCGACATCCCATTCGGGTGGCGTCGGATATAATCAGCTACATATTACTGCACATTCCGTGTAGTGACGGAGTGAGAATACTATTCACCACCCCATATGTTACCCGTGGGTGATCGTACGAGACGATTAAGGGATATAAAACGCATATAGCATCTATGCGAGAGAAGGAAAACTCGAAACAAAATTCTATACCAACACGTCTGAACAGTGCGGCATAGTAGGTTAATTTCCCTCCCATTACGGAGGAGGCCCGAGCCCAACAGTGGGACATTTATGGGCTGTGATGGTGATGATGATTACTGCACACCCAACATTACGATTATTTCATAGTTCGCTATTGACATGACATTGTAGTTCGTTATTGTGATAGATTAATCAAGATATGCTATTTTAAAGTATAACGAATCATGCTTGAAATATGATTATAATTTCCTTTTTGTACTTTTATTTTAAATAAAACTATTTTTAACCGCAGACATAAAAAGAGGGGCTTTATAAGTTTAACGTGTCTGTCTGTGACATGGAAGCTAGGTGCTAAATCAATTGACCAATTATGGTGAGGTTTTATTTTTTTCGAAAGGCGTGATCGAGTGGATTCTTATCTTCAATTTATGAATCTCTTCAGATTATAGAACGTCATCAACTTTTTTTTAACTGCCAAAAAGATTTTAGACGTATAATAACTAGAATTATTCTACTTTAAAATAACAAATTACGGCAATTCACTTATTATTTTATACAATACATTCAACGTACAATAATGTTCAAATAATATTCAGCTATATACTGTAATTTTCCTTATACTTTAGTAATAAAACAAAAAATATTTTTTCCTAAAAATTAGATCAATATCGTTACGCCGCGTATGTACCTACTATCAAAATCGGATTAGGGCGACAGCGAAATGACAGCCCGCTGCCGAAGTAAAGGGTCAATTAAAAATAATTTGACACACGTTATATGCCTACAGCATATTACGTCGTTCGATGAATACAAAAATTTATATTTTATTAAGTTAATATATTTTTTATTACCTTTAAAAATGAATAAGGGATGTGTACGTAATAATAATTAAAATATTTCAATGTAACCGTCGATAGGTTTAACCCAACTGTACTCCACCTGATGCCGTTTGATTAACAATTATATTCCCAAGGAGGACGGTCGACAGGCGGGCATAAAACTATTGCCAATAACTTTTACGATATTGACAATGGAAGAGCAGCTGATATTGCGTCGACCCCAAATAATTGGAATATGAGCAAGTGAATGATGATGACAATGATGAGTCTAAGTCCTGCAATAATCTTTTACATTATATTTGAATTTTACTTTGTATCGTGGTTTTAAGACCATCATACTTTTTTTTATTTTACCCCGCTAATCCGTCCGGGACGACAGGAAAAGCGGCGCAAGACCCCGTAGCGGGTCTACAAGATACCTCTCGACGCCGTACGGGTCCACTGAGACGTGTTCTTTCCTTCAGTGACCCATCCGGCGGTCTACCCTCACAGGTATCTTCTCGGGTCGATGCCCCGACAGTTTTAACCCTTTGAGCGTCATCCTCATGCGGTGGCCTGGCTTCAAGGGAAGACCATCATACTGTGTACTGTGTTATTTTTTTTATAAAAAAAAAATAGTAAAGATATAATAGTAATAGACAAAGCCGCTGAGTTTCTTGCTGGACTATCTCAGTAATGCGTACTTTCCGATTCGATGGTAGTTTATTAAATTAATTTCAAAAGTTTAAACTGACAATATGTGTCTTCACAGCGTTTATACATAATAAATGAATTTAAATCTATGAGTCTAACAGGGGGACTAGTAACTTCAATTAATGTTATAAACTTTCTTGCTGCGACCTGGGCCAACTCTATCTGATGTCGTATGATCAACAATTATATTCCCAAGGAGGGTTGATGTCTGGCAGGAGGTCGGTCATAAAACTATTGCCAATAATTTCTACAATATGTACTATGAAAGAAGAGTACATAATGTAAATGGGATAAGAGTAGGATTAATGATAATGTATATATATATATATATATATATATATATATATATATATACCTCAGCCAGAAGGCACGTGTAACAATACATAACGCAGTGCTTGTCCCAACATTACTGTATGGAAGCGAGAGTTGGGTATGCAGAAAAGAGTATGAAAGTAAAATTAATGCGGTCGAAATGCGATCTCTGCGGAAAATCTGTGGAGTTAGGCTGACCGACCGCATTCGTAACGACGACGTAAGAGAGCGAGTAAGTATGAAAGAGAGTATTGGTGTAAAGATGCGAAAGGGCATGCTCCGATGGTTCGGACATGTGGAAAGTATGCCGAACGAACGTCTGGTTAAGAAGATATACAATGCGAAAGTGGAAGGATGTAGGTACCGAGGGAGACCGAGACTAACCTACCTAGACCAGATCGGTCATGTACTAAAGGAAGGTGGAGTCAAGAGTCTCCGAAACCGGTGAGCGTGTATGAAGAGAATTATGAATGTTGAGGAAGTGAGTGAAGTATGCAGAGATAGAGTTCTCTGGCACTCTGTTCTCTCTGCCTACCCTGCAAGGGATATGGCGTGATGGTATGTATATATATATATATATATATATATATATATATATATATATATATATATATATATATATATATATATATATATATATATATATATATATATATCCAACAGTGTTCAGAACGAAGTATTAGATAATCTTACCCTATCAAGTTCTAAAACACCAAAAGCAAAATTCACTCCCGATTTCGGTAACAAAATTCGCTCGTTGATATTCAAATACCCTGCCAATACTACAATATATAGATGATATCTGATGCCATACAATTACATGGAGCAGAGGTAATATCGGTTTATCGATACTATCTGAAATTCTCATAGTCTTACAAACGTAGCCTGTGGCATTTTGGTTATTACACCACATCGATTAAGCTTAGTTTGGACTTTGCTAGTATTTTAGTTGAGTGGTAAGTAATTTAGTAATTAAGTTTTTTTTTATTACTTATGGTGGCAAACGAGCAAGCAGTACATCTGATGGTAAGTGTCACTGCCGCCCATGGGCCTTTGCAATACCAAAGGTATAGCTAAACCGCTGCCTACCAATAAAATCCCCAAACCCACCCAGTTGGGCTTCCGGCTCTCTCACTCACCGAACGAAGCGCAATAGCACATTGTCAGTGCTCAGACATCGATCTTCTGCGAGAGCGTGGTACTACCCCGAACGGACCGGCCCGCGACTGTAGACAGAAAACTGTCAACAGCGTGGTCCTACAAATATTAAGATTACATTTACTTGATTCTAATTTTATTACGAATAGGGTCTTGCATTACAAGTTACTGCTCACTAGTTTAATCGCGAAATAAGTCAAAATATGTTCACTTTAGATGAGATCATTATCTGCCAATACAGTTGCATTATGTCGTTTTGATTGAATGAAGAAATAATTTTAAAAATTGAAAATAAATTTAAATTTTGTTAGGTATTAAATACGTATGTAGAACAAGAATGCTTGTGGAATTTTGAGTCTTGAAATTAAATAATAGTGGAAGTTATGTAATAGTAGTGGAAGGATGTAGGTACCGGGGAGACCGAGACTAACCTACCTAGACCAGATTGGTCACGTACTGAAGGAAGATGGAGTCAAGAGTCTCCGTAACCAGCGAGTGTGTATGAAGAGAATTATGAATGTTGCGGAAGCGAGTGAAGTATGCAAGGATAGAGTTCTCTGGCACTCTGTTCTCTCTGCCTACCCTGCAAGGTATAGGGCGTGATGATATGTATGTATGTATGTATGTACATTATTTACGTTTTAATATTACTTAAATTAAAAAATAAAATAACTAAAAGCCAACTAACTAACCTAAGCAACACACAGTCTATAACTTAATATTATTTTTTTAAAACGAAAATTTATAAATTGACTTGTTATGATTATTCATAAAAGTCATCTGTAAGTAAATTGGTTAATAAAATTTTGATGAATGCTTTAAAATATTAACCTACTAGCTTCTGCCCGCGGCTTCGCCCGCGTAAAATGTTACTCTGCTAAAGTTTTTCGTCCCCTATTTTTATTTTACCCCTTAAGGGTAAATTTTTTACGAAATTTTAATTTCATATGTATTTATATCTAATCAATAGCCTAAAATAAGTTTCAAGCTTCTGGCTTTAAAAATGGCGATAATTTCTTACAATTTTTCATCCCCCTTTACAACCCTTTTTTGCATTAAAAAGTAGACCCTTTTTCAGGCTCTATACTATCTGTGTACCAAATTTCATTTATATCGGTTCAGTAGTTTTAGCGTGAAAGAGCAACAGACAGACAGACAGAGTTACTTCCGCATTTATAATATTAGTATGGATTCATATCTCGTATATCCTGAATGTACAACATTTTATCATCTTGTTTTAATTTAATTTAAAGTTGTATTTTAATACAAATACATACAGCTATGTGGTAGCGGCTACGAATACTACCAACCCTTACTTTTCTCGTGGATGTCGTAAAAGACGACTAAGACCCTTATGATGACCAACTCTGTCTGATGTCGTTTGATCAACAATTACATTCCCAAGAAGGGTTAATGTCAGGCAGGCGGCCGGTTATAAAACTATTGCCAATAACTTTTATAATATGTACTATGAAATAAGAGTACATATTGTATCGACACCAAGTAATTGGGATAAGAGTAGAAGATTGATGAAATGATGATTTTAATACAAATTCTTTTGTTATTGTTTTTTTATAAGAACTCTTGTTGTCAGTTATATTTATTTCATCTCAGCTCATATATCCCACAAAAAGGTATATAATAACGATGATTTATTCAATGTGAAACATCTTAGTCCGGCGACGTTGAAAAAGTTTGAAACTTCGGGCAAGCAAAAATCAAATACAATAGCGATGAAGTAAGAAAAATTGTTTTCTTTCATATGTTTAGTACTTTTACAAATATTAGAAGTTATTATTAGAAAACAATATATATATACATGCAGGATCTGCAATGAACCTATTGCTATATTCATAGTGGAAGAACCACGCTGTGGACAGTTCTCTGCCTACAGCCGCGGGCTGGTCCGTCCGGGACAGTAACACACTCTCACAGAAGATCGACATCTGAACAATGGCAATGTGCTATTGCGCTTCATTTGGTAGGCGAGAGAGCCGGAAGCCCAACTGGGGTGGGTTTGGGGTTTGTATTGGTAGGCAGCGGCCTAGCTATGCCCTTGGTATTGCAAAGGTCCATGGGCGGCAGTGACGCTTACCAGCAGGTGTGCTATATACAAAAAAAATGTTTTTTCAGTGCTATGACATATATTTCTTTAATAACTAGACCAAATATCAATTTTTTTCTAAGACACCACTCTGCACTAAGGAAACAGTCCTTGTATTGCGAGTAATAGAATCCGAAAATATAGTTTCATTTCAAATGTGTATTACTCGCGTAAACATCAGGAATCGGTACATTCTGCTATAAGAAATAATTACTTTCGCTAATGAATTTACAAATAGCCACAAATAACAACCAGATTTTATTTGTGTCGAACATTCATTTTTGGATCATACAAAACCACTATCCATCATAGGGAACGAAGACATGATATTCGGCATGGGAGATCGCTAAACTAATATACAATATGCGTATTCATGTCATCATAATAATGGTTATGATATTGAAAGACGTCTTAAATCTTATCGCGACATGGACTTACTAAGTCTGGGGTAATAATATTCTATGGAGCCTAAATAAATCCCCACCATAGTACCATACTAGAAAGTTGCGAAAAAAATATACATATATAAAATAATGGTTAATAAGGAAAGTCTAATAGTATTCTTACTCTGTCACCACACGGAAAAATATATCTAAATACCGTAAAATAATAAAAAAATGTACAAAGAAATTTCACTAACATCAAACTTTTGCCACTACGACGCTCAAAAATCTAAATGCAGAACCTTACTTTATCTGAAGTAGTTTCATACTAAGTACTTTGCCAGTGGAACCTGTAGGTTCACGATATAATTATTACGATAGCGGAAACATTTTAACCACTCGAAGTGCAGATAAGAGTCGGGTCAGGCAACGAGCGGTTTTTTTTTATTTAAAAGAGCGTACTGTTTCACAGTACATATGGCGTAATGTTAGTAGACCGCCTAAGCTGAGTGTCGTTTAGGTAAACCCACTTAAGTAGGGTTGGTAGAAAAGCAAGAGAGAGAAAAGCAGAAATCTATCAATCATTCCTGATGTAAAGCAATCTAAGATGGAACTCAAGAGTGCCTTTATTAAGCTCAAAATAAAATCCTTGATTATAATAAGTTAACGTGGGGACATTAACTAGACTACTCCATAATAGAGGTATTATGGAGTAGTTTCGAACTCTATAGTGGCAGGTATACAACTTGAAGGCCACCGAAGACAAAGATCGGGTACCGGTGGCCCGCTCGCACGGCGCAGTGAGGAGTTTGCATGGTGGGTCTATAAGGTCGCGCGCTGCCTCCTCCGTCACCCCGGACCGATTTGGCGGGGCGAGACGCATCCATAGTCCACCGCAAAAATAAAAAATAAATAATTAAAAAAAAGTATACAAGTTGAAATAAAAATTCTAATATCTAGCTATTATTTTTACTTTATTTTACGTTCTCACGTATCTATGTACATAAGATAAAATATAGCGATTCTAGAGTGCAATTTGTTTCTTTTCACGTTAGAAAATGAGTATACATTTTTCTGCAGTGTGACTTCGTATAACACTGTATATTTAGATATAAATTCCACACATTTATGTTATATTTCATTGCTGATTTTAGAACTTAAGAGCAGCAGATACATTTTAGAATTAAAATTAATATCATTATTCTCCTACTCTTATCCCAATCACTTGGGGTCAATACAATATGTACTCTTCTTTCATAGTACAAATTGTAAAAGTTATTGGCAATAGTTTTATAATCGGCCGCCTGCTAGACGTCACCCCTCCTTGGGAATGTAATTATTGACCAAATGGCATCAGATAGAGTTGGTCCAGCTCGTTATAATTCTCTTAGTCGTCTTTTACGACATCCATGAGCAAAGTAAGGGTTGGTAGCATCCACAGCTACCATACATCAATAAATATAGATTATATATGTATATGCTGTTGAAATATGAATACGGCTAATTCATACTACACCAATTAGAATTAAGTTATAATTTTATGAAATAAGTTCCCATTGACTCAAAAGCTAAAAGAATTTTTCAGAAACTTATAGAAACACAGTCTATTAGTATATAGTATGGACATACGATATGTCGGAATAAACGTAAGGGCTGAGAGATGGTAATAAGCACTAAGAAGCATGCTACTTTTAAATATTTTATAGTTTAAATAAGAAAAAAATCGAATGGCATTCTTTTGGGGAGCCCTCTGTCCAACAGTAGATGTTTATGGACTGATGGATGGATTAAATAAGAAATTAATTAAATCTTCAAAATGAAAATCAAATTAAAAATAAATTATTTCTCAAAATATTGCCATATTGGTTGTTAGTATATAAAAAATACACCCTTTCCGATCTAAAAAATGTTTAGTAGATATTACAAATACTAGTAAAACAAACAAATGAAAAATAAAAAAATACCAGAAATAAAAAGTAATAATATATGTAAAAAAAGCGGCTACCAAAGTGGCTACTAAAAAAGTGGCTACCAAATGTCTAAGTAATCAGCACCTTAGATCGTTTTGATATATTTCTTATGTACCTTAAATGCTTTTAATCTCTCTTTATGCTCTCAACAGAGTTACCCCATCAAATCAGAAAATATAGTAACAAAGAGGAAACTTAACATAACGGCTTCTGATGTTCTCGCGAGTATTACACATTTGTAAATAAAGCTATTTTTATGAATTCTATTGCGTGTGTATTATATTTTTAATTTCACAACGTTTCGAAATACAAACTATTTTTATGCATTCTGCATAAAAACAGTTTTATTTCAAAGGGTACTTAAACCTGATAAGCAGTCAGCGATGATTGTAATGTGACATCATGTCTTAATTAGCTTAGGACAAATACATATCAATTTAACATGACGCAGAATTCCACTGTATTTTCCAATTACAATGTTTTTTAATCAATAAACTTAAGACAGCAGAAATTCTCGCTACTTTTTATGTATTTTCATTATATCTGATATTTAATTTAATTATATGGTTATTATATGTTTGGAATTGCACTATGTTAGTTTTATTTTATTAGTTATATCTGGTATTTAAATTGGAAATTACTTACACTCTGAATTAAAAAAAAAATAGGTACGTTTATATCTCGAAAATAAAATAAAGATCATTAGTAGTTTTCAACTAAAGATTCCCAAACAAGAGCAGAATGAGGCAATTCTAAAAAAATCACACTTTATAAATCTAAGAAATGAATATTAAAAAGAAATTTAATATCTTGAAAGAATAAAAATTTCAAGTTGCACAAGTCAATTTTGTGCTGAATACAAAGCGGATAGATTTTATAATTTTCTTGCAGTCCCAATGCAATTAAAAGTACTCGTTTGTTCTATGGCCCGACAACATGAAAGAACTTTTCTAATTTATTCATATCACGGGGTCCCTCTGCCTGTAAAGTTGTTTTCAAGTTTTCTCGAACAATACAGATGAATGTTTCAAAGAAAAATAATTCATATTCAAACATACAGTATAAGAGCGAGATTGGATATATTTGTGATATTATGATAATCAGTTGAATAACTTCTACATACAAAATTTCTGGCGAAGTTACTCTTAAATTATTCTGTTTGTTCGATAGCAAAGAGTTCTTTTCGTTCTAGGCGTATTTATGTTATAGGAAATATTTTTTTTGCTCACACGCCTGTATTCTCAAAGGAATACATAAAAATATACATCTTTATTTTTTTAATAGTAAAAAGACGGGTTTTTACTAATATAAATATAACGAAAACATATTATACCCAATATCATCCGTGTAGTGACGAAGTGAGAATACAATTCACCACCCCCTATCTTACCAGTGGGTGATCGTAAGAGATATCTAAGTGATATGAAACGCATATAACATTTATGCAAGAAAAGAAAACTCGAAATAAAACCCTATACTAACACGTCTGACCAGCGTGGTATGGTAGGTTTTCTCTCCCACTATGGAGGAGGCCCGAGGCACTGTTGGGAACAGTGGGACGTATATGAACTGAAATGATGATGATTGTAACCAAAAGAAAACATCCATCCATCCATCCATCAACCCGCAGACATCCACTGTTGGATATAGGTCTCCTATGAGAATACCACTCAGAATGGTCCTGCGCTACTCGTATCCAACGATTTCCTGCAGCTTTTAAGATGTCATCAATTCACTTAGAAGAGGGTCGTCTTACGCTGCATAGTCCGTTTTGTGGTTGCCACTCAAGAATCTTTCTTCTCCAACGGTTTTCGGTTCGACAAACGATATGGTCTGCCCATTATCACTTTAACGTGCTAATTCTTAGCTATGTCGGTTACACTCGAAGATCTTCTAAGGGTTGCCGTATTCCGGATTTTATCACGTAGAGAAATACTGAGGATAACTCTCTCCATAGCTAGCTGAGTGACATTGAGCCTTTTTTTATGAGGCCAACATTTAGATACCACGTCTCAATGCCAGCAAAAAACAACAATTAGTGAATTCGACAAAGTATTGTCCTATATAATAGTGGTAAACGGAAGCCACTAGGAGACGAGACCGAGACTTAGTAGTGGTAGGACTATGTTGTTGACAGTTTTCTGTCTACAGCCGCGGGCCGGTCCGTCCGGGATAGTACCACACTTTCGCACAAAGATCAACGTCTGAGCAATGGAAATATGCTGTTGTGTTTCATTCGGAGAGCGAGAAAGCCGGAAGCCCAACTGGTGGGTTTGGGATATGTATCAATAGGCAGCGGCCTAGCTATACCCCTGGTTATGTAAAGGTTCATGGGTGGCAGTAACACTTACCATTAGGTGTGCTACTTGCCCGTTTGCCACCAAAGGCAATAAAAAAAATTAAAAAATAAGATATCTGTGTCTGTATCTCGAAATGCAAAATATTCATATAGTTTTAATAGTGGTAAGGCAATACTGTTGACAGTTTTCTATCTACAGCCACTGGATGGTCTGTCCGGGGTAGTACCTCACACTCAAAATCTATATCTGAGCAGTGGCAAAATATTGTGCTTCGTTTGATGAGCAATAAAGTCGAAAGTCCAACTTTTTAGGTGGGTTTTGGTTGGTAGGCAGCGGCCTAACGGTATCCCTGGTATTGCAAAGGTTGTTATAATATTACCATCAGGTGTGCTGCTTGCTGGTTTGCTGCGATAAGTAATAAAAAAAAGTATACTATTTCAGAGTGACTTCCAAACTGTCTAAAATAATGTCGACAAAATATACCATTAGTATTATCAACAACTATAATAGTTATTATCTTAAATTGTATGACTTCACAGTTGATATAATGGTGATAGCAAGTATCGATATCCTTGGCTTGGTGGTTTTATATTTCCAGGCAGGATAATACTTAAAAGGGAGTCTCCCCCCCGGGCTGGGCTTGATATGCTATGCTGATGATACGCTCGTCACAGCCCAGGGCAGGAAACTCGAATTGTCCGGTCACCCGACGTGAGGCCACCGCGTGAGGACGACGCCTCGACGACGAAAGCTGTTGGGGCGTCGACAGAAGAGGAGCCCGAGAGGGCATACCGCCGAGCGGGCCACCGAAGACAAAGATCGGGTACCGGTGGCCCGCTCGCACGGCGAAGAAGAGGTGCTTGCAGGGTGGGTCAATGGGGTTGCGCGCCGCCTCCTCCGTCACCCCGGACCGATTTGGCGGGGTGCGACGTCGATGGCCCACCGCAAAAAAAAAAGAAAAAAAAAAGGGGCAGGAAACTCGAAGAAGCGACGAGCCTGGCCACTCTCGGCACCGAGGAGATTATCAGGCAAATCTAGGCGCTGGGATTCAGGATGGCCCTAAATAAGTCGGAAGCCCTTTTGTTTCATGGGCCCCGCATAATAGTCCCGCCCCGCTCGATAGTCGTCAACTCCATCCACATCAGCATCCAGGCCTATATGAAGTATCTGGGCCTGGTGCTCGATGGGCGTTGGTGGTACCGGGAGCATTTCCGCAGGATTGCTCTCCGGCTGGTCGCCGTGGCGTCCGCCCTATCGCGGCTATGTGGGATGATCCGCTCAATGACCATGTACGGCGCATCCGTGTGGGCGAGGTCTCTGATCGTCCAGCTCAGGGCTTTTCTATAGCGCCCACAGAGAGTCAAGGCTGTCAGAGCCATCCGCGGATACCACACGGTGTCGACCGAGGCGCCATGTGCATTGGCCGGAACACCCCTATGGGACCTAGAGGCGGAAATGCTTTCCGATCTCTACCGGCGGGTTACCTCAGTGCGCGATGAGGGTGGCTCCCCATCGCTTAGCGAGATAGCCACCTGGCGCGAGGACGCCCGCCGAGACGTCATCGCCCGTTGGGTTACGCGGCTGGAGAGGCCTAGGCACAGTGTTCTTACCGTTGAGGCCCTCCGGCCCGTACTGATGGAATGGATGGAGCAGCGGCACGGAGTCCTCTCCTTCCGGCTGGTGCAGGTCTTATCGGGGCATGGTTGCTTCGGCAAGTACCTGCACACAGTCGTGAGGTGGGAGTTGACTCCGTCCTGCCACCAGTGCGGTAGTGACGAAGACACGGCGCAACAAACGCTCGAGGTCTGTACGAGCTGGGACGGGCAACGTCGTGATCTCGTCGCTGTCATCGGTGCCGATCTGACGCTGCCGGCTGTCGTGAAAGCGATGGTTGACAGCGTCAGGAACTAGGATGCGGTCGCCGCGTCCTTCTGCGAGGTTGTCATCTCGCAAAAGGAGGCGGCGGGACGAGTCCGGGAGGATTCCCTCCATGCGGACTCAATCCGCCGCCGGCGCCTCGGGCGGCGCAAAAGAAAAAACAAGATATTTTATAGGATTCATAAATAATTGTTCAAAGTTCGGATGTAATTGGTTCGTTAATTCTGAATATAAAATCTCTTATGATACTAAGATTTATTTTTTAGTTGTGCACTAAAAATATACGAGTACATTGCTTAAAAAAATCCCCTTGATTTGTGAAAACATCCTGTATCATCATGGTTGCTTGTCATAATATTCTACTAAATTTTAAGCGCAATATTAAACAATATATTAAAAAAAATACAATAAGTTCTACCAAATATTCGTACCAAAATGAAAAAGTTTGATTGACAAGGAAAAAGCATTATATAAATGATTTATGTCAAATTCTAATGACCCACTTAAAGATGTATCTCTCCTTTCTCATAATGATATAAATAGATTTAGGGGGCCTTCTATTTTTATTTGTGATAAAATATATAAAATATTACCCTTCCCTTCCTTTCATATGAGTATTATAAAGGAAAAGTAATTTACGTAATCCGATATCTTTACTGCAATAGATGGAATGGTTGAGTTAAATCTCTATAGCCTGTCTGAACAGTATCATCATCATCATCATCAGCTTATATATGTCCAATCACTAGGCTCCAGTCTCCTCCATGATAGAAACAAAATTGACGTAAACTACCACACTAGTCAACCCAGTTGGTGTAGACCCTTTAAAATTACTCTGTTGACAGTTCTCTGTCTGCAGCCGCGAGCCGATCCGTTCGGGGTAGTACCACACTCTCGCAGAAGACCGACGTATGAGTAATGGCAATGTGTTATTGCGCTTCGTTCTGTGAGCGAGAGAGCCGGAAGCCTAATTGCGTGAGTTTGAGGTTTATATTGGTAGGCAGCGGCCTAGTTATACTCTTGGTATTGCAAAGGTCCGTGGGCGGCAGTAACACTTACCATTAAGTGTGCTGCTTACTCGTTTGCCACCATTAGCAATAAAAAAAACACCTCAGACCTCAGTATAATTGTTACTACAGATGATCTTTCGACCGGACTTTAAATCTGCTACAAGTAAATAAGTGATGACATATTGATTTTTTATATCATCATTCAAGAAACAAGTGTAATAAGTAAATGGGTTAAAAAACAAGAGAATTTGAGAATATTAAACGCTATGGATATTCCATAGCGTTTGATATTCTCAAAATCTCTCCAAGATTACTAGTTCTAGTGAAACCATCATAGGCAGAATACAGTTCTTCCACAAAGTGATTGCTACATGATTGCCGCAACCTAATTGTATGGTGAGATTCTAGAATTAGACTAAATATCTGTCATAAAAGTCCCTGTCAGCTGGAACCGATAGCTGGCACTAAGATAAGAAATTTAAAAATCTTAAAGATATTTTTTATATATTTTTAAACGTGAGGTGACAGGTTAAAAATATTAAGAATATGTCACTACCCCTTACTTTTCTTTCTTCCAGATTCAAAACATGGCCAAAGGGTCAAGCACTCTTCTAAAAAAATTATAACACCAAATGTGATAAATAATACGTAATAGATGGCGATTAAGACAACATTAACCCCTCCCAGCTATTTGAAAGGATCCTATATTCAAGTAGTGCTTTTCAATAGGCTGGTGATGATAATGACTATATTTACCACATAAAGATTATCATATGATATTTACCTTCACAATAAAAGCAAATGATATTTCCATGTAGTGAGTGGAGTAATAATGTAATTCATCACTCCCCTATCTTGCTCATGGGTGTCTTAAAAGACGTTTGAGGGATATTATATGTAGATAATATTTAGTTCATCATCATCTCAGCCCATATATGTCCCACTGTTGGGCTCAAGCCTCCTCCACAATGAGAGGATAATTGACCTATTACGGCACGCTGGTCAGATGTCTTGGTATAGGGTTTTGTTTCGAGTTTTCCTTCTCTCGCATAGATGTTATATGCGTTTTTGTATCCCTTAGTCGTCTCGTACGATCACCTACGGGTAAGATAGGGCGGTGGCGAATTATATTCTTACTCCGGCACCACACGAAAAAATATATTATATTAATATTTAGTTAAGGGAAGGAAAACTACAAATAAAACATTGTATCAACCCATCCAACCAGCGTGGTATATTATATCCTTCATTTCCCTTCCCTTTGAAGAGGCTAGAGCCCAGTATTGGCACTTATATGAACCGAGATGATGATGATCATGAAAATAAAAGATGTCATAAATAATTTTGATTTATCCGTGTGGTGACGGAGTAAGAATACTATTCACCACCCCATCTTACTCGTGAGTGACGACTAAGGGATATAAAACGCATATAAAATCTATGCGAGAGAAGGAAATCTCGAAACAAACCCTATACCAACACTGACCAGCGCAGTATAGTAGGTTAATTTCCCTCCCATTGCGGAGAAGACCCGAGCCCAACAGTGGAAAATTTATGAGCTGTGATGATGATGATGATGATAAAATAATTTTGAATAATCGCACTCATTCAAACCCGAGACCTTTTAGTAATATTCTATCAATCTCACACTCGGCTATCGCTGCTTATTTAAATAAAAATAAATTACATTTTTTTACACATTCCTAACCCACAAGCCTATATCAAACACATACCTATATATACATACATATGACATACGGACAGGGTAATTTCCTCTAAATAAAAGGGTCCAGTTACTGAGAGGAAGAGAACAAAATATTGTTATAAATGTACAGGGACGACATTAGACCGTGACGTCAACTGTTTGCGTGTAGTATGACCATCATTTTAGGTAGCAATGAGATATATTGAATTTATATTTCTTTAAGCACGTTATGAACAAATGATGATAGTGAAATTTTAAGATCCGCGCGCATTACTGTAACACAAAAGTAACAGGATAAAGTTGGCCGCAAATAAGAAGCGCGCGCATCGCTATAACACAAAAGTAAAACAGATTGAAGTTGGTCGCAAAACCACTCATTAACTCTAAAAAAAAATCTACCAACAAAATAGAAATAAAACCTCTTTCTAGTTTCTACATTCACAACAAGTGTTTTAGTTTCATACAAGTGCGAATTATATATCATCATCATTCTCCTACTCTTATCCAAATTACTTGGGGTCGATACAATATGTTCTCTTCTTTCATAGTAGATACATATTGTAAAATTTATTGGCAATAGTTTTATGACCGGCCGCCTGCCAGACGTCAACCCTCCTTGGTAATATAATTGTTGACCAAACGGCATCAGATGGAGGTGGCCCAGGTCGTTTTAAGGCTCTTAGTCGTATTTTACGACATCTAAAAGCAAAGTAGGGGGTGGTAGTATTTGTCACCGCTACTACACAGCTAGTACAAATTATATACGTGCTAATAAATTATATTCATTAGTGATTTAAATTAAATATTTTGATTAATATTATTTACTATTCGTAAATATTAGTGAAAAAAAATGTTATCCTTTTCCAGTCTATTTATTATTTTGATACATATTTATAGTACCTAAAATCTATTTAATTTTATTTTAACTTATAGTAAATTATCTAAATCACTATTATCTATTATTTGATTCTTTATATTAAAAAATAATCAGTTTTTTTTAAATAATATAGTATATCGTATTTTACTACATAATAATACATAATACTACAGAATAAGAAAGAAAAGAAATGATTTTATTAAAGAGAAATTTATGATTTAAAGTTATATTATAGAAAATTACTCTATAAATAAATTACATTTTGACAGTTCAAAGTCGAGATATAACATAAATGTAAGCAAAATTAAACAAATTACTAACACATATGACGACTTGTACTCGCCATACATCTAAAATTAATATCATTAATTAGATTTTGAATTCAAACATTTCTAAATACTTTTTAATTAATACCGTGTATAAAGGACATAATATATTGTTAATAATAGTAACATGGAAACTGAAATTTAATTTAAATTAATCTAATTTGAAAACATAACAGATTAAAATAGTATAAATATAAATAACATTTAGTTGATATCTAGTAATAAATGTCACTTATTTTAATTATTATAATATATATTATTATAATAATTATTCTTTATATGTCTATACATATATATATATATATATATATATATATATATATATATATATATATATATATATATATATATATATATATATATTCTGAATCTTGGCAACGGCTCCGACGATTATCATCAAATTCAAATTTTGACACTGTCATTAGGAATAGGCATAGCGCAGTTGAAAAATCCAGACAGCGCCGGTTCATATCCTTAGATTCTCTTTTTCATTATTTTCGCGTTTTTAACTTTTTCATTATTTTTATTATATTTAAATATATCTTCCAGAACATTCTAAAAAGAAAATACTGAGCTAAGCTTGGTCATCCAAATATTATATTTTTAAAGACACTATCCTGCACTAAAGAAATAATCTTCGTATTGCTGGGGACTTTACAATAATATAATTAACGCAGATAAATTACACTCGGACTCAGAACAACAGTTTGTGGTTCGCATAAAATATTGTCCTGTGCGGGAATTAAGCCCACGGCACTGGTAGGGAAGGTCAGTATCTGAACCACTCTACCATCTGTGCAATCAGAAATTTATTTTACACGAGTTTATTTACGATAAGTTACGTTGAGTTAAAAAAAATGTTGTAAATCCTACATATTAAACAGGATTTTATTACAAATTAATCATAAATAAAAAAAAACTTTAATTTAAAAAAAATAATGAGTCCCAGATTTAGAGGCAACTTTAAACCTGAATTACATATTAAAAATCCTAAACCGCGCTGAAAGTGTTTTTCAAGTTTTTTTTTAAAAACCACCATTTTTTTGCGGTGGACTATGGATGTAGTTGCAAACCACCATACAAAATTCACACAAAAACATTATACTAATGGGGGATTTCAACGGACAAGTTGGCGTGTGTGACCTAGGAGAAGAATCTACAATTGGAAGATATGGTTATGGAAATAGAAGTAAAAATGGAGAAAGACTGGTTACACTGGCTCTAGAGAACAAACTAAAAATCTTAAACACTTTCTACAATAACAAAATATCACGAAAATGGACCTGGATCTCTCCAAATGGGCTACACAAAAACGAGGTAGATTTCATTTTGTCCAACAACAGCAAAGTAGTCAAAAATGTATCAGTAATTAATCAATTTAATTTCAATTCTGATCATCGAATGGTTAGGGCAACCCTAACTGGGGCACATGTAAAGAAAAATAGAAGACTTCAGAGCAAAATTAAAAGTCTATCCTGTCTCGGCAACAATGGGAGGCTTTTAAATAACTTAAAAATAGCAATGGACAGTATGGAACAAAACATTACGACACAAGAAAAATATGATAACCTATTGAATCTACTTAAAACAGAAACAACCAAAATAAATAAAGAAGTAAAAATGAAAGTACTCTCAAGTGAGTCTATGCAACTGCTAGAGCAACGAAAAGAAATAATAAAGGAAGGGAAAGGTAGCAAAGTAAACAGACAGAAAATAAGCAGCCTAAGCAAACAAATAAACCTGAGTATAAGAAGAGATCGTAAGATAAGAAGGCAAAATACACTTCAAAAACATATAGAAAGAACTGGAGGACTAAAGAAAGCCTTCAAAGAATTAAAGGAAAAACATAAATGGCTACCTAACCTTAAGAATAAATATAACGAAAGTACTAATAAGAGACATAAAATACTTCAAATTGCCACCGAATACTATATAGATTTATATAAAAGTAAAACAGAGAAGCAAATTGAATATAACATCGAACCAAACGCTGGGCCTGATAAAGAACCAGTGCCACCCATATTGAAGGAAGAAATAATAAAGGCTATAAACTCACAAAAACTAGACAAAGCTCCAGGAACAGACCAAGTGACAAATGAACTTCTAAAAATTACAGTACCTGTTATAGCTCCCGCACTGAAAAACATATTCAATGAAATTCTAGTATCCGGAAATATACCTAATGATTGGATGAAATCAACAATAATACTATTACACAAAAAAGGAGACAGAGGTGAAATTAATGACTATAGACCTATAAGCTTAATGTCCAACGTCTACAAAGTGTTTTCCAAAATAATTCTCTGCCGTATTGCAAACACTCTTGATGAAAACCAACCAAAAGAGCAAGCAGGTTTCCGGAGCAAGTTTTCAACAATTGACCACATACATGCTCTTAGACAAGTACTTCAAAAATACCAAGAATACAACAAAATCTATTACATAGGGTTTGTTGACTTTCAAAAGGCATTTGACACTCTAGAACATGAGTACATATGGGAAGCATTGAGATGCCAAGGTGTTCAAACGATATACATCAAAACGCTTCAAATTATATACTCAGGAAGCACAGCCCAAGTGAAGTTGGAAACCACGGGAGAACAATTTAATGTTCAAAGAGGAGTACGCCAGGGGGATCCCATCTCACCCAAATTATTCTCTGCTGTACTAGAGACGATTGTTAGGAGCCTGGAATGGGATAATTTAGGTCTGAATATAAATGGAGAAAAACTTAGCCACCTACGTTTCGCTGATGACCTGGTACTCTTTTCAGAGAACCCTTATAGTTTAGAAAGCATGCTGCAACAGCTATCAGATGGAAGTGAAAAAGCAGGACTAAAGATGAATTTATCTAAAACAAAAATAATGACTAACGCCCAATCCTCAAATCTGAATACTATTCGAGTAAATAAAGTACAGATTGAATATGTAAACGATTATATCTACTTGGGACAGTTGATATCACCTACTAACAATATGTGTAAAGAAATAGACAGAAGGATAAGAAATACGTGGAATAAGTTTTGGAGTCTTAGCGAAATAATGAAGAACAAAGATATGTCACTAAAAAGTAAAAGAACTGTATACAATATGTGCATACTCCCTTGTTTAACGTACGGATGCCAAACATGGGCCCTAACTCACCAACTAGCTAATAAAATAAAAGTCTGTCAGAACAGCATAGAACGGAGTGTGGTTGGAGTGAAAATAAGAGACAAGGTTAATTTGGAAAAGATTAGAAATAAAACAAAATTCAAAAATGCACTCAGGGTGTGTAAAACATTAAAGTGGCGATGGACAGGACATATGTTGCGGGAAACTAAGGAAAAGTGGACCAAAGCAATAACAGAATGGTACCCAAGGGGCAACATAAGAAATAAAGGGAGACAGCGCAAACGCTGGGAGGATGACATCAGACAAGTCGTAGGGTCTGAATGGACTCGCATAGCTAGAGACCGAGAGTCATGGAAATCTTTGGAGGAGGCCTATGTCGTAGGACAAGCTGTAAAAGAAAACGATCCGATCGCTGATATTTAATTTAAGTAGTAATAGTATAAGTACAATAGTTTAATAGATTAGTGAGACATACTGTATAGAAAAAACTAACAGCAATAAAGGCTTATTTTATTTTATTTATTTTATTTTATTTATTTTATGGATGTAGTTGCGCCCCACCAAATCGGTATGGGGCGACGGAAGAGGCGGTGCGCGACCCCATTGACCCACCCTGCAAAGCGCTACCGGTACCCGATCTAAACACCACCCTGCAGTAACTTCACTAAGGGAAGAATCCTTGTATTCTGGGAAATTTACAAACATTCAATTACCGCAAAAAAATTACACCCGGACTCAGAACAAGACTTTGTGGTTCACACAAAGTATTATCCCGCGTGGGAATCGAACCTGCGGAAGTGTCTCGGCAGGTCAGGAACAAAATATAAGTTTTTTAACGAAAACTTTCACAAACATAAATTTATTAATGGTATAATAATCTTTAAAATGGCGCATATTAATGTTTGTGCTGTGTGGTAGCGGCTACGAATACTACCAACCCTTACTTTGCTCCTGGATGTCGTAAAAGACGACTAAGAGCCTTAAAACGACCTATGGCAACTCCATCCGATGTCGTTTGCAATATGTAGGAAGAAGAGTACATATTGCGTCGACCCCAAGTAATTGGAATAAGAGTAGGAGAATGATGATGTCATGATAATTCTCCTGTTCTTAGCCCAATTACTTGTGGTCCAAACAATATGAATATGAATATTGCAAAAGTTATTTGCTATAGTTTTATAACCCTTTCGCCATCGCTTTTTGGGAAAGTAATAATCGACCAAATGGCATCAACTGGAAATGGCCTAGTAATGTTTGTAAATTATGGGCGAAATTTGATAAACAAAAAAATATGTCACAAATAAAATATATATTCTCAAAACTAATTCGTCGCATGGTTACAACATTTAACTGAAGTGCGATGCTTCTCCAATTTCCTTGTCGAGACAGGCCCTTTTCAAGTCTATGAAACATTAAAAAAAAAAATACAAAATAAACTGCTCCGTTTTTTTTTTATATATTATTTTTTATGGCCATTATTTGCGGTTGTTTTGATCAAATTATCTTAAGCCTAATTAAGGGTGTCTTTGAATTGTACTGTTATCTTTTTGTGTATTATTTGTTTTTTTTTATTTTGTTCAAAAAGGGTTCCTTCCGAGTTACATTTGGGATTGTTTCAATAAATATATCTCCTGAAAGTTAATTTGAATTTGCTTTGTGAATAATAAATAACCAAGTTTTGTTTGTGTTTTCCTCGTATGTACGTAAAATTATTTTGTATACCTTTTATCACATAAAGATTTATTTGTCTAAAGGAAGAGATAACGTAAATTAGAATTTTTATTATTGTCGTAATGATTCCGTGTGGTGACGGAATAAGAATACAATCCACCACTACTTATCTTACCCGTGGGTGATCGTAAGAGACGAATGAGGATTATAATACGCATATAACATCTATGCCAGAGAAGAACAACTCAAAACTAAACTCTATACCAATGCGTCTGACTAGAGTGGTAGAGTATGTCAATTTTTCTCACGTTATAGAAGAGGCTCGAGCCCAACATTGGGACGTATATGAGCTGAGACGATGAAAATATTTGATAAAATAGTCAGAAATACTGGACTTAAATGGGATAATAGTGTAGAGATGTTCTATAAATTATCGATACATACGTTAGCTAGAAGTCAGAAGGAGCTGTGTGATAGCGGCTTCGAAGACTACCTACCTTTACTTTGCTTGTGGATGTCGTAAAAGGTGACTAAGAGCTTTATAACGACCTGTGCCAACTCCATCTGATGCTGTTTAGTCAACAATTACATTCCCAAGGTTGACGTCTGGCAGGCGGCCGGTCATAAAACTATTGCCAATAAATATAAAGAAGAGTACACATTGTATCGACCCCAAATTATTAAGAAAAGCGTAGGAGAATGATGAATGATGATACATCATCTAGAACTATCTACAAGTAGGATAATGCTATATTATTATTCATCAAATACAAGTCAATAAAAAAGTTTATCAATTGCAAATTGAATTTATAAATTAGCCAACTAGAAGTTAGTTAATTTAATTGGTTATTATCACTCCCATGAAACGTAAGCTTGTTGTCGTGTTTGTTTTCATAACCCGTTATGTTAACGGGTTATGACAGGTTCCACTTTTATCTAGGGCTTGCAAATTACGCATATGTCAAGCGTAACTGAAGGACAATTATACCTAATTTTTTTCTTCTCTTTATTTATTATAAGGGACTTTTATACAAATGTACATGCCGGTCCCATCGTACATCAATAAATTATATACTACTTAAAACGTAACATGGCAAACTTAATTAACTTATAGACTGCTTCAGAATTAGGTGATGACAATATGAGATGAAACGCCCCTATTACTATCACTCTCATTTAAATTTAAGTGCATAATTAAATTCTCTCTAGCAGGCTGAAATCTAGAGTACTCTGACAATAACTTGATGACATCTTCTATAGTGTATATAGAAGATATATATATATATATATATATATATATATATATATATATATATATATATATATATATATATATGTGTATATATATATATATACACTACCGTCCAAAAGTTTGGAAGCACACCTGTTTTCAAACAAAACAAATAAATGCCGACTAATAGCGGTAAAAATTAGCAATAATCTTAAGTTTTACAACCTTTTACGACTGTCTACACAAACACAAAAGGATTATTATCCTACATTCATCAAGTTTTATGGAATTCCTTAATATTGACGAAACACGTGTTTTATGACTTAATCCGTCGGCTACTTTATCCTATGCAATGGTGTAGTTTTATTGATAATGTTTGCTGGTTTTAACTTTTTTAGACCTTATTCAGTCGCACTTGAGCATTGGCACGTGAAAGTTGTGATATTAACATTGTCTGTATTCGAAAGATATCGGCTACTACTTTGACCGTATTTTTTCTTCTGAAAATGGCAAAACGCAAGCAAATCACGCTTGAACAGCGAAGCGCTATTTGCACTCTACGCGAGGAAGGATACAGTGAACGTCAAATCGCAGAAAGGCTCGGAATTTCTTGTAAAGGTGTCCACTATACCCTTGCTAGAAAACAAGAAACGGGGAAAAATGAAGATAGAAAGAGATCTGGTAGGCCCAAATCCACAACAAATCAAGAGGACAACTTCATTAGAGTTCTTTCTAAACGGAATCGACGCTTAAGTGCACCACAGATCACTGCAGCTCTGAATGATACGCGAGAAACACCCATTTCAACAACTACTGTTAAAAGACGCTTACTGTCTGCGGGATTAAGAGGATGTGTTGCTGCTAAAAAACCCAAACTAACAAATCGACATAAGAAAAATAGACTAGAATGGGCAAAAGCGCATAAAAACTGGACTATAGAACAATGGGAAAATGTCCTTTGGAGTGACGAATCAAAATTTCAGATTTTCGGATCCAATAGACGTGTCTTTGTACGCCGGTCAAAAGAAGAGAGGGCTTCAGAGGCATGTACAGTGCCTACCATCAAACATGGTGGTGGTAATGTCATGGTTTGGGGGTGTTTTGGCAACAGTAAACCCGGCAATCTTGTGAGGATAACCGGAAAATTAAACAAGGAAGGCTATTTAAAAATTCTCCAAGATTCTGCCATACCCAGTGGACTAAGTCTCATTGGTTCTGGATTCATTTTTCAACAGGATAATGATCCTAAGCATTCGTCTAAATTGTGCCAGAACTTTTTAAACAAGAAAAAAGCTGAAAACATTTTAAACATCATGCAATGGCCATCTCAATCCCCTGATCTTTCTCCCATTGAACTTGTTTGGGATGAACTTGACAGGAGGGTGAAAAGTCGTTGTCCTACGAGCTCAGAACATTTGTGGCAGCTATTAGAGAACGAATGGAACAAATTAGATAAAGATTATTTTAAAAAATTGATTAATAGAATGCCCAGAATATGTGAGAAGATTATAAAGGAGAAAGGTGGACACTTTGATGAAGCTAAAATTTAATCTAATTTACCATTGTATATTATTTTTTTATTTTGTTTAAGTTAGTTTCTGTTTGTTCTTTATTTTTTTATCAATACATTTAAATTTAAATGACTTAGTTTGGTTTTATTCGATTTTACCTTGCTGCTTCCAAACTTTTGGACGGTAGTGTATATATATATATATATATATATATATATATATATATATATATATATATATATATATATATCTTCTATACCTAAATTTAGAAATAAAAATAACGATATATCGCATAGATATTTGTCTATTAAGAATCAATAGCAATAATCTTAGACGCGAGACTCATTACTTATCTATCAGAAACAACTCTAATCTCGCTACGATTCGGACAAAGTCAAGTTGTGCAAAAGAGACAACGCGATACAAATATATAAAGGTAGATAGAGAGAAAAAACTACTCAAGTAAAAAATCCACAGGCTTAACTCTACAGATAGAGTATATACATCGAAACATCAAAGAATCTGATAGAGAATCTACTTGAAATGGAAAAGTAATCTTCGGAACTAGCCGTCACAGATTTTTTCAAAGCTGAATTTATTATAGGACTTCGTGCCTTATCTCTTGTTTCAGAGGAAAACCTTTTCATATTTTCAGTATTTCGTCGATGTGATGTGAATTATTTTGTGATTCAAAGAGATAAAGTGTGGCTTATTGGTACTTAAATGTGTATTGTGAATTTCGCGTTAATAATAGGTTTTGATTAGTGAAAATGTATTACCTATTTTTGTTACAAAATTAACACGTTAGCTGCCATGTCGGGCTATATGTCCGACAAATGAGTATATCATTCAGGCCTTGTCGGTCTATATGACCGACAAAACATACCTAAATTCAACGTAGGTATCTGTGTAGCCTGTCGGGTGTATTTTTAATCTTAAAAACCTAAAAAAAGTCTAAAAACACGATATTGAGTAAAAATTTGCAAAGCGTTTTTGTACGATTTGTTATAATAGACTATGGCTGTTAACTTGTTAAGTTTGGCTACGACCTATTTTAATAACTCATTATCATCATCATCTCAACTCATATATGTCCCACTGTTGGGCTCGAGCCTCCTCCATAATGGGAGGGACATTGATCTACTACACCACGCTGGTCAGACGTATTGGTATATGATTTTGTTTCGAGATTTACTTCTATTCTATAGATGTTATAGATCCCTTAGTCGTCTCTTACGATCACCTACGGTTAAGATATGGGATGGTGAATTGTATTTTTACTCCATCACCACACGAAATGTTTAATAACAGATGCGCTAAACTTCTTCTTTTTCTTTTCAAATTATAAGTTACATTATTGAGTAGAAGCTTACCCCAGATGAGAGAAGATAGTCTATTAAGCACGCTAGATGGTTTGCTATAGGCTATTATTTCGAGTTTTGTTTCATTTTTAGTGTTATCTTCTTCATTTATACATCAATTTGATAATATTTTTTGATAGACAGTCTGGTTACACTCTGTCCAACTATTCCAGGTGAAGTAAAGACGACTTACAGTCCCATAACCAGCCATTTTACTACCACATAGCAGTTTTGGCTGAATATGGTATCGGTCCTTTAACATTAGTGGCCCATTTGAAGGGTTACTTTTGATTATAAGCACTACAGCAACAAAGTATCACGGGGTGGTAGTACTCAAGCGGTCGGTATTTCTACGGATGGTGGACTAACCCTCGGTCTATCCAGATTTGACGATACGTATGGTAAATAAGGAGGTGGTGAACTTTGTATTCTGTATGATGGCGGAGGAAGAATATAATTCATAATCCACTATCTTGTCCGAGGGTGTCGTAAAAAAACGATTTAGGAATATAATATGCATGTAACATTTTTGCAAGAGGAGGAAAACTTGAAATAAAGCTCTATACTAACTCGTCTGGTCAGTGTGGAATAGTAGGTCAATTACCCTCCTTATGTAGGAGGCCGAACCTAGCAGTAGGACGTATAAGAGCTGAGATGATGATAAGGTGACTATAGTATTCTTTTCCAGTTAACTCTCGGCCTTTTAATAACTATAACAAAAGAGATATCAAAATATATTTTTTTTTATTAAGACAACACTTGGCAAATTTGTTAATCACACAAAAAAATATCCTAACTAGAATCTAACCCACGACACTGGCATGGTAGGTCGGTGTGTCAATCACTACGCTATCCATTCACTCATAAGTCATATTCAGAATAGGGATTCCAATTCATGTCAGTCAATAGTATAAAGTGGATAGGTGAATTTTATTTACTCTCACGGCGCAGAATCATGTCCATATTAGTGAAAAAAAAAACGTACTTTGATCAATTATATTATGATACTGATGGTAATTTTACATTAGATAAAGAGATTTTAGAGAGAGTGTATGTGTATCTTATCTAATCCCTGGATTATTTCAAAACACAATTGGACCCGATAGGTGACGCTGTTGTCGGCATATCGTCTTAAGCTTTTCCGAGCAGGACAACGTCTGCCGGGACAGCTAGTAATATTATAATTAAACACTCAACTTCTATAATTGTTACGCGACTGTTCGCTCCGACCGACAACGCACAAGTGTTCCGCGACAAGTCTGTACAAAGCTCTTATATCTACATATTGTTCGATCTACCCATATTTACAAATTATATTAAGCAAAAAAAAAACCGCATTCGCAACGACAACGTAAAAGAGCGAGTAGGTATGAATGAGAGTATTGGTGTAAAGATGCGAAAGGCAATGCTCCGATGGTTTGGACATGTGGAAAGAATGCCGAACGAACGTCTGGTTAAGAAGATATACAATGCGAAAGTGGAAGGATGTAGGTACCGGGGGAGACCGGGACTAACCTACCTAGACCAGATTGGTCACGTACTGAAGGAAGGTGGAGTTAAGTGTCTCCGAAACCGGCGAGCGTGTATGAAGAGAATTATGAATATTGAGGAAGCGAGTGAAGTATGCAAGGATAGAGTTCTCTGGCACTCTGTTCTCTCTGCCTACCCTGCAAGGGATATGGCATGATAATATGTATGTATGTATGTGTATTAAGCAAATTTCATGAATAAAAGCTAACAATATATTACTGTAGATAGAGAGCGTAGTATCTAAATCATGAAATTTTACGTAAATAAACACCATCTTAAAGGCACGTCTCGTAAAATGACCCCTTTATATCGTCACATTTTTATTAGGTGTAAAACCTTTGTAAGTTTTTGGCGAGATTATGATGTAGTGCTAAAAAAATTAACGACTGTAATAATTATAGTCATAATACAACCCCGATATATATTTTTATTTCTGTGTATAAAATTCGAAAAACATCTGGATGGTCGGCAAGTCTTATTTAAATCCGGGAGCATTTCCGCAGACTCGCTCCACGGCTCGTCGGCGCGGCGTCCGCCCTATCATGGCTTATGCCGAATGTGGGCGGACCGAGCGCTACCTGCCGACAGCTGTACGCAGGGGTCATCCGGTCGATGGCCCTGTACGGCGCACCGGTGTGGGCGGGATCCCTGACCGTCCGACTCAGGGCTCTTCTGTGGCGACCACAGAGGGCCATGGCGGTCAGGGCCATACGCGGGTACCGCACGGTGTCGACGGAGGCAGCGTGTCTATTGGCCGGGACCCCTCCATGGGACCTGGAAGCGGAAATGCTCGCCGGTTTGTATCGGCGGATGTTGGGGGTGCGAGCGGAGGGCGGTGTGGTCTCGTTGAGGGAGCACACCGCCTGGCGCGTCGACGCCCGCCGCGACATCATTGCCCGTTGGGCAGTCCGGCTGGAGAGGCCTCGGTTCGGTGTGCGGACCGTGGAGGCCTTCCGGCCGGTGCTGATGCAGTGGCTAAATCGGCGGCACGGGGTGCTCTCCTTCCGACTGGTGCAGGTTTTGACGGGGCATGGATGCTTCGCCAAATACCTGCACACGGTCGTAAGGAGGGAGAGTACACCGTCCTGCCACCACTGCGATTGCGACGAGGACACGGCGCAGCATACGCTCGAGGTTTGTGCCGCTTGGGCAGAGCAGCGTCGTGAACTCGTCGCGATCATCGGTGCTGACCTGACGCTGCCGACCATCGCCAGGGCGATGCTCGACAGCGTCAGGAACTGGGACGCGGTCGCATCCTTCTGCGAGGCAGTAGTCTCGCGGAAGGAGGCGGCGGAGCGCGTGCGCGAGGAGCGTCTCCTCGACGACGCGAGCCGCCGCCGGCGACTGGGGCGGCGCAGGCGCGATTACCTGCGCCTGATGCCGCCCTAGCCGAGGCCGCGGGTGACTGGATCGGGGATTTAGTCCGTCACCCGCCGAGAGGCCGACCGCGTGAGGAAAGGCCGACATCCTACCCGAGGGGGGACGTCGGTCGAGGAGAGGGTACTCCTCAGGGGTATTCCGTCGGGCCAACCACTGACGTCAAGTCACTCTGCTCCGGTGGTTGGCCCAACGACGAAGGCGACGTCACGGGTGGGTTACGGGTGTGCATGCTTACGCCCCTCTGTCACCCCGGACGGAGTGGTGCGAGGAGTGTGCCGACCGTAACCCGCCCCCAAAAAAAAAAAAAAAAAAAAAAAAAGTCTTATTTAAAACAATTCAGTATTTTTTGTCTACTTTCGGCCATCTAAAGAAAAAAAACATCATGAATTGTATATATTATCATTCTGATAATGTACTATGTCTAGATAATCTAATATATCTAATATCTCTGTGCTTCAAATTATAACAAAATTTAATACAACAATTAGCACGTCCATCTTCCTCATTGCTTGCAAAGAGACTGGCTCAGCTACACCGATGTCGGCGTACTTTTTTTTTTTTTTTGTGTGTCTTAGTTGTTAGCCTCAGATGGCTATGACAACTTTACCCGGACTGTGGGTGAGCGCTGAGGGCTCTCAACCCGTGTGTCGGCGTACTTTAAGATACCGTATTTTATTAAAACGCCTGTGGTATCTACTCAGAACGCGCGGATACCTATCAATAATCTAATCCTAATTTTTGTTTTCACAATAATATTTTCATCCTGTCTCATCACAAAAAAAAGGTCTGACATAATATGGACAATATTACGTCAGACCTTTTTTTTTTTTACCTCGCAAGGACAACATGGATGTGATCGCGCCCTGCCAAATCGGTCCGGGCGACAGAAATATTACGTCAGGCCTAGCGTTTTGGGGCATGGATGCTTCGCCAAATACCTGTACACGGTCGTTAGGAGGGAGAGTACACCGTCCTGCCACCACTGCGACTGCGACGAGGATACGGCGCAGCATACGCTTGAGGCTTATGCCGCTTGGGCAGAGCAGCGCCGTGAACTCGTCGCAATCATCGGTGCTGACCTGACGCTGCCGTCAGGAACTGGGACGCGGTCGCAGCCTACTGCGAGGCAGTAGTCTCGCAGAAAGAGGCGGCGGAGCGCGTGCGCGAGGAGCGTCTCCTCGACGACGCGAGCCGTCGCCGGCGACTGGGGCGGCGTAGGCGCGATTACCTGCGCCTTATGCCGCCCTAGCCGAGGTCGCGGGTGACTGGACCGGGGAATTAGTCCGTCACCCGCCGAGAGGCTGACCGCGAGGAAAAGACCGACGTCCTCCCCGAGGGAGGGGATGTCGCTCAAGAAGAGGGTACCCCTCGGGGGTATTCCGTCGGGCCGGCCACTGACGACAAGTTCACGCTGCTCCGGTGGCCGGTCCAACGACGAAGGCGAGGTTCACGGGTGGATTATGGGTGTGCGTGCTTACGCCCCTCTGTCGCCCCGGACAGAGTGGTGCGAGGAGAGCGACGACCGTAGCCCACCCCACAAAAAAAAGACCTAGCGTTTTCTGTCATTGTCGCAACTTTCAGTTTCTCTTATACATTAATTTCTTATTTTATCCATTCCCACATTCAAATATTATCGTCAAAATAAAAAAAAGAAAAGAAATAAATCCCTAAATATTATTTTAATAACACTGTTTTATATATTATGATAAATATATATTATATCCTGCTTTATAGGCGTCATTTATGGCAAAATAAAAATATACGTAAAGATTCAGCAGCCAATGAAATATATTATTATATACCGACCTATATATATCCTTAAGGAAACTTAATACATGGAACATATAAATGTATACGAACAAATCGTCGCTTTCTACTTGCGTGCTATTTTAACAAAAGTTAATAACGTCAATATCATCATTCTTCTGATCTTATCTCAATTATTAGTGGTCGACGCTATATGATCTTTTATCGTACATATTGCAAATGTTATTGGCATTAGTTTTATGATCGGCCACCTGCCAGATATCAACCCTCTTTGGGAATGTACATCCATGAGCAAAGTAAGGGTTGGTAGTATTCGTAGCCGCTACTACACAGCACACACGTTACCGGTTAGCTATACTTATATTCTGCCTAAATAAATTATCTGGAGCGACGGAAAGACGTCGTGCACTCCTAAAAAGTGAGCTCCAGCATCCTATTTCTTCAGTTCGGTAACTTGCCTGGCGAGTTACTGTTTTTTTTATTTTTCAACCTTTTCCTTAACCGTTGTGGCAGTGAAGCCCATCTACCTATGATAATTTACACTAATCCTACTAATATTATAAATGTAGAAATTTGTGAAGAGGTTTGGATGTTTTTTACTCAATTACGCGTAAACCATTGAACTGATTTTGAGGAAAATTGTCACATAAATAGACTACATCCTGGATTAACATATAGGATACTTTTTATCCCGGTACTGTGTTTCCTTGGGATAATAGTACAACTTTGAGAGAGTTACTCATTAGGCGGGTGAAACCATGGACTAAACCTCGTAATGCTATAAATTATTTTAGCGTGGCACTTATGACCACTAACCACCCCTTATCCTTTAGAAATCATTATCTACCACATTTATCGTGGAAAGCCATAATGGCCATGTGTGAAACAGGCTTCAAACTATCTTAAATGTAACATAAATTTATCTTAAATGGTATAATATATCAAGTGAACTGTACTTGGCGATAAGTGATCAATTTTCTATGTAATCAGTACCAATCTCGTTTTATAACTAAATCGGTTGCGTGCTAAAAGTTTTATAGCTTTATATATATAAATAGTTTATTATGTATTCTAATGAAATATGCGGAGAAGTTTTCCGTGTGGTGACGGAGTAAGAATAAAATTCACCTTGTGACGTGTTGTTATAGGGTTTTGTTTCGAGTTCTCTTTCTCTTGCATATATGTTATATGCGTTTTTTATCCCTTAGTCGTTTCTTACGATCACCCACGGGTAAGATATGGGGTGGTGAATAGTATATATATATCACATATACTTAATGGTAATATTATAAATAAGTCTACAGTTTATCAGCTGTGATCAATTTTACGTTTACATATCGTAAAACTTAACAAAAGACTGTCTGCATTTATTGGCAGCTTTAAGTAGCAACAGTAAAGCTTTAACAATGAGGAAACGTAGTACGTGAACGTAGAACAACAACAGTTTGATTAACAAGCATCTTATTACATCAGAATTCATGTCACGAACTTTCTTTATCGTTTCAAAATCCAGGGACCTTTTGTAAAAACCTTGTTAAGTCAAAGTGTTGCGAAATAACTCTATACATTAACCTTTTAATAATAATTTTAAAACCAAAAGCCACACCTTACAGGGTGAATTTGCCGCCGGCCTCACAATTTTAACACGGCTGGGTCGCGTTCGAATGTAATATAATAACGAATTTCACTCGCTCTTGGCACTACGTGGTCGGATTGATGAGATCTAGCGCGTTTTGGATGCCTTTTTTATGGTTTTTGGTGGGAAGTGAAAACAGGAAATCTAGGTGAATTCACGACGAATTGGATTTATCTTTTCAGTTTTATGGATCTTATGTTCGTTTTATTCATTTCCTTTTTGTATATTATTTATTTATACAGGTGTTTTTTTTTATTAAAACTAGAGTGTTTTTCAGAATAAGGTCTTTGTTCAATCAAGTTCGGTCTATGCATTTTTTTCAATACTGTTACTGAAAGAAAATAAAAGACATTAATAAAAAAAAGCATCAGCAATTGAACATTTTTTCCTTTTTATTGGCAGGTTTGGAAACACGCCGTCTATTTCGTCCGGGGCAACAAAGAAGCAGCCCATAACCGACCATATTGCCTCCCCATCGACATTGGGACGATAACTGACATCGAATCCTTGTTGTCCGTTACCTTTTCGGGTATCATATCCCAACGGCTTGCTACCGGGACATCATCCTCGCGCAGTCAGTCTACCTACTGGGTAACGGAATATTCTCCAGTCCAGTCACCCGCGCTTCCAGCTAGATGTAATTGAACTTTAACAATAACTAACTGTAATGTTCACTGTAGAATATGGAAAAACTCTTGAATAATTTACTGCAGAGTATTACAAAGTAGTATATATATCTAGCCATCTTTATCAGGTGTCTGAACGTCAGGATAGTAAAAACCAAATAGATAATAAAACACAAGTATATCAGTGAAATAAATTTTGTAGACGTCTAGCCAAGTTCTCTGCAAGTAATTTGTAATGTTATTTGTTTTTTTTTTTCTGTATTTAAGATAAACTTTTTATTTTTCTTGCGGTGGGCTATGGATGTGGTCGCGCTGCACCAAATCGGTCCGGGGCGACGGAAGAGACGGTACACAAACCTACAGACCCACCGTGCAAGGACTCCTCTCTTCGCCGTGCGAGCGGGCCACCGGTACCCGATCTTTATCTTCGGTGGCCCGCCCGGCGGTTTACCCTCGCGGGTTCCTCTCTAGTCGACGCCCTGACGACGAAAGTTGTCCTCACGCGGTGGCCTCACGTCGGGTGACCAGACTATTCCCCGGTCCGATCACCCGAAGCTAAGCCTGGTTAGGGCGGCATCAGGCGCAGGTTATTTAAGATAAGCTAGTGTTTTAGTATTTATATAAAAAAAGTTTAATATTATAATAGAACACGTTATTATATTCAAATGATAGTAACTAAATAAAACATATAAAAATATGGATAATGCATAGTGCCTATTTTTAACACAATCTTTTCCTGACACGATTCATCATCATCATCATCATCATCACAGCCCACTGTTGGGCCCGGGCCTCCTCCGTAATGGGAGGGAAATTAACCTACTACACCCCGTTGTTCAGACGTGTTGGTATAGGGTTTTGTTTCGAGTTTTTCTTCTCTTGCATAAATGTTATATGCATTTTATATCCCTTAGTCCTCTCGTACAATCACCCACGAGTAAGATATGGGGTGGTGAATAGTATTCTTACTCCGTTACCTTACGGAAACCTGACATGATTATCAAATCTAATACTTTTAAAAGAGCAATTTTTGTAATTATACCTATAATAGCTTAATATAGATCTTTTTTTTTTTTGGGGTGTGTTACGGTCGGCGCACTCCTCGCACCACTCCATCCGGGGCGACAAAGGGGCGTAAGCACGCACACCCGTAACCCACCCGTGATGTCGCCTTCGTCGTTGGGCCGACCACCGGAGCAGAGTGACTTGACGTCAGTGGTCGGCCCGACGGAATACCCCTGAGGAGTACCCTCTCCTCGACCGACGACCTCCCTCTAGGATAGGATGTCGGTTTTTCCTCACGCGGTCGGTCTCTAGGCGGGTGACGGACTAATTCCCCGATCCAGTCACCCACGGCCTCGGCTAGGACGGCATCAGGTGCAGCGGCGGCTCGTGTCGTCGAGGAGACGCTCTTCGCGCACGCGCTCCGCCGCCTCCTTCCGCGAGACTACTGCCTGGCAGAAAGTTGCGACCGCGTCCCAGTTCCTGACGCTGTCGAGCATCGCCCTGGCAATGGTCAGCAGCGTCAGGTCAGCACCGATGATTGCGACTAGTTCACGACGCTGCTCTGCCCAAGCGGCACAAACCTCGAGCGTATGCTGCGCCGTGTCCTCGTCGTAATCGTCGTAATCGCAGTGGTGGCAGGACGGTGTACTCTCCCTCTTGACGACCGTGTGCAGGTATTTGGCGAAGCATCCATGCCCCGTTAAAACCTGCACCAGTCGGAAGGAGAGCACCCCGTGCCGCCGTTTTAGCCACCGCATCAGCACCGGTCGGAAGGCCTCCACGGTCCGCACACCGAACCGAGGCCTCTCCAGCCGGACTGCCCAACGGGCAATGACGTCTCAGCGGGCGTCGACGAGCCAGGCGGTGTGCTCCCTCAACGAGACAACACCGCCTTCCGCTCGCACCCCCAACATCCGCCGATACAAACCAGCGAGCATTACCGCTTCCAGGTCCCATGGAGGGGTCCCGGCCAACAGACACGCTACCTCCGTCGACACCGTGCGGTACCCGCGTAGCTTAATATAGATCTGAGCTAACTTCATTTGATACCGCCTGGTCAATAATTACACTCCCAAGGAGGGTTGAAGTCAGGCAGGTGGCCGTTCAGAAAACTTTTACGATTTGTACGATGGAAAAAGATCCGTCGAAACCAAGTAATTGCGATAAGAGTTATATAATTTTTTTTAAGACACCACCATGCGCTAAGAATAATCTTTGTATTGCGGGGGACTTTACAAATACATCAATATAGCATACAAATTACACCCAGACTCAGAACAAATGTTTTCGGATCGCACAAAACATTGTCCTGCATAGGAATCCATGGCACCGAAAGTCTTCATCTTAACCCTTAAACCATCCGTAAAGTTAATAGATGTAATAAAAATAGTAAATAAATAGTTAATGAATAATATATGTATAGTTAATTATAGAGTTTTAATAATAATAGATATTTATCTAATAAACGTTGAGGTGCTAATTATTATGTGGAAATAAAACCGTGTCACAATCTGTGACGTAATGGATTAAGGCTATAATTTGTTACTACAAATCTTTTGCCTGCAAGTTAGACTAATGGTCTAATTTGAAAGAATGATAAATAAATAGTCATCATCATTCTCCTACTCTTATCCCAATTACTTAGGGTCGATACAATATCACTCTGGAGGTATGCCCCGCCTGGGGGCCCCAGCGCCACGTACTGTCGGAGGTCGTTGGAGGAGACCTGTCGCTGTCGACCATCATCTCCAGGATGCTTGACAGCGACAGGTGCTGGACGTCGATGACCTCCTTTTGTGAGGCCGTCATGGAGAGGAAGGAGGCTGCGGAGCGGGAACGCGAGGCACTTGCGTCCGCTGACTCGCTCCGCCGCCGGTGAGCGGGGAGGAGAAGGCGCCGTTATGCGCACCTCCTCCCACCGCCTTGAGGACCGACTGGACGTGGCCAAAAGGCAAAAACGAAAAACGGGGCGTCGGGGATCGAATGTCAGTGAACAGCCTAACCGGCGAGTCCCACACTCCCTCCCGTCCACCAGCTTTAGCGCGTAAACGCGTTTCCACAGCGTCGAAAAAAAAAAAAAAAAAAAAAAAACAAGAAAGGTTCGATACAATATTTTATTGACCAAACGTTATCAGATGGAGTTAGCCCGGGTCGTTATAAGACTCTTAGTCGTCTTTTACTACGTCCATGAGTAAATTAATAATAACTAATCATGAATAATGTAAAATTTTATATACAGAATCATTTTAAAACAAGTTTTAGTTCAAACGGTTAGTAGAGGAGTGTATTTTGTCTTATTTTCCTACTCTTGCACCGATATTATCTGCATCTAATATGTTTTAGCGGTCATACACGATATACTTGAGCAAGAAAGTAGGTGAATTTTATACTTCACAAGGCACAGAAGAAATGCTTGATATAAAATTAGATGCGAATATAAATAGACCACTTGGTACTCTATTAAGAGATCTATTAGGATAAAAACGAGAGATTATAAATTTATTTAGATTTTTTGTACGGAATATGTGCGTGGGACGTTGTTAAAAATCTTTCTAATAAAAATATCTTTTGATATATAAAGAGTTTATATTGTAAACCTAAAATTTAAATTTAGTTGTTACTAAAATATTTTAGGAAAGGATCTTGTAGCAATGAATGCTGAAAAATGTCCGAATCGTCGCTAAAGTAAAAATGAAATACCGTATATTATTAAAATAGTTCAATTATCATTATTAATCATTTAATAGTTTATTTAACCATTATTAAATATGTGGTCACACTATTGACGGTTCTCTGTCTACAGCCGCGGGCTGGTCCATCCGGAGTAGCACTACACTCTCGCAGAAGATCGACGTCAGAGTAGTATCCATGTGCTTTCTCGCTCACCGAAAGTTTCGTTCGGTGAGCGAGAAAGGCGGCAGCCCTACTGGGTGGGTTTGGGGATTTAATGGTAGGCAGCGGACTAACTATACTCTCGATATAGCAAAGGTAGCTATGGGCAGCAGTGACACTTACCATCACGTGTGCTACTTGCTCGCTTGCCACCATAAGCAATAAAAAAATATATAAATACATTTTCAAATATGAAGATAAATTAAAAGAAGGGTTTATATATTTTATATTATTAAAAATATATAATTTATTAATATCAATCTAATACATAATCTATTAACGTCTTCACTGAAGCTAGTTAAAGGTAGACACTCAATAGATGGCGACAATAGGTGAAGATATTAAACGCGGGGTCATGAAAAATCACTCGTTTATAGGCGCATTGAACTATGGTTTTAAACTGACAGCATAATAAAGGAACAATCATAAATATATTTCCCATTAAAAGGGTCCCTCCTTCACAATGGGAGGCATTAACCTATAGTCCTATACCATGCTTCTCAAACAGGTTATTATTAATATGATGCTATTTACAAAGAATCCTTCAGTCCACATTTACACCACCCACAGACAAGAAAGACAGTGGTGAATTGTATTCTTACTCCGTCTATAATATCTTCAAATAAAAGTATTATAATTTTTATTAAAATTAAATGAGATTCGCCGACACTTTCCACTTAAACCATCGCCCAAAGCGTACTGGGAACTTGCGTAATTTATTCATAGTCAAGTAATGATACTCGATTACTTTAGCGCGAGCCCTTTACTTTGAAGCTCAAAAAGTGTTATTTTTATTAAAATGCAAGCGAAATGACTTCGTTTCAATGTTCTATGGCATGACAAAATGTAATACAATGTTTTATGCCGATGAAATGCCTCGGTTATTTTGAGTGAGAAACAAAATTATTGTTTGTTGTGAGATGTTTTAATCAGATTCTAATGTTTTTATTTTGATATCTATGTCAGTACTGTTTAGTAGTTATTAATAAATATAATTATAAAGATTTTTTCATGAAATATCTATAACAATATAAATAATAAATTTTATTATTATCAAGCTGGGATCCTGTCATTCACTTAATTAAAAATAAAACAAAGAAAACCACCACAAAACTGCAGTACACTATGAGCACTTATTGTATAGATTTGACCCACAATAGTAGTTAGATTTTAAAAAATAATGAAATTAATTTAAATTAATTAATTTTAGCACGACAAAGTAGGCCGTCATTCAAAAAATTCAATAATAAAATTAGTATTATGCCTTCCGAGTTTTCTTCTTGTGTTTTTCGTGTTTTCTTGTTGAGTGGATCTTTTTCAGTGTGGTCGCGTTCCGATTCGGTAGTAGCTGAATAGCTTTGTTAATTTTTCTAAAATTATAAATTGCCACAATAATAATTATCATAAATTAAACACTTTAATAAATTAATTAACAGATCATAAACAATATATATATATATATATATATATATATATATATATATATATATATATATATATATATATATTTATATATTTATATAGAATCATTTTCATTTGTACTGGCAATGAATTTGTATTAATTTTGTATTTAAATGTGGATCAAAGTTTAATATCTTATATAGTAGATATAAATTTCTGTAATAACAATGACATATTGGACGTAAGACACCATGATCACTGTAAAGTGTTCGAAACTTCGGGAAATTTAAAATCACATACAAACGCGATAGAATCCGTAAAAGTAGTTTTATTTCAAACATGTAACACTCGCGTAAACATTAGAAATCATTAATATTCAATCTGTTATGTTACATATATATATATATATATATATATATATATATATATATATATATGTGCTTTTACTATATTTATAAATATTTTTCAAAGCAATTAATAAAATACAGAGCTAGTCATCCAGGTATTTTAAAGTTTACGTCCTGATGTCAAGTTCTAATGAAGAGATATTTTCATATAGATGAAAACTATAACTGTATATAACCATTTAAGAAAATCTATTCAAATAAATAAGAACTAAGTATTTACGCCTCAATAAACATAACTGCTTACACAAGGCCAAAGGAGCGATTCCACTAAGGTTCAAAGGCTATTCAATATTTTGTATTGTATTACTGTGAAATATCACGATTGCCGGTTCTGAATTGTATACCCGGAAGGTAATAATAATAAGTATTGCTCTTTTCCAGTTTTTGATTGCTATTTATAAAGTGTAAAACTTTTCACTATAGATGCAATGTAATTCTTTGAATTCCGTGTGGTGACGGAGTAAGAATACTATTCACCACCACATATCTTACCCATAGGTACGTACGAGATGACTAAAGGACATACAATGCATATAACATATGTGCAAGAGAAGTATAACTCGAAACAAAACCCTATACCAATACGTCTGACCAGCGCGGTATAGTAGGTTAATTTCCCTATCATTACGGAGGAGGCCCGAGCTCAACATTGGGACATTTATGGGCTGTGATGATGATGAAATCTTTGAATTGAGGCTTGAACCTGTTTTTTGTTTTGGTGTCTGACTGGTATATTCACAACGTAGAGGACGGCAAGCGATCACATAACCTGCCGCGCACAGAACTTTCTAGCCCCGTACGGGCGGGTCATCAGTTCCTGGTTCTTTTTCTCAATGACAGGCTTGTAACTTCTAAAGACGCATACGTTGAAGTACCTCCGTCAGATACTGCACTAGCTGTGAGTGATCTCATCGGGTATTATTACATCACCCGCATAGAGACTGACCGCTCGAGGAACGCCGGATTGAGCATTGATATCAAGGAATCAGTACCAGTTGTCGATCTAATGAAGATGAGGAGGCAATATGGGGTGTTAAAACCTTAGTCTGCCAAAATATAGAGCAGGCAATGACCTAGCTATGCCTTGAGTATTATAGATCATCTATCAATAAAATCAATTAAAAAAACTTTCTTTGTTACAGCAAACTCATCATCATCATCATCTTGCTCTTATCTCAATTACTTGGGGTCCACGCAATATGTTATCTTCTTCCATTCTATCAGACGTCATTTCTGCAGTCACTCCCTGTCCATCCATATCATGCCTCATGCAGTCTATCAATCTTTTCTTTGGTCTTCCTTTACCCATAAAGCCTTTAAAATATTTAAAACTTTCCTCACAACACTACTTTCATCCCGTCTCGTCTTTATTTTTTTTTTTTTTATTTTTTTTATTTTTTTTTTTTGGTAACGCAGTGGTTCAAGAATGCTATTTGCGCACTAACCCCCGCCTGTCGGAAAAACAGACGAGGAGTGTGGGACTCGCTAGCCCCGTGACTAGAATACCCACTAAACTCACCATATCAACCTTTCACTCCGTAACTTTCCTGTCATTGGTGCAACTTTCGCACAACTGGCACAACTTGTTAAAGCAAACTATTATTAACTTATTAGTACATCATTACTTAAATATCTTATTCAAAATTTGTAAAGAACATTGAGAAATGGAAGACTTCATCTCGCATACCAAACGCAAGTTAAATGTCAGATTATTATAATATGTGGCTGAATATTCATAAAAATGTTAAGGTCAGTTTGACCTTATGGCCATCAAAATGTTTGTTAATTAGAGTTTATTAACTTGGTTTTAACGCGATATAAATTGAGATGGACGTAAAAGTGGATAGGTATACGAGTATTGAATTTATGTAAATTAACAAATGATATATCGCTACCGTGATGGGTTATTCGGGGTAAAAATTTAACCTAACTGTTGTACATACAGCATAAATGTAAATATAAAAACATTTGTGATTATTTTACTGGGATTTAATATATATTTATATTTTTATTATTATAGCCCAACTGGGGTGGGTTTGGGGTTTGTATTGGTAGGCAGCGGCCCTAAAGGTCCATAAGCGGCAGTGACACTTACCATCAGGTGCACTGCTAGCTCGTTTGCCACCAAAAGCAATAAAAGAACAATTAAAATAAAACTATTTTACGGATTCTATCGCGTTTGTATTTGATTTTTAATTTCTTTTATAATTATACTTTGACACTTTACAGCGTTCATAGTTCTCCTGTGACCATAAACGCTGTAAAGTGCTTGAAATGTCCGGCAATTAATTCTTTTTTAATAACATACTAACGCGATAGAATCCACATAGTTTTATTTCAAATTTGTAATATTCGCGTAAACATCACAAGTCATTATGATTTTTTATTATTAAAATACTTTTATATATTCCAGAGACTTCTTTAATTACGAAAATGAGAATCTCTAAATATTTTTTTCATATATTATATAGATACCTAATATATTTAAATTACAGAAATTTAGCATTTAATATGCTTAATTATTTATAAAATCCGATTACGAAATGAAAAAAGTCAGTTTCAGTAATTTAAATAACAAGGTTGTGTCATCGTTTAATACAATTCTAACTGTAAAGTTTTAAGTATTAAGCCTATAACAATGTGTAAACATTGTCGAGTAGATAGCATACCGTCACCTTAAGACGTAAATATAATACGAAGTGAAATTTGCATGTCCTACAATTAGTCACGGTGGTGTAGTGGCAGCACGATTGGGCCGGAATCCCAATAAGCGCGGGTTTGAATCCCGCTTGTAACATCATTTTTCATTTCGTAATCGGATTTTATACCTAATATATTTTCATATTTTGTTAAAAACTGCTTGAAATATATTGAAAAAGCTTGTTGAAATATCTTGTTAAAAAGCCCAAGTGGATGGGTTTTGGGTTTTGTATTGGTAGGCAGCGGCCTAGTTATATCCTTGGTTTTGCAAAGGTCCATGAGCGCCAGTAATATTTCCCATCAGGTGTGCAGCTTGTTCGTTTGCCACCATAAGTAATAAAAAAATGCGTTCCATTCTTACGCAAGATAATACATTATAAGAACTAAACATTACTATTCTGATTCCGAATCTGGGTATAATGTGTCAGTAATTTCTATATTCGAAAAATCCCGCGTAATAAAAGGATTAGTGCGAGTGTTGCCTTTTAAAAAATGATAATGCACTCCTATCAGAAATAAGGGAAACTTTCAAAGAACTTGTTTTAAACGTAATTTTTAACTGCCTTACCTTTACTCTTCTGTGTGATGACAGAGTAAGAATACAACTAACCACCCACTCGTCACCCGTGGGTGATAGTAAGAGACTACTAAGGGATTTAAAACGAATATAATATCTATGCAACAGAAAAAAAATCGAAACAAACCCCCTTTACCAACACGACTGATCGGCGTGGTGTAATAGATCAATTTCCCTCTCAATATGGAGGAGGCTCGAGCCCAATAGTGGGACATATATGAGCTGAAATGGTAATGATAATACCCTTATTTGTATATATTTATTTCACTTTAATTTCAAATACCTACATGTTAATAAAGATAGATATTTTCTGAACATCCAGAACATTTTTTTTTAATCACTTTAAAATAAACTAATCAAATATGTATTACTGAATAATCTCTAAGGGGGTCTTTGAATAACTTAAAGAAGCTTTGCGCCTTATTTCCCAAACTTTATAAAATCACAACGCTCCCAACTACACGAATATTAAAGGACTTTAAAAGCCAAATTAGATATTTCTTTGTATAAGACAACACCCTGCGCTAAGGAAATAATCCTTGTATTGCGAGGGACTTTACAAACATTCAATTTAACGGACATAAATTACGTACTACTTAAAACAACAATTTTTGGACCGCCCAAAGTATTGTCCTACGTAGAATCGAACCCGCAACGCACTGTAGATCGGTATCTTAACCACTATGCCATCTGTTCAGTCAAATCTTGTAATGTCTCTAGCGGTACTAAATGCACATATCAAATAATAAATTTGACTATATCATTGGAAGAGTGTTCAAAGTACTGAACTCTTATTTAAGTGTCTTGAGTTTGATTCCCACGCTGGATATTTATTTATGAGGTTAACAAGTGATTGTTTTGAGTCCAGATGCGATACTTATTTGTTAATTACATGTTTGTATAGTCCTGAAAAGGATTTATAACTATTGATTTTTTTTTTTTATTTCTTCTATTTTTAGCTATGATTTATTTCCGGCTATTTTTTTTTTGACACCGCCCTGCACTAAGAAAATCAACCTTGTATTGCGGGGGACTTAACAAACATGCAATTAACGCAGACAAATTACACTCAGACTCAGAACAACACTTTGTGGATTGCACAAAGTATTGTCCTGCGTGGGAATCGAACCCACGGCACTGGCACGGAAGGTCGTTATCTTAACCACTACGCCATCTGTGCAGTCAAATGAGAGATATATGATATTATGAGGAGTAACTGAGAACTCAAAAAAGGCATTAGAAAATCACGAAAACAGAGTAAAACCCGGGCAATTTTCAACATATTCTTATTTTAATAGTAAATTATATATACAATAGCGTCCTTCCAATTTAATCGTATTTCGTTTGTTTGTTGCACGACCATGCGGAAACCGTTAAACACATTTGAATGAAACGCATTAGTACGTAGATAGACCATTTCCTGGATTGACACATATAATACTTTTATCCCGGTAATGTGTTCCCTTGAGATAATAGTTAAACTTTGAGAGATTTATTTTATTGCTTATAGTGGTAAAGGGTATAAATAAAATACACAAAAATAATATAGAGAGCTTCATCGGAATTTGGAGAAGGCCTTTACCCAACCTGGGGACACTGCTTGATAAAAATTAATATGTACCTAACAGTTAAAAAATTAGAAATAATAATTATTTAAATTATCTATTATAGTTTTGTAAAAGTTAAGAAAAACGAGATGTAGCATGGTCAAATAAAGGCTTTTTTATTTTATTTTATTTATTAGTGGTAAAGGGGCCAGCAGTACACCTGATGATAACTTTTATTTTCGCTCATAGATCTTTGCAATACAAGGTGTAAAGGGGTCTGCGTGCCAATGAGAACCCTAAATACACCCAAAAAGTTGGACTATCACTTTTTACGCGGGCAAAGTCGGGGGCAGAAGCTAGTGCAATACAAATTAAAAAAAAAAGGCAAATGGATGAAATCGCAGGTTAGCCAGCTACGCCACCGACTACAAAAACCGTGTTTTGATAGCCCACTCCCACGGTGTGGAAAGGTACATTGCGGGGCGGGTCTATGGGGTCGCGCGCTGTTTCATCTGCAGATGGATTTACCGGGATGTGACTGTGACTGTGAATCCGTGACTGACTGACTGTGAAATGTGACTGTGAATCCGAAAAAAAGGTCAACTAACTACAGAGAAATTTGTATGAAGAATTCTCAAAATGTACAAAAAAAAAGCCAACATAACTAATTATATACTATACGCATTTGTCTAAACTACGCTTTGATCGTTAAACTTGGCAATCACTTATTTACAAACTTCGAAATATTGTTGCCTGAAACTAGAAAAGTTTGTTCGGCTGTAGGCGGTAGATTAGGAACGTTTGAAGGTTGCGGCGTCCTTGCAACTAAAAATAAAAAAGGTTGAAAGAAAATTTTTGAAATGGACATAAACAATTTTTGTTGTTTTGTACGCCTCATAAGCGAAGCGTGATGAGCGTTGATGCTCTTCTCTCGATATATGAAAATCAAAGAGTTTTCAAAACTAAAAATGACTGTATTTTTCTCACACTGCAGTTATAGGATAATATTATCATATATATGTCACGAAAAAACATTGGTTTAAACGTATTTGATATTTTTAAAAGCATTTTTTTTTGTTAGAGCTACTCCTCTAAGACTCCTTCAAGAGAAAGTCCATATACTTTTTTTTATTGCTTATAGTGGCAAGCGAGCAAGGGGAAATCTTGATGGTAAGTGTTACTACCGGCCATAAACCTTTGCTAGACACAGCTAGGCCACTGTCTACTGGTGAAAACCATATTCACCCAAAAAGTGGAGGTGACGGCTCTTTCACTCACCGATTGAAACGCAGCAGTACATTGGCGCTGCTCAGACGTCGATTTTCTGCGAGAGTGTACACTACCCCGAATTGACCGGGCCGCGGTTGTGGACAGAAAACTATCAATAGTGTGGTCCTACCATTATTATAATAGGACTATAGGTCTACCACTTTAGGACGATGATGATGATAGTGAAAAAAGAAAAATTAAAAAGGTCATTTTGATATTACTATTTACTAGAAGCCTTCATTACGAACTACCAATAAATTACAGAGATATAGTCTTCCGTCATTTGGTTGAACAATTTTATGACTTTGGGCCGTAATAAAACTGCCGTGGCGTCACCTTGAGCAAGTTAGTGGCGCTATATAATGGTCTTTTGATGAACCAATTAGTAAAGAAATTATTAAACAAATCAGTCCGATTATATTGAATATGTATGTATATAGGCATATGTACATATACACACATATACAAGTATATATATATATATATATATATATATATATATATATATATATATATATATATATATATATATATATATATATATATGTATATATATATATATATATATATATATATATATATATATATATATATATATATATATATATATATATATATATATATATAGATAAAGAAAGTTGTGTTAGTTACAACACTTATAACTCGAGAACGGCTGGATCAATTTTATGATTTTTATGTTATTGAGTTTGTTGTCGTCGGGAAAAGGATATAGGATATTAAAATATGATATTAATAAACAAAAAAAAGAAATAACATCAATTTTAAACGTACATTTGTTGATGATGTAACCAATGGCAACTGCCAGCTCACGTCATTACGTGGTCTAATGGTTTGTTTGGAAAATACCGCTAAAAGTTAAAATTATAATTTGGAACATACACATATCAGAAGTGACACTTTAGCTAACTACTCTCTCTCCCTCTCTCTCTCTCTCTTCCTCCCTCTCTCCCTCTATCCCTCTCTTTCTCCCTCTCTCCTCCCTATCTATCTCCCTCTCTCCCTACCTTCCTGTCTCCCTCTCTCCCTCTCCCTCTCTCTCTTCCTATCTCGCTCCCTATCTCGCTCCCTCTCTCGCTCCCTCTCTCTCTCTCTCTCCCTCCCTCTATCCCTCTCTCTCTCCCTCTCTATCTCCCTCTCTCTCTACCTTTCTCTCTCCCTACCTTCCTCTCTCCCTCTTTTACTCTCCCTCTCTCTCTTCCTATCTCGCTCCCTCTCTCTCCCTTTCTCTCCCTCTCTCTCTCTCCCTCTCCGCCTTTTTTTTATTGCTTATGGTGGCAAACGAGCAAGCAGCACACCTGATGGTAAGTGTCACAGCTGCCCATGGATCTTTGCTATACCATGGGTATAACTAGGCTGCTGCCTACCATTACAATCCCTAAATCCACCCACTTGGGCTACTGGCTCTTTCGCTCACCGAACGAAGCGCAATAGCACATTGCCATTACTCAGACACCGATCATCTTCTGCGAGAGTGTGGTACTACCCCGGACGGACCGGCCCGCGGCTGTAGACAGAGACCTGTCAACAGCATGGTCCTATTAAAAATCCTCTCTCTCTCTCCCTATCTCCCTCTCTGCCTTTCCCCCCTCTATCTGTCTCTCTCCCTCTCTCCTTCTCTCACTCCCTCTCTTCCCTCTCTCTCTTCTCTCTACCTTCGTGCGCTTATAATCTCAGCTCATATATATCCCACTATTGGGCTCGCGTCTTCGCCATAATGGGAGGGAAATTGACCTACTATACCACGCTGGTCAGACATGTTGGTATAGGGTTCTGTTTCAAGTTTTCCTTCTCTTACAAAGATGTTATATGCGTGCTTAGTCGTCTCTTACGATCACCCACGGTTAAGATAGGGGGTGGCGAATTGTATTCTAACTCCGTCACCACACGGATAACCTTCCCATGCGCTTTACACTTCAAAATAAATATGGTGCGTAACAGAAAAACGTTACAATATAAAATTTCTCCCATACGTCGATAAAAAAAGTTTCACTTCAAAAAGTTAGAAACAAAAAACAATGTAATATTTTTAAGATACTGAAGTTAACAGACATGTGACAATTTTTCATTATTTTATTTATCATTATTTTATTAGTCAATGCAATAAATGAAAAAGAAAAATAATTTCGTGCCATTCTCGATGCAGTACTAAACATAGCTGTTCGTTTACAATAGGCTGTATGGGATCTATTTCCTTTGCCTGTCCGAACGGACGAACAAAAAAATGTAAACGAACCCAATTTTCATAAGGTATACATACACTAATGACTAAGCAGTTTAGTTTTTTTTTATTAATTGCAATTAAACGACAAAGAATTACCAAGCCATTTTCGAAAGAAATCCGCGCGTTGCGATTATAAAGCTTTTAAAAAAAGAAATATTTTGATACATTAACTTTTACGGTCGTATTTTTGCCAGATTTGGAATATTTTATCCGACGTCTTCGAATATTTTGTTAATCAACTATTTTCTTACTTTAAACTAAATAATTGCTTTTTAAAAATATCAAATACGTTTAAACGAATATTTTTTCTTGACATATGTATGATAATATTATCCTATAAGTGCAATGTGAGAAAAATACAATCATTTTTAGGTTTGAAAAGGGCTTGATTTTCATATATCGAGAGTAGAGCAAGACCTCAACGCTTCGCTTATGAGGCGTGCAAATTTGACCAGTCAGAGTTCGTTTTGTGCGAGTGTTACGAATTTTTACGAATATTGTTATAATAAAACATATTATGTCTATATATTATTGTCATCAACAATGCCGCGACCAATAAAAGCAAATCTTTCCCAACAAAACCTTAACGCAATTAGAATTCGAAACATAACAAACTAACCACGGCAGAAGAACAATTTATTGCACGGGAAGACCGCCGCGTTAATATGGCCCAACTCTATGCTTCTTAATCACAACAGTAAAGCGAGACAGGCCGTGCTGTTGACAATGCAAAATCGTCGAGCAAATCTCAGAGATCAGCAATTAGTTTATTTTCAACGCATATGAAGAAAAATGTCGTATAACACAAGGTAATTCTTCGTCATTCTGGCACGTTATTAAAATGCTTGATTATTTGAATTTATATATTATTCATATTTATTCTTGATTCTCCTACTCTTATCCCAATTACTTGGGGTCGATACAACATGTACTTTTCTTTCATAGTACATATTGTAAAAGTTATTGGCAATAGTTTTATGACCGGCCGCCTACCAGATGTCAACCCTCCTTGGGATTGTAAATGTTAACTAAAGGGCATCAAATGGAGTTGGCCGAGGTCATTATAAGGTTCTTAGTCGTCTTATATGACATGCACTACCAAAGTAAGAGTTGGTAGTATTTGTAGCCGGCTACCACACAGCTAAAATAACTTAATAGTTTTAAATTAATCGAAATTTGCTTAACTCATTCATTAACTGTTAGGCGGAACGAAGTGTGCCGGGTCCGCTAGTATATATATATATATATGTATATACGAAAAATTGTTGTCACATATGGAATCATCACAAACATTTTTCGTTTGTATTTTTTCCAGTATGCCTTAATAATACAATACCATCCCACAATTTCGTCCATAACTTTATAATAGTCTTAATAAGTGGAATAAAGTCATAAATATAATTGACTTTCGGATAGGTACGTTTAACCTTAAAAGAACTCAAAAGGGTTGCGAAGGGCTAAGGTAAATGCTCCTCGGAGAAATTGATATTGGACTTAAAAGCAGACCGCAATACAATTAGGAATAATAGGGACTAGACGATCGTGAACTTTAAAATTTTCTCATCTAATGTAGAGAAATTACTCTAAGCTAATTTTTTCATGTGATGACGTAGTAGAAATATAATTCACCATTTTTTTTTTTGAAAGAAAGAAAGAAAAGAAAGAAAAATGATTTAATCCTCCCTCGCGTATAAGAGTATATAGATGTTATATGCGTTTTATATCCTTTGTCATCTCTTATGATCGCCCACAGATAAGACAGGTGGTGGATTCTATTTGCACTCCGTCACCGTATGGATTTTTCTCTCACAATTGTATCTAATATATCCTATAGGATAGCGTATACCTTAGAACGAACAACTTTTGTGTAATTTTATAATTTCATAATCTCGAGAATGGCTGCAATGATTCTCATGAAATTTAGTATGCAAGAGTATTTGGGGGCAGAAGTCGAACTAGTTAGATTTCAATGATAGTTCTTTTATATAATTTAATAAGAAATAAAAAGGAAGATATAATTAGAATATGAAAATAAATTTTGACACTGCTAGATCATGAATTAAAATAGCTCCATTGTGAAATCGAGAAGTCACTTAATCTAGACAGTTCAGTAAGATGCCTGGTTTCTCTTTTTTCAAGTGTTTATCTATTAGTGTGTAACCAAAAGAGTAACTGTTAGAATTTTTGAAAACCTACATACCTAAAAATAGCAGCTATACTAAAACTTACCAATAGTTGGAGCTGTTATAAAAAAATACTAAACTGAGCTTGGTCATTCGGGTATTGTTTGTAAGGGCTTCCGGTAACAAGGATTGAATATTTAATGCAAGGTGTTAAATCTTTAAAAAAATTACACCAGAGACATTAAATTGTTCCAAGGCACAGATGGTGTAGTGGTTAAGACCTCGATCTTCCGTGCCAGTGGTGTGGGTTTCAATTCGTGGGCATGGCAATACTTTGTGTGATCCACAAAGTGTTCTAAGTCTGGGTGTAATTTGCTTGCGTTAATTGCATGTTTGTAAAGTCCCTCATAATACAAGAATTATTTCCTTGGTGAAGGGTAACGTATTTTTTTTTCAGCCACCGAAGACAAAGATCGGTTTCCGGTGGCCCGCTCGCTCGGCGAAGAGAGGCGCATTGTCAGGCGGGACTATGGAGTCGCGCGCCGCCTCTTCTGTTGCCCCGAACGGATCTGGCGGGGTATGATTAGACCGTAACCCGCCGCAAAAAAATAAAAAAAAGGTGGTATTTTATAAAAAAAAAACTGGTATATACCTACAGATGTTGGCTGATTCTTACAGCCAATTGTTGTAAACGATAGTTGCTATAATAATAATTAGATGACCAATTGTTATCTTAAATGACAAAGAGCAATATCTTTTTACCCGACTGCGCAACGCAAAGGAGTGGTATTGTGTTTAACAGTCTATGTATGTATGTATGTATGTTTATATGTTCCTTTGAAGCACTATATAGACCAAACGCCTGGGCCGATTTGTATGATTCACATATCAATCCATTCCTCTTAATCCAGCGAGTGTCACTAAAGACATGACGTTAGTGAAAATTAAAAATGGCGACTACTGGACGCCATATTGTACAAATAAAAAAAAATAAAGTCAACAAACTATATCAAGTGGGATATCGTTGAATAGGTATTTAAAAATCATTTTTAGTTTTCTCTCAACATTTTTCGATTCGACTGACCGTTTAGGATCTATATTGATTTAAAGTTTCGTAACAACCTTTTTCACATACAGGTCTTTAGACAGTAGAAATTTACGATCAAAAGACGAAAAAATCGTATAACTGTGCGTGTGAATGTGGATGGACATATACTAAAGTAGCTAGTAGGTATATTGGACTACCTAAAGTATCTAATGTCTGACGCGGTCGCCCATCTTCAACTTCTAACGATTTAGTACTCAACTTCAGTCGAAACACTATATATTGTTAGATACCTACTTATTAATAAATAAAATAACTATAGCCACCTAGGTATTCATAACTAAAAAGTATGAAATAAAAAAAATAATTAAAAAAATCAAAAAACCCAACTGCGTAAAAAGTGAACCAAATTACGTACACAATAAAAAAACTGAAAAGAAAAAAACAAGCACTTACATGTCCGGTGGTCTAGAATTCTATAATATATTATTGAATGAATACTATTGCAGAAAATAATATATATTTTAATAATGGCACACAAAAACTGAACAGTCGGGATCCATTATTTGACAGCAAATCTAATTTTCAATCAAACTCTAGCTAAGAGAGTGCTGCTGCCTAATTTTTTTTTACAAGCTATGGTATGGACAGACGCCATCTGTCAGGGGTACCCAAAAAAAAAAAAAAAAAAGGGGTACCCCATAGCCCACCGTATTCCCTCCCCATCGCCATTAGGCCAGTTACTGGTACCGCATTCTTGATATCCAAAGCCCTTTCGGATAACATCTCCCGTCATCACCCTCACGCGGTCAGCCTCTGCGGGTCACGTACTACTCCCCGATCCTATCACCCGTAACCTCGATTAGGGTGGCATCTGACACAGGTAGGTACTTGTGTCTGCGCCCGATGCCACCCCAGGCACTGGTGGCGCCGCGTGTCACCGAAGGAGATTTCCTTATCATTATGAACTCCGATAATTATCATTAACATATTGTTCGCGACAAGTTCAGTGCAGTGATAGTGGAAAACATAGTGTTCAGAAACATAGTGTACTATTTTTTTTTTTTTGTGTCTTAGTTGTTAGCCTCAGATGGCTATGACAACTTTACCCAGACTGTGGGTGAGCGGTGAGGGCTCTCAACCCGTATAGTGTACTAGTACCGTGTAAAATTAAATAACACAGTTAGCGACACCAGCCGTGAACAAACCGCGAGTGTCGACCAATCAGAGTGCCCCTTTTTTTCGCTAAAATTAAGTGACAGTAAATAGTGAAAGACAATGAATAAAGAACATTAAAATAGGTTAATTAGAGATATAATAATACTCAATTAATGTTAAAATAGGCTGCAACTATTATCGTTTACATAACTTGTATAAAAATTAATTGTTTCTGACTATGCCCCAATTTTGTTATTTATCTTGTAAACTTGCAATAAATATATATGTTTTTTGGTGTTTTATTGAAGCATACAATAGGGCCCATCAAACACAGAAATAACCATCATCCTAGGTATTATAGTTTTTGAAATATAGTGTTTTAAAGTAGATGAACAGTACTAAACAGTGTTAAAATTATAGTATTTAGTGCTTAAATGAAGCTTAAATTGATGCCTGGGGCTAAGGTAATAATTGTAATAGATAGGTAATTTAAATACACAAAAAATAAGCTATATATGATAAATGTAACTAGTATAGTCTTAAAGTTATAAGCGAAAATATTAATAAAGATAGCACAAAACGAGGATAAATATTAATGCCATTTGCACCGGTCCGCCGCGGCTGTCGTTACGGTAAAGTTTCGTTGTAGCTAAGTGACACAATAAATCGACGTTGTATGGCCGCAAATATATTAATATGGAGATATAGTGAAATAGTGAACTTCAAGTAATAGTACGTGGGGGGTAGGCAGCAATGGTGTAATATTCGTCCGAAGTGCATATGTTACTTCAATCAAGCGTTTTATTTCTTCAATAATTTACTGGTCCCGGCGATATATAGTCCACTTCATCACCGAACCAGCGACCAAACGGGACGTCCGCTAACTACAACACATTTGTCTGGAGGCACGTCCCGCACATATATGATAAATAATATTATATGAACGTCTTTTTTTCGTTATATAAATAATACAATACTTAATAGAGTACTTTCAATAGTAGTAGTATTAGTCTGAGTTTAAATTAATTTACCGCGGAATAATCCGGGGTCTCCATCGTAAAATTAATTACTTGGAAAGAGGTTTAACGTTTAAGACCTAGACGATGTTCAGTCTAGTCTTGAAAATGTGGGGAAGCAAGCTTTATTTATATCGAATAGTGCAAGGGTTTAAGTATTTTTTAAACAGTTCATGCTGTTTTCGTATGATTTGATTTAATGATCACTTATATTTTTTTTTTAAATTGGGTACCTACTCGTACTTATTTCTATAGTAAATTGGCTTATATTTTTTAGTATTTTAATATTTTTTTTTATTAAAAATTATAATCTCACTACAAGAAAATCATTGTATACAGAACAACTTGTAGACCACACATATTATTCTGCGTGAGAATCGAACGCACAACACTGGTACTATAAGTCAATTTCATACCCACTACGTCATTGATAAATTAAATTCAGGTCAGACATGAGAATCAATTTTATTTCGTGTGATGACGGAGTAAGAATACAATTCACCACCCCCTATTTTACCCGTGGGTGATCGTAAAAGCCGACTAAGAGATATAAAATGGTTATAACATCCATGCAAGAGAAGGAAAACTTGAAACAAAACCCTAAACCAACATGTCTGACCAGCGTGGTATAGTAGGTCAATTTCCCTTCGATTATGGAGGAAGCTTGAGCCCAACAGTGGGACGTATATGAGCTGAGATGATAGTGAGAATCAATAATAAGTAATCACAATTACTTTCACAGCTATATACCAAATTACTGAAATGTCAAAAGCGGGGTTCGAACCTACACCTATTGGGATTCCGGCCCAATCGTGCTGCCACTTACACCATCGTGAACTATTTTAGGACATGCAAATTTCGCTTCATATTATATCTTACATCTTCAAGGTGACGTGTGCCATCTACCGGACAATGTTTACACACTGTATAGGGTTAATACTTCAAACTTTACAGTTAGAATTGTATTAAACGATGACACAACCTTGTTATTCAAATTACTGAAATTTTTAGCATTTAATATGCTTAATTATAATATTTATAAATACCCGATTACGAAACGAAAAATGATGTCACAAGCGGGGTTCGAACCCGCTCCTATTGGGAATCCGGCCCAATCGTGCTGCCACTTACACCATCGTGAACTATTTTAGGATATGTAAATTTCGCTTCATATTATATCTTACTTCTTCAAGGCATGCGTCACCTTGAAGACGTAAGATATAATATGAAGCGAAATTTGCATGTCCTAAAATAGTTCATGATGGCCCCTATCCAAGAGGGATAAGGACGGGAAGTGCCGCTGCGTGGAGGCGACGATTGCCGCGGTTCCGTTCCGGCTGACCACCCAATTGGGGCGATCAGGCACACAGTACGGTTCCGCGACTACGGCTGCACCGATCGACCACTCCGCCATGGATTGCAGGAGGAGATCCTGCGCACCGGCGGAGTGGTTGCTGTTGGCCTGCAGGAGGTGAGTGGATTGGGCAGCCATTAGTGGGCCGTTTCCATCACCTCCTCGCTGGCGGGCGATCGGGCCGCGCTAGGAACGGGAGCGGCCGTGGTGGGAAGGCCGCTCCGCCCCTTTGGGGCCGAAGCCGGAGGCCTGCACGCCCCAGAGCCCATGCGGTGCTTGGCAGGCTTATTGCCCGCCGCACATGCGGGGCAGTGAGGCGGGGCGGCGCAAGATGCCGCCATATGCCCAGTCTGACCGCAGCGGAAACAGAGTCCGCCGCAGTCAAAGCAGTTAGTGCATGTTGGACGGGTGTGCCCGACCGCCATGCACTTGAAACACCTCGCAGGCCGGTGCTCCAGCACGGTAACTCGCGCTGAGCTCCAGCCCACGAGGAGCCTGCCTGAGCCAGCCAGTTGCCTGACCGACTTCACTGGGCACTGCACCCAGGCGGCACCTACGCCGCCCGGACTGGGGCGAATGGCGCCAACACGGACGGTGTCCATGGGATACCCGGTTTTCGAAGCAATGGCCTCCCGGATGTCTTCCACCGTCACGGAGTCGTCCAGACCCGCGATGCGCATTTCGGCGCACTTTACGGGTCTGGCGATTTTAACGCCACCCTCCTCGGCGAATAGACCTCGCAGCTTCGACGCCACGATATCGGCCGTTCTGGTGCCCTCGGCCCCAGGGAACTCCAAAATCCGAGCCCCTGTCCGGGCCTTGCGGGTCCGGGCTTCGACGCCTCCTATGTCGGAGACGTCGAGCTCCTGCCGGGCTTTTCTCAGAACGGCCTTATAGCTGAGGCCCCTTTCTGCCGCCTCAGGCAGCACAGTGATCACCACTGCGGCTGTCTTCGGCGGCCGGAGCCCCTTGCGCGGCCTCTTCCTCTTCGAGCTACTGCCACCTCCGGCTCCTGCCTGGGGAGCGGCGACCTCAGCGGCGCGCTTGGTCGCCGCTCTCCTCCTCTGACCGCGACTTTTCCTGCCGCGCTCAGCCACCTGCCAACCCTGTTCGGGCACAGCGGGCGTGCCAGGCGCGGAAGACGCAGTCGCGGGCGCGCTAGTCGTCGCTGGCGGTGTTGATGCTGGCGACGACTGCAGTCCGGCAGGAGCCGATGCCAACTTCTTCTTTTCGTCGCGGGAGCGGGCACCTTGGACTTGGGCCCAGCCGCGGCCGCGTTGTAGCTACCCCCCACGCGGCCACCCTGACAAGGCAGTGGGGCGGGAGCTGGTGCGCCTGCCCAGCCCTCAAATTAATGAGTGACCAGGCCCGTTCGAAATTTCGCCTCCTATACCCTCTACAACTAGAGGGTCAGGAGCGAATTGGGGCTCAACCCATTGCTGGGGAACCCGCCCTCTCGCCAGAAATTAGCTGCGGGCGACAATTCAGCAGAAAAACGTTCTGGGGGACTGTCGCCCGCACCCAGGGTACACCACGTGGAGGTTTTCTGGCACCGTACCCCACGTCAACCATCCTTGGGAATGTAATTGTTGACCAAACGGCATCAGATGGAGTTGGCGCTGGTCGTTAAAAGGCTCTTAGTCGTCTTTTATGACATCCACGAGCAAAGTAAGGGTTGGTAGTATTCGTAGACGCTACCACACAGCTATGTATATACAGAGTCGTTTTTCTAAGGGTACCCAAAATTGCACAGGAGGTTCAGATTCGATAGTATAATTGATTATTGAAATAAAAACATATGATTTTATTTAACAAAAAAACAATTTTTTTTATTTGGTGAATTCCTATAAACACCAAATTTGATGACATATGTAAGTCATTCATTAATATAAACACACATACAAACATAAACCAAGCGCTCACGATAAAACAGAGTAGGTAACTTGATTCCTTTGTCGGTACCGATCGGTTTGTTCCATCCCCGCTGCCCGCGCTGCGCGTCCGCAGCGCCAATTCGTCACTTTCATCAGTTGCGATTTGACCGTGACCTAATTAGCAGCACCTGTTAATTGTTTTGTTGTTTATCTCCAACAATGGCAGATCAAACAAGATATTCGAATCGCGAGTATTATGAGATGGTACGGTGCTACATTTTAAGTTTGTGGGGTGAAATTAAGAGACGTGTTTACGTTAAAGAAGCACAAAGTTATGAGGATCTTCGTAGTAAAATTATTATTCCATTTAATGAAGTGAAAAGTGCTCAAACACAAATAATATTAAAACACAATTTAAGAAGGCGTGCTCATCTTTGTATTGAAAGAAATGGACTTAATTTTGAACAATTGCTAAAATATCAGTGATAGTGTTTTTTCATAGGGCTAAATGAATAGGTAAGTTTAATTGTTGCTATTAGTTGATTCCACTTTTTAAATACGCTAATAAATACGAACATTAGTATGCGATTTTAAAATAATAAACTAATATTTTAATGTTTATTATGACGGCCCTAATCCTGTTAAAACTATGAAGAAAAATTGGAATCGTAAACTTATTTACATGTTGAATGTGTGGGTAATAAACAGTATCAGTGTGTGTATTCGCTATAATTTAGATAGGTATCAATAACTTTTAACATGAACTTGTGTGCGTAATGTGATAGTTTCGTTATGAATGGCCGTGCGTAATAACGATAGTTTGTCCATAAATTGCCAAAATTTTTAGATATTTTCAAATGAAAATAAATGGGTAATTACTAGTGATTTTAAATATTTGTCATTTTTTATATAACCCTAATTATGTCTAGAACATCATAAAAAAATTTGGGTACTCTTAGAAAAACAATCCTGTATATATATATATATATATATATATATATATATATATATATATATATATATATATATATATATATATATATATATATATATATATATATATATATATATATATATATATATATATATATATATATATATATATATACAGAGTGGAGACGTCAATACGACAATAAATGAAAACACCGTCAATACTAGTGTATAGGAGTATTTTGAAACTATTAAAAAAGTCCTCGCATGCATATTTAAAAAACAATTTTTCAAACAAACTTTTTATCATAAATATTGAAACAAAATAGAACACCGTTTGTAAATATTAGTTCACTAACCTGTGGTCGGCACGCGAGTGACCTTGTGGTATCATATGTTACAACTTCGAAACGTAGGTAAATACATACACTTAATGTTTGGGCGCTATTCATTCTCACTCGATTATTTTATTAAAATAATCACGATAACTTTAATAATTCACTTGGTCGTTAAACTTTTAAATTTTCGATATGTGCGCCATGGACCCGAACGCACAAATTATATCGTCTTAAAATATTATTTCGAACTCTTGTTAACAGGTCGCCATTGACGGCGATATATTTTAATTGTCGAAAGATCGTACAATTCCTTTTTTTAAGTTCATATGTAGGTACTAGTTTCATATTAGTTTATACCGATGCGGCGCGGGAGCTCATTGATAGGCGAATAATTTTAATTTTTATACAGAGTGTGGAAATTGTTAATAATACAAAGTAATGTGCTGCGGCTAAACTATACGACATATTGTATTCAAAGTTTGTATACAGGCTGGGCAAGTCATCAGATACACTAGATTAAAATTATTGTCGTATGGTCGTCTCCACCTTGTATATATATATATATATATATATATTATATATATATATATATTATATATATATATATATATATATATATATATATATATATATATATATATATATATATAGCACACCCTGTGAGGGTTTACTAAAGTAAATAAAGTATCTCCATTTACCAATTCGATAGTTGCTACAGTAGGAACATAATATGACGCATTGCGGCGTCCAAATGCCCTTTCTCGTAGCCAAGACGGAATTATTAACTTCCATTTTATTAACTTAATGTTTGAGTTAGCACTTAAGAAAGAAAATGATGTTTAATTTAAGGATATTAAACTTAAGTTTGTATTCTTTTGGGAGGCAATCTTAAAATATTAGATTTATATATAAAATGTATTTTATTTTATACTGTTAGCACTGTTATTAAATTTTTCATGTTTTACGAAATATTCCTTCTGTTCATATATCTAGCTATCTGATCAGACTCCGTTCAAGTCAGTGACGTTGACAGGAGCGACACTGTAGTCCCATGACCTAATATAGTTGATGGGAATGATACTCGACAGGGCAACAAACAATATTACCTTGGCGTCGACAATGCAACAGTTTGAGGTGAACTAATCTTCAGTTCAACCATTCGACCGCCGGGTGGGCTACTGAAGAAAAAGACCGCGTGCCAGGTACCTACCCGTACGGCGTCGAGACGTATGCTGTAGTGTGTGGATCTACGGGTTCGTGTGTCGCTTTTCTTATCGCCCCGGATGGGTTAGCGGGGCGTGATATACCGTAGCCAGCTGCCAAAAACAAAAACGTCCAACCACTTGACAAACTACATTGCCACTGCTCAAGCGTGGTTCTTTTGCAAGAGCAACCAGCCCGTGGCTGTAGACAAAAATTGTTAACAGTGTTACCTCATAATTACTAAATTACTGGGATAATATTGGGCCTTACGGGTTGGCATAGATTTTGTTTAGAGCTTTCCTTCTATTATAGATATTCTTCTTTCACTAAATTGTTTTTATTATTACCTTTTACTATTTACCATATTAGTGTGCTAAATTTATAACTTGAGATGTATCTATTTGTTATGAATACAATACGTCACCACTCGTATGTATACCCGTAATTTCCCGTGGGAACCGTAAAAACCAGGATAAGGAAGCACCTAAAGAATTAAAGCATCATTTTACCGGGCAACTTATGTTTAACATTAATCGCTCATGTATGACCTATTGTTGAAATCCATCGTCCTCCGTAATGGGAGGGAAATTGAACTACTATACCACATTGGTCACAGGTGTTGGTATAGGGTTTTGTTTCGAGTTTTCCTTCTCTTGCATAGATGTTATATGCGTTTTATATCGCTTAGTCGTCTCTTACGATCAACTACGAGCAACATAGGGGGTGGTGATTTTTATTCTTACTTCGTCACCACACGGAAATTTATTTGTATTACCGCTTTTTATTTGTAAGAAGTTATACTTATGTTCTAAACAATTTTTATCATCGCAGCTCATAAATGTCCAGTGGGACAAACCTCCCCTTTAATAAGAATGAAATTGATCTATATCAAGCTAATCAGATGAGTTGGTATAAGATTCTAATTAGAATTTTCATTTTACTATCCATATATATATATATATATATATATATATATATATATATATATATATATATATATATAATCTGATGGTAGGATGGGCGGAATAAAAAAAATGTTGAAAACATCATACTGAGTAAATCCATATAATGTAATAACACGATTATATTCTTTCTATTATAATCTCTGCCCACCATTTCAAAGATTACAGGCGTGAATATTTATTTATCTATTACCATCAAAGTATTAGCTTGAAAATCTTTATATGAAAGACTATACCGCCAACAAAGTACCGCTCATCGTCAAATTTAACTTAGTCAAACTCCTACGTATAATATACAGAATGATCTTTATATTTTTTTTTTACATAGTCATAATTATGTAATGATAGTAAAAATGCAATTTATCACCTCGTAAGGGATATCGTATCCATAAATTATATATACAATAGAAAAAAAAACTTCAAAACGCCCTACACCAAACAAGCGTGGTATAGTAGTTCGATTTCCGCACTCCTGTGGAGCTTAAACTCTGTAGTGAGAGTATATAAACTGATAAGTTTCATTACACCTGTAGCTATGTATGAGGCTGAGATATGTGTGTATTAGATAAGATAAGAAATAAATATATTATCCGCTGTGTGGGAGCGGCTACAAATACTACCCATCCTTACTTTGCTCGTGGATGTCGTAAAAGACGACTAAGAGCCTTATAACGACCTAGATCAACTCCATCTGAAGCCGTTAATTAACAATTACATTCCAAAGAAGGGTTAACGTCTGGCAGGCGGCCGGTCATAAAACTATTGCCAATAACTTTTACAATATGTACTATGAATAAGGAGTGCATATTGTATTGACCCCAAATGGTTGGGATAAGAGTGATGAAGAAATAGATAAATAGAGAGAATGATGATGAAGAAATAAATATATTAAGGGAAGACTGAAAGTGCAAACCGTGGTAGAAAAGATTAAGAGCTCGAGACTATTTTGATGTGTTGTAATGTTGATAAAGTTATCAATATGAATGTGAAAGACCGTAAGAATTGTGAGAGACTTAAGACAGAGATAGGTTAATTATAAGGATATGAGTGTGAAGTGAATGAACGTTGCTTTCACGTCTTTTAAGAGTTTATGGAAGGTAAAAATATGTTGGGCCGACCCCAATGAGCATGCGATTCATCATCATTATCATTACAGCCCATAAATGTCCCACTGTTGGGCTCAGGCCTCCTCCGTAATGGGAGGAAAATTAACCTACTATACCGCGCTGGTCAGACGTTTTGGTATAGTGTTTTGATTCAAGTTTTCCGTCTCTCGCATAGATGTTATATGCGTTTTATATCCCTTAATCGTCTCGTACGATCACTCACGGGTAAGATATGGGGTGGTGAATAGTATTCTTACTCTGTCACCACACGGAAGCATGCGATTAAACCAGGCTAATGATGAGATTATAAAAATTATACAAAGGTATCTCATAAAGACATACGATAGAAACGAATGAGAAAAATGAATTTGGAAAACATTTTAATTATTCATTAATAACTTTTGTATAGTATAGAATAGATCATGTTTTCATTCGTTTATTTACATAAAATTATGCAAACTAAAAGTACATATATATTTCATTTTTCTCCGATACAAGAAGTCAAACGTGAATTTAAAACTTTGACTAATTGTTATTAGTCAAATGTCAAATGATACAGCAGTCTCTTAAGCTGTTTTTCTCATTAATGAGAATTATATTGTTGCTATAAATTTCAAAAAATCTATTAATATCTCGTATTTCTGTTGCATAAAATAATTTCATAGAGGCATTAGATTTAATAAAAAATCGTATAGCTATTTGAATGATTCAATCTTTGATCTAGACCAGGTTGGTTACGTATTGAAGGAAGGTAGAGTCAAGAGTCTCCATAACAGGTGAGCGTGTATGAAGAGAATTATGAATGTTGAGGAAGCGAGTGAAGTATGCATATAATATAATATAATAGAGTTTTCTGGCACTCTGTTTTCAGCCTATCTTGCAAGAGATATAGCGTGATGATACATATGTATGTATGTAATCTTTTATAATTTCTAAGTATCACACTCACTGGAACAAAGCTCGCGATATGACGTGACGAAAGTTTACTATATACATAAGTGTTCAAGGTAGCAAAGTTTTAAGACGCGTGTTTCGATTCATCTTCCAGTCTTTCATTTGAAAACTCTTAAGCAAATTTTATTTCTCTTTGTTATATTATAGCATGTATTGTACTGACGGGATAAATATACAATTGTCACCAGACCTTAATTGCGCAAAGGAATTGTAAAAACGACTAAATGTCGCGTCGGGAGACAGTTATACTCTCCACGATTACTATTGTAGGTACTATCTCCACATTTCTACGTGAACCAGGACCTAAATTCAGCTTTGGATGGCTATTAGGGATACTGTGGATATGCATTTTCGTGTTTGGATATGGGTATTATAATTTCTTTTTTAAATATTACCCTACACTAAAGAATTAATTTGTTTAGAAGGTATATAATATGTACTGCATAAGGATACTTATAGCGATAATTTTTAACTTTAGACTCTGTTATGTGTATTTATTAATTATAGCATACACACTTTAAGAGTACCAAATAAAAAAAAAAAATGTATCCGTTAATATTGCTTATACTACTTGTTTACACCGTTTTTGTAAGTCCTACCTTATTATTCAGAATATTATAAACTGCAAAACATTACTGCAAAAAGAATCTTGCAAGCTTAAGATTAGAGTCGGCAATGAGAGAGGATCTTAACTTGCCGTAAGAGCGCGGGAGGTAAAGAACTTTATCTGTATACCATCATTATTTGTGAATACAAATGTTAAAAAAATAGAAATAAGAGTAACAGTGAGCTAAATTTTAAAGATAAATATCTACTAATGTTATAGTAAAGTACCATATCGATAATGAATACATAAATTATTTCATATGTAAAGGTTTTGTTTAACCTTCGAGCTTCAATTTAAATAGTTGTGTTTTATACATTTGTGTTATGTTTGTTTTGAAAGTGTATTCAGTGTGACAAAGAAGTGAAATTTAATGTGAACATATATCGTGTTGCAAGTATATTCGATGAACATGTAAACTGCCTTAGGTATGTGATGGTGCTTATATTTTGCTCATAATACCTACATAATTATAAGTTTGTTGTAGTAAGCTGGTATACTGTATTTTAAGTTATAAATAAATTATTCTTATTCTTATTAATCTTTGTATAGCGGGAGACTTTACAAACATGAAATTAACGCGGACAAATTACAGCCAGACTCAGAACAACGCTTTGTAGATCGCACAAAGTGTTATCCTGCGTAGTAATCGAACCCATGGAATTGTCACGGAATATTGTTATCTTAACCACTACGTCATCTATGCAGTCAACAAGTTAAAAACATTACACAGGTTTCAGATATGATTGTCGATTTAAATTGTTTCGGGTTAATTAAAAGTTTAGATTAGTTTCAATTACGGATATTGAATTATTACAAAATTAGCAATGGAAATACTACGTGGTGATCGTATTATTTCCTTTTAGGGAGCGCCGTGGCGGCCAGAGTGACCGGTGTGCTGAGTGTGAGTTTTGTCGTTAACATGACGCGTTCTATAGCGAGCGCGTAAGCATGTCATTTGTATGAAGAATTGTACAACGCCCCTAGCGGCGCGTTTTAGAAACTACGCGTTCTATAGCGAGCGCGTAAGCATGTCATTTTTATGAAGAAATGTACAGCACCACTAGCGGTGCGTTTTTGAAACTAAATTTCTTCATACAAATGACATGCTTACGCGCTCACGCGTCATGTTAACGACAAAACTCACACTCAGCACACAGTTGAAGAATATACGTCTTAACGTGTCTCATACAGACCAAGAAACTATCCGAAGTTGTGTACTCGATAAAATTATTATCCATTCATCAGCTCATAAACGTTCACTGTTGAACATATACCTACCCACAAGCATGTCCCTCAACGATAATGTGTCACTTGTCTTCAACGACTCCTTGCAACTTTTAAGATATGATCGTTATCGATTATTTTATTAGTATTAATAACACAAATATATTATCAGCCTGTATATATCTGATTTATCTTAACAAGCGATTCTTATATCATTCGTTATCTGTGGATAGGATGCGCACGCGTCAATAAAAGTAATGTAATGCGCCGATATGGGATCACACACGAAGATTGAGGAACCCCGTTTTGTGACGATCGCGTAGAGATAGATACGCTATACTTTAAGATAAATAATATATGATTTATAATTTATACAATTCTTTGATTCATTTTGATATTTATTTTGAACTATATTATATTTTGCGAACAAAAAAATGATTATTTTTTAATCTATAGTTGTAAAATTTTTATTCTTTAAATTTTAATTTATGATTTTCACAAGTCTAAAACTCTTTTTGTTAAAAAATATTTGTATGAATTGGTTAAAATATTTTAAGTTTATGTTAAAATAAATTTTGTCTCGTGCAACAATGCGTGAGTTATAATTTCAAGTTAAATAATAAAGATGTAATAGTTATCTTGTTATGATTATTGCTGATACATCAAGATTATATGAAAGACAACATCAGCGCTATGGTTTAGGCTAGGCGAGACTAAATAATCTATATTTTTTTAATTACTGAGGACCGCAAAATTATTACTTCGAAAGCTATAATTATATATTGCTAAGTATTACTTACTTATATCCGTGTGGTGACGGAGTAAGAATACAATTCACCACCCCCTATCTTACCCGTGGGTGATCATAAAAGACGACTAAGGGATACAAAAGGCATATAACATCCTATGCAAGAAAAGGAAAACTCGAAACAAAACCCTATACCAACACGTCTGACCAGCGTGGTATAGTAGGTTCATTTCCCTCCCATTACGGAGAAGGCTCGAGCCCAACAGTGGGACATATTATGAGCTGAGATGTTGAAGTATTACTTATACTAAAAAACCAATTTATAAGAGATCATTACTTTTTTTTATTTTTTTATTTATTAATATTTTATGGAAGGATGTAGGTACCGAGGGAGACCGAGACTAACCTACCTAGACCAGATCGGTCATGTACTGAAGGAAGGTGGAGTCAAGAGTCTCCGAAACCGGCGAGCGTGTATGAAGATTATTATGAATGTTAAGGAAGCGAGTGAAGTATGCAAAGATAGAGTTCTCTGGCACTCTGTTCTCTCTGCCTACCCTGCAAGGGATATGGCGTGATGATATGTATGTATGTAATATTTTATCATTAGACGGAGTGACATTAACCTCAGTATCCCATGCCAAGAGTACGTACAATCCTAGTGCAGGACAAATACTTAGTGGCGATCCGCAAATCATTGTCCTGATTCTGAGTGTAATTTTTATCTTTTCATTCTATCTTTCTAAAATACCACAGGAGGCAATGATTTATTACTTAATACATATGGATCCATTATAAAAGAAAAAAAAAACAAGGTAAGTCCAAATAATATTTTACGAAACGAACACTTAATCACTAGACTATACTATCGAAAGTAAATATATTAAAACATATTATAGCTTGTAATGGATTAAAATCATAAGATACGTGAGAGATATAAGATTACACGAGATCCAACTATAACGCGCTTGTACCGGGAGCGGCCAGTTAACGAGTTATTGAAATATTTGGGACAGAACGAACAGGCCAGAAAAAAAGCCGTGTAGGCATTGACATGGCCTGTTATTTATAGACCTTTAAATCTGTAAGAAAAAAATGTGTTTAGGGTCATAATCTTATTGAAATTAGATTTAATTTTGTTTGAATATTTTTAATTTTGTATTAAAACAGCAAAATAAGTTATTAAGGAATCCAGTTGTAGTCTCTATTCTGTTCTCAGCCGATATACGGCACGTGTCTTTGCCAAATGAGCAACGTAAGCCTTCTATGCCACGCTGGTTAGATGGATGGATGGATTGGCATAGAGTTTTAGTTGGAGTTTTGATTTGTCCTTGCAGCGATTGTTTTTATTGCTTATAGTGGCAAACCAGCATACAGCACACTGATGATAAGTGTCACTGCCAGCCATGGACATTTGCAATACCAAGGGTAGGCAGCGGCCTAATACAAATCCCAAACCCACCATAGTTGGGCTTCTGGCTCTCTCAGTGACGTCATTTGCTTACATTACTCAAAATAATAGTAATTTAATAGTGGTAGGACCACGCTGTTGATAGTTATCTATCCACAGTCGCGGGCCGGTCCATCCGGGTAGTACCACATTCTTGCAGAAGATCGACGTCTGAATAATGACAATGTGTTATTGCTCTTCGTACGGTGAGCGAGAGAGCCGGAAGCCCAACTGGGTGGGTTTGGGGATTTTATTGGTAGGCAGCGGCCTAAGCTATAACCCTTGATATTGCAAAGATCCATGGGCGGCAGTGACACTTACCATCAGGTGTGCTGCTTACTCGTTTGCTACCAGAAGCAATAAATAAAAAATTATCAATTGGAAAGCCAGGGGTGATCAATTGACTTTATATCGTTTAAAGGTTTTTAATATCAAATTTAGTATATTTAAAATAAAACTATTTTTACGGATTCTGTTACGTTTGCATTTGACGGGAGGACTGTCTGACTTCATGTTGACGTGAGTCCTACCATGTCCACGAACGCTGTAAAAATTCGCAACATCGGGAAATGAAAAAGCAAATACAAATGCGATAGAATTTGATGTTTTTTTTTTTTAAAGTTTAATAATATTCGCGTAAACGTCAGAAATTGTTATAATTTAGTATGACTTTATATAATTTGTAATCCGCGAACTATTTATACGCTTCTACCGCCACCACATTTGACAAGATATGGTCAATAGTTTAGAAGTTATGGAGGAATAGATGAACATATTAAGGTATAATAAACTTTTTATAATAATGCCTTGTTTGAAGACAGGCTATGATTCAGTCACATCCTGCCTAAACCACCCATATCAGCGAAAGAATCGGAGAGCCACTTAACGTACGTAACGTCCCTGTATAGCCATTTGCGTGGACCACCTGTACTGAGTCCCTTATCTTCGGGCATTAAATATCTTTTTTTTTTCTTTTTTTTTTAATGATACCAACCTGCTTTATGGCAATAATCCTTGCATTGCGGGGGAATTTACAAACAATTAACGCAGACAAATTACACCCAAACTTAGAACAACACTTTTTTGATCGCACAAAGTATTGTCCTGCGTGGGAATCGATTGCTTAGCACACTGGCACGAAAGGTCTTATCTTAACCATTACACCTTCTGTGCAGTCAAGTTTAATAACAATCCGCTTCAACATATATTGAAGTAAAAACGCCTTCATTTTAGCTCATTTATGTCCCACTGTTGGGCGCGAGCCTCCTCCATTATAGGAGGGAAATCAACCTACCACACTGGTCAGACGTGTTGGTATAGGGTTTTGTTTCGAGTTTTCCTTCTCTTGCATAGCTGTTATATGCGTTTTACATCCCTTAGTCGTCTCTTACGATCACCCACGACTAAGATAGGGATGGCGAATTGTATTCTTAATCCGTCACCACACGGATCTTTGTGGATCGCACAAAGTATTTTTCTGCATGGGAATGAAACCCACGGCATTGTTACAAAAAGTTTTATTTTAACCATTACGCCATCTATGTAGTCAAGTTTAACAACGATACGCTTCAACATATTCAGGTAAAAACTGCTTATATTTATGAATAGGTATGAAAGAGAGTATTGGTATAAAAATGCGAAAGGGAATGCTCCGATGGTACGGGTTGAGAGCCCTTAACGCTCACCCACAGTCCGGGTAAAGTTGTCATAGCCATCTGAGGCTAACAACTAAGACACACAAAAAAAAAAGCTCCGATGGTTCGGACATGGTGTGGAAAGAATGCTGAACGAACGTCTGGTTAAGAAGATATACTATGCGGAAGTGGAAGGAGACCGAGACTAACTTACCTAGACCAGATTGGTCAAGTACTGAAGGAAGGTGGAGTCAAGAGTCTCCGAAACCGGCGAGCGTGTATGAAGAGAATAATAAATGTTGAGGAAGCGAGTGAAGTATGCAAGGATAAAGTTCTCTGGCGCTCTGTTCTCTCTGCCTACCCTGCAAGGGATATAGCGTAATGATATGTATGTATGTATATATAAATAAATATGGAATCAAATTGCAAGTTCTATATCTCTTAAATACTTAAAGCCAAAGTATTTAATAACTACCCTCAAAACAAACACTCATAGTAGAAACAAAAGTTACCCTATAATTTCCATTCAATGATTTATTACACCTTGAAACACTATACGTATGAAGGAATACACCATATAAATAAAACATAGTCTAATGTATTTAAATGAATATTTATGAAGGCAAAATGTATGGTATTTCCTTATTATATGGGCCTTTCTTTATTAACATTAGATGGAAATATACTAATAGGTATTATAAGAATTTGCTGATGAAATGATTTAGAAGATCGTGTGGTGAACCTACACTAAGTGGTGAAAGTGGCAGCACGATTGGGCTGGATTCCCAATAGGTGTGGGTTCGAAACCCACTCGTGACATCATTTTTTCGCTTCGTAATCGGGTTTTTAAAAAATAATTAAGCATATTAAATGCTAAATTTCAGTAATTTGAATAACAAGGCTGTGTCATCGTTTAATACAATTGTAACTGAAAAGTATTAAGCCTATACAATGTGTAAACATTGTCGGGTAGATGTGTGCCATCTCCTTAAAGACGTAAATATGATACGAAGCGAAATTTGAATGTCCTACAATAGTTCATGGTGATGTAAGTGGCAGCACGATTGGGCTGGATTCCCAATAGGTGTGGGTTCGAATCCCATTTGTGACTGTCTGATCGCCCCAATTATGAAGTCAGCCGGAACGGAACTGCGGCAATCGTCGTTTCAACGCAGTGGCACTTCCTGTCCTTGTCCCTTTTGGATAGGGGCGAGGAATTTGTCGCGGCGGAGTTGAGAGGGGTCACGCTCTACAGCGTATACCTCTCCCCTACTAGGAGAATGGACGATTTCGGGGCCTCCCTCACCACCTTGGAGGCCTCGATACGGCGACTGGCACCGGACCTCGTCCTGGTTCTGGGGGACTTCAACGCCAAATCCACGGCGTGGGGGTCCCCTATGACGGACGACCGCGGGTGGGCGGTCGTTGAGTGGGCGGCTTCACTGAGCCTCTGCGTTCTTAACAGGGGCTCAGTGAACACGTGTGTGCGGCAGCAAGGTGGGTCGATAGTGGACTTGTCATTCGCTAGCCCTACTGTCCGCGCCACGAGTGGGGAACTGGAGTGACCTGGAGGAAGCGGAGACCCTGTCGGACCACCGGTATATCCGGATGGAGGTCTTCCCCCGGGAACCCAGTAGGGGTCACAGGGCGGACGGAGCTCCCGTGTTTCTGCGGTGGGCTGTGGGTCGTCTTGATAGGGACCTACTGGTGGAGGCGGCCATCGTTCACACGTGGCTGTCCTCACCACCCCCAGCGGACGGAGTGGACGCTGAGGCTGTCCGCATCCGCAGTGCGTTAACGCAGATCTGCGATGCGGCCATGCCCAGGGTGCGGCATCTACCTCAGGCAGGGGTCTACTGGTAGTCCCCAAGACTAGCGGACCTTCGTGCGGCGTGTATCAGTGCCTGAAGGTCCTACACCTGCAGCCGGTGGCGTCACCGCGACGCTGAGCGGGAGAGCCAGCTGTACGAGGCTTTCCGCAGTGCGCGGACTGCCTTTCGGCGGGCCATCCAAGCCACCAAGGGTGCGAGTTGGCAGGAGATGCTGGAGGCTGCCAATCGGCGCCTCAATAGTCATCAACTCCATCCAGATCAGTATCCAGGCCCATATGAGGTACTTGGGTCTGGTGCTCAACGGGCGATGGTGGTTCCGGGAACATTTCCGCCGAATTGGTCCCTGGTTGGGCGGCGCACCATCCGCCCTATCGTGGCTCATGCCGAATGTGGGCGGACCCAGTTTCGAGGGCCGACGGCTGTATGCGGGAGTAATCCGTTCGATGGCCATGTACGGCGCACCTGTGTAGGCGAGGGCTCTGAACGCCCAGCTCAGGGCTGTTCTGTGGAGACCACAGAGAGCCATGGCGGTCAGAGCCATTCGCGGGTACCGCACGGTATCGACCGAGGCGGCATGCCTACTGGCCGGGACACCCCCGTGGGACCTAGAGGCGGAGATGCTCTCCGACCTCTACCAGCGGGTTACCTCAGTGCGCGACAAAGGTGGCTCCCCATCGTCCAGCGAGATAGCTACCTGGCGCGAGGACGCCCACCGATACGTCATCGCCCGTTGGGTTACGCGGCTGGAGAGGCCTAGACACGGTGTTGTTACCGTTGAGGCCCTCCGGCCCGTTCTGATGGAGTGGATGGAGCGGCGGCACGGTGTCCTCACTTTCCAACTGGTGCAGCAACCGTGCAGCAGCATGGTTGCTTCGGCAAGTACCTGCACACGGTCGTGTGGAGGGAGTGGACTCCGTCCTGCCACCATTGCGGTAGTGACGAGGACACGGCACAACATACGCTCGAGAAATGTTTGAGCTGGGACGGACAGCGCCGCGACCTCGTCGCTATCATTGGTGCCGACCTGACGCGGCCGGCTGTCGCGAAAGCGATGGTCGACAGCGTCAGGAACTGGGACGCGGTCGCCGTCTTCTGCGAGGCTGTCATCTTGTAGAAGGAGGCGGCCCGCCGCCCGTGGCCGGGGCAGCGCAAGCGCGAATATCTGCGCCTGATGCCGCCCTAACCAAGGCGTCCGGTCACCCGACGTGAAGCTTTCGCGTGAGGGCGACGCCCCGACGGCGAAAGCTGTCGTGGCATCGACAACAGAGGAACCCGCAAAGGTATACCGGCGGGCCGGCCACCGAAGACTAAATTCGGATACCGGTGGCCCGCTTGCACGGTGAAGAGAGGTGTTTGCATGGGTCCATGGGGCTGCGTGCCGCCTCTTCCGTCACCCCGGGCCAATTTGCCGGGGTGCGACCACATCCCTGGTACCACCTTGCGAAGAAAAAAATAAAAAAAATTTCGTCTTATGTGAGTATGGGATATAAGCGGAGTATCTATCACAAAAAAAAAATACTTTATGCAAAATATTATTGCAGTTAAAAAGATAAAGTTTTTTTCTTGTTTCAAACGATAATTTACCTTAAAAAAACAAATCTCCGTGTCACGAGAGACTTTACAAATATACAGAAAACGGACACAAATTACACCCAGACTCGGCACAATCACTTGCGAATTGCACAAAGAATTGTTTTGCATTGGAATTAAACCGCAACACTCGGCGCGAAAGTTCGTTATTTACACCAATCCACTCATTTACGCAGATAAAGAATGTTATATATGTATATACTTTTAGCAAACTGTTGACTTTTAACTAAGATATTACAAAATTATAAATTTTAAAAATACAATTCCTCACAAATGCCATACAATGCGTTCTTTAAAATAAAATAAATAATAAAATCCATAAAATATCCCATTAACTCAACCCTCTTTCCACCGCCACCCTTTGACAATGTCATTGAAGCATTTCCCAGCAAAAATCTGAGGTTTAATTACGCCAGGTCCTTACGGTTTTCGTCGACAATTTCCACGACATTTTTGATGAAGACAGCGCGACGGCGCGCTGTGTAGGGCCCTCGGCACGCCAAATATTTCAAGGTACTTCAGCCCAACAAGCGGTGAGAGGTTACTGAGAGGAAATTCTTTCGATTTTTCTCGAAGTTAATGGAAAAGGTTTTAGGCAAGGGTCTCGAAAACGAAAAAAAAAAATGAAAGACTGGTAGGTGTTATTCAAGTAAACGAGATTGTATTCTTGGTTATGAAAAGAGAAATACAAATTACATATTTTATATTTTTTTAAAGAGCAAACATTCGATGTTTGCTCTTTCTTGCAAAGTATATATTTTTGTGTTGGATGATACTTTAAAAACATATGATTAAGTAAGGTTGCAGACTAAACCATAACAGTGTCTGATAAATTTCAAAACCCTCAAAATCAATAACCCGCTTGACAATTTTAGGAATCATCATCATCACAACCCATAGATGTCCCACTGTTGGACTCGGGCCTCCTCCACAGTGGGAGGGCAATTACTCTACTATACTGCGCTGGTCAGGGGTGTATATGGTTCTGTTTCGAGTTTTCCTTCTCTCGCATAGATGTTATATGCATTTTATATCCCTTAGTCGTTTCGTACGATCACCTACGGGCCTACGGGTAAGATATGGGATGGTGAATATTATTCTTACTCCGTCACCACACGGAAAAGTAATTGGAATATTAATAAAAATCCATTGATCAGAATCATAAATTATCAAAACGCATTGCTGATAATACTTATAACGAATATTTTATTTTCAGGCGCTGGCATTCACAAGCACTTTTTAGACAAGAGCTTACAATTAGTAAATTTGTTTGTTCCACTTTAACTCCTTAACTATGTCGCCCATCGTCTTGAGGTTTAGCAATCATATTGTCGAGCATACAGTAAAATCATATAAAATATAGAATACATTTCGTTAAAAAAAAAACACACTGTTTCAAATAGATAGAAAATTGACACTAAAACATTCTTATAAAACAAAATAGAATCAGCTTATGGTTTTTACAGTGCTGGATACAAGTAACGTTTTGGCAGGATCTTATCTTAAAAAAAAAAATTAAAACAATTTATCATTCTCCTACTTTTATCCCAATCAGGGTCTCCTACTCATATCCCAATTACTTGGGGTCGATACAATATGTACTCTTCTTTCATAGTGCATATTGTAAAAGTTATTGGCAATCCCTACTAATATATAAATGTGAATGTAAGTTTGTTTGTTACGCTTTCACGCTAAAACTACTTAACCGATCATCATGAAACATTGTACACATATTCTTGGAGGTATTAAAAGTAACATAGGATACTTTTTATTAAAGAAAAAATCAAAATTTTTATATGAAAAATAAAAAAAATGTTTGTCAAAAAATCTCAAAATCTAGCTTCTTCAACGCCATCTAGCAGTCCAGTAATGAAGTTCCAACCCTGAGTATACAATACTGTTGCACTGTATTACCGACGGTCACGTCAATATCCAATCCAATTGACTATAATTTCAGCTATTTGGGATTTTTATATATTTATTGTTATTTTTTCTGTCATTATATATGCAGTATAAAACTATTTGAAGTTTTGAGGTTAGATGTCATTTTTGTGTTTAGATGCTACTATTTAGTTTTAATCTTCAATTCTTACTCTGTTCTTCTTTAAAAATGCATCGGAAGCGGAAATCTGATCTATCCAAAAATTCCTCGCGGGCCCGTGTAGCAAAAGTTGCACGAAATCAAGAATCTTCGGTTCAAGGATAGTAACCTTTTACGCAGGCGAAGCCGCGGGCAGAAGCTAGTAGTTTTATAAACGGCTGCCTGCCCGACGTCAACCTTCCTTGGGAATGTAATTGTTAACCAATCGGCATTAGATGGAGTTGGCTGAGGTCGTTATAAGGCTCTTAGTCGTTACACGCACAGCTAAAAATTAAAATTATTTACCACAAAATAATCTCATTGCAACATATCATTTGAATATCAAGTTAAGAGCTAGAGTTATATCGGATTAAAAATTAAATAGAAGTTATAAAAACCAAGTAGTATTGCGAATCTATTTAAAATTTATTTTAATTTTCCGCCGAGAGCTAAATTGCTTCTCCGTTGCGAGCGTGTGGCTTCTCTCTTAATGAGCTCAATTATTCAGTTTATGTGTATTTTCACTGGTTCAAGGTGCAGTCAATTAACACTTCGAAAGATTTAAGAGCATCTTTTACTGGAGCAAATATAGGTTTTTATTTATTGCTTTTGGTGGAAACCGAGCAAGCAGCACTCCTGGTGGTATATGTTACTGCCACCCATGGACCTTTGCCATACCAGGGGTATAGCTAGACCGCCGCCATCCAATGAAAACCCCAAACCCTCCAGAAATTGAGCATCCGGCTCTCTCGCTCACCGAATGAAGTGCAGCAGCTCATTGCCACTAGTCAGGCGTCGATTTTCTGCGAGAGTATGTGGTACAACCCGGACGGCCCGGTCTGCGGCTGTAGACAGAAAACTGCCTACGGTGTGGTCCTACCACTATAAAAGTAGTATAAGAGTAGTTTCAACCATTTGTTATAGCAGTTTTTTTTAAACACCACCCTTTTTTTTTCGGGGGCTATGGACGTCGCACCCCGCCAAATCGGTCCGGGGTGACGGAAGAGGCGGCGCGCAACCCCATTGACCCACCCTGCAAGCACCTCTCCTTTGCCGTGCGAGCGGGCCACCGGTACCCGATCTTTGTCTTCGGTGTTTAAACACACCACCCTGCACTAAGAAAATAATCTTTGTATTGCGGGGGACTTTACAAACATACAATTAACGCAGACAAATTATACCCAGATTCAGAACAACACTTTGTGGATCGCATAAGGCATTGTCCTGCTTGGGAATCGAATCCTTATCTTTGGCACGTAAGGTCGGTATCTTAGCCACTGAGCCACCATCTATGCAGTTTTTTTTGTTCAATTCTCTTAATGAAATTCCATGCAATGAATATACTAAGATATGATTATCGTCGCAACGGTTAGTCAGAGTTGGTAATGCCTTTTGAAATATTTTATTCTTGAAACAACTATCGATGCAATATATAAGTTAAACTTGGGCCTCCTCTGTAATGGGAGGGAAATTGACCTAATATACCGCCCTGGTCAGACGTGTTGGTATAGGGTTTTGTTTCGAGTTTTCATCCTCTTGCATAGATGTTATATTCGTTTTATATCCCTTAGTCGTCTCGTACGATTACCCACGGGTAAGATATGGGGTGGTGAATAGTATTCTTACTCTGTCACCACACGGAAAAGTAAAGGTATATAAATAATAATATACCTACGCATATAAATGATTTATATATTTGTGATAAATTAAGTATATATATATATATTTCTCTATTGGGAAAATATCAGATTAAATTTCGTAAATAAAATATTTTCAATCTCTTGGCAAAATATTTATGTTACATTCAAATAACAGAGATTTTATATGAGGTTAATATTAATTACAAAACAAAAATACTTTATGATATGTTGTCAAAGGCCCCTTGTGGCGACGGGATAAAACAACTATCCCTTACTTGACCTGACTTCCAAAGTAATCTGGTGGGAACCGTTACTACACCTCGTTTATTTCTTTTATCATACATAAATTTAATTTCTTAATAATTAAAAAAGTAAGAAAAATTAAAGCTATAATAATAATTTCTACTGTTTACGGAGAGTATTACACATTTGAAATAAAACTACTTTTACGAATTCTATCGCGTTCGTATTTGATTTTTAATTTCCCAACGTTTCCAACACTGTACAGCGTTCAGTTCTCCCGTAACCATGAACGGTTTTTAGATTGTAAGCAAACAATTGATAATTTTTATACAATTTGCAGTAATCAAACTATCAGTCGCATTCTAGTTTTTAGAGAGATATTTCACTGCTATTGCAGAAAATGTTTAAATATTTACAAACGAATTAGAACGTATTTCTAATAAGAGTGGGTAATATTTTTTCAACTTACAAATGAGTTGATATAAATAGCTTAAGATATCAAATGCTCAATAAAAAGTAATCTTTAATTTGGATCATCATTCAAAACTTCTAAAATATATTCATTCATTCAGATTTAAAATAAATTCGTAAATGTATTATTACAACAATCAAAAACAAAATTAAAATTTATTTCTGACATTCGGTTGAAGTAAAATTCCTTTGACATTGTAACACGATAACGATTAAGTTAAAAATAAATTATATTAAACTAGCTTCAGCCCGCGGCTTCACCCGCGTAAAAGGTTACTTTCCTAAAAATTTTCATCCCCTATTATTATTTTACCCCTTAAGGGTAATTTTTTTACAAAAATGTAATGTCATACTTATTTATAGAATCAATAGCCTAAAAATAAGTTTCGGGCTTCTGGATTTAAAAATGACGATAATTCCTTACAACTTTTCATCGCCTTTTACAACTCTTTTTTGCATTAATAAGTAGCCTATGCCCTTTATCAGGCTCTACACTATCTGTGTACCAAATTTCATTTAGATCGGTTCAGTAGTTTTGGCGTTAAAGCGCGACAAACACACAGACAGACAGAGTTACTTTCGCATTTATAATATTAGTAAGGATTATTGAGATTTAACATTTGACATGTTAGTTTATTTTTATAAAAAATTCATTTTCTCATTTGCGAGCTAATTCAGTTTCAAATAAGTTTTTTTATATCAAATTAGAATTATTTAAATATATACTCTTATTTTTCATATTTTCTTTATATCATTTCTTAGCTCTTGCTTGTAATACTGATAATACTGTTTGACATTAAAATTTAAATATATACTCCTATCTTTCATATTTTCTTTATATCATTTCTTATCTCTTGCTTGTAATACTGTTTGACATTGAAATTCTCCTCTCAGTTTTCTATGTATTCATCTTCATCATTATTATCTCAGCTCATATATATGTCCCACTGTTGGGCTCGAGCCTCCTCCATAAAAAATCACGTACTATATATATATACCACGCTGATTAGACATGTTGATATAGGGTTTTGCAGGAATATTACGGAGCTTCGACTCCGACTCCGTTAAGTCGGAACTTCCGATTATTATTACACCTTCGGTTCCGACTTCGGCTCCGACACTTTTAAATCGGAGGTTTCATTCGGAGGTCGAAGCATAACATAGCGGCGGCGGGCTGTTTCGACTGTTATGAAGATGAACAGGTTCATACATGTCGCGCGGGGAATCCTCCTGACTCCCGCTACGTGCACTCTATCGTGAATTATTTTTCCACTTGTTACTTTGTAAAGCACACGACACTTTCATATTTGTTTTGATTGTTGCGCCTTAATATCAATAAAAGTGATCTGTTTTTGTGTTGGACATCTGGTATTTGGAACCACTTCATTGAAGTTATTTCGGATTCGGCAAAGTGTAAACTGTGTATGAAGACGTATTCAAGAAAAGAAATTAATTCATTTATTTTAATTTCTTGTTTATTTGGAAACATGCTATTTTTTATTCTTTGTGTTTTATTTTACAATCAAAATATTAACATGAAAACAATTTGACTGAATAATGTTTTACTTGTCCTTAAATAAATAATCTCTTTCCTGCTACCAGTTCTGACCCTGCCTCCGCCTCCGGTTCCGACTCCGGTTTCGACTCCGATAATCAAATTTAAAAACTCCGACTCCGCCTTCGGTTCCGATAAAATTACCTCCGTTACATCCCTAGGGTTTTGTTTCAAATTTTACTTCTCTTGAATATATGTTATATGCATATTTTATCCTTTAGTCGTCTTTTATATTCACCCACGGGTAAAATAAGGGGTGGTAAATTCTTATTCCAACACCACACGTAAATATAAGTAATTTTAAATTATTTTCAAACAAATATCGATGTATTTCATTTCAACATTGTGGTATAGATTAAATTTTGAAATGTATATCCGAAAATATCATGTTTATTATATATAAAAGTCAAATCGTAGTATAAATTACGTCCATAATCTAGTAAGAATCGTATAGATTCGCTCATATGTTAAGTCTTTGATGTATTATAATCTGTTGAAATAAAAACGGCTGGCTGTTTAGGGTTCAGCTAAAAATAAGGTTAAGTGGTTTTTTTGTTACAAAAGAATGGTTTTTTTTTTATTTTATTTTATTGTAAACACGCTTTGAAGTTATAAGTGAGATTTAACAGTAATCTCTTTCTTTACATATAACATATTGTAACGAATATATTATCATATATACTAAAATAATCTTTTATATCTATAAAAGAGGATGTTTGTATATATGACATCGCTAAACTCAGAAGTCTTTCTTATCCGTGTGGTGAGGGAGTAAGAATACAATTCACCACCCCCTATTTTATCCATGGGTGATCGTAAGAGACGACTAAGGGATATAAAACGCATATAACATCTATACAAGAGAAGGAAAACTCGAAACAAAACCCTATAACAACACGTCTGACCAGCGAGGTATAGTAGGTTAATTTCCCTCGCATTACGGAGGAGGCCCGAGCCCAACAGTGGGACATATATTGTCTGTGATAATGATGATGATGATGAAACTCAGAAGAATTATTAAAATTGTTATGTATAATTTTACAGAGAAGGTTTATATGCTATCGTCATTGATGTAAATCACCACCAGGCGGCGCTGCGATATACTAACAAACCAACGGGCTGAGTATGCTAGTAAATTATATAACTCTTAATATTGGATCAGAAGGCGACCAATATTTAAAAGATCCGATAGGAAATTCAGCAGGTTAGTACACTGTTTTTAAATCACTCCTTTATTTTTCTATTTTGTTTTAAATATTAAATAGTATAGAGCATGTAAATAGCTCCAGTGTAAAGTCCTTCGCACAATTTTTTTTTTTTGCAAATAAAAATGCAATTAATTACGGCTGTGATTGATCTCACAAGTGGCCCCCAATCATGACTTAACTACAGGATCTACTCATACATCATCAGTCTAATAACGTCTACTACAGCGAATACGCATTTCCTGGGGAATACAAATCATAATTGGCATACGATTTAGCGATAGAGTTTGAGGTTATAAGTTGCCCTGGGTCTTCTGGCTCTCCAGCTCTCTAGTTATTATTTACTCTCCTGGCGAAAATTTAGCCTGATCTTTACATATGCCACAGCAAAGACAGAGTTAGTAAAACATTGTAATCTTCATCCGTCATACCAAGAATAATTATTTTTTTCACTTGGAAATGTAACGAAATTAATAATACGGAACCTGAAATAAATCTCGAAACTCGTACAGAGATACTCGAGTGAACAGAACGCGTGACAAAAGCTAATAAAAATACAGAATGACAACGGAATGTATGAGGGCCGTGTACTCCCGATGTACTCCGGCTAAAGCATGGTTCATATTTGAATAGTATATTAGAATATTCGTGCGAATAAATATTCATGCACATTTATACTTGTAAAAGTTTTTTAAAGGCAACATTTTTGAATGTTATATTATTATACATTTTATTCATAATGTTTTATCTGTGGCATTTTAACCACAGATAAAATTAAAATTTTAACCACAGAAAATAAATATTCTTGTTAGTGTAAAAAGTTGACTTAAAGCTAGTAGGCGACGAATTAATAATAATAAGTGGTCTTATAAAATCTGGCTGAGTGACACCGGGCGACCGCGATTGTCAACGGATTTAACAGATGTAGAGATTATGGCTTTATCGTTTAAAGGGAGGCCTATAATCAACGGTGTATGTATGGCTGATGGATAAATAGACAGGTGCATGAAGAGATGAACTTTTTAACCGACTTCTAAAAGGAGGAGGTTCTCAATTTGATTGGTATGTTTTTTTTTATGTCAGTACATGGATTACACTGAGATTTATGATCTAATTTACGTAATTCTTCTTTAGTTTGATGCAGAATACTTGCCATTTATTTGCTCCCATAAAAATTTAAGATAGTTTGGCCCAGTAGTTTTCATTTTATGAACCTTTTTTTTTATTTATAAATATAGTAAGTAAGCTGTTTATAATTTTGTTTAGGGTTTGGCACTGATTTCAAATCTATCAATATATAGCACATACAAATGATAGTATTTTAAGTTATTTTGTACTTTTTAGTTATTGAAGTTGTTTTTTTTTTAAATGTGGTTTTTTTTTAATCGTTACTATTTGACTTGGATATACAAAGGCACGACTAATTCACTATATCACAAACAGCGATCACTGCATTTAGACAAGAAATAGGTTATGGACTTACCTTCCTAAACCTGATTTAGGATAAAAAGCATCATCTATCCATCAGCTCGTAGAAGTCTGTTGGACTCCTGTCCTTATTCCCCCTAGGCTTACGGCTCAACACGAGAATGCCACTCAAAACAGTTCTCTGCCATCTGCATTCAACGGCTTTCTGCGAATTTCTAGATGTCGTCAGTCCACTTAGTGGAGGGTTATCCCGTACTGCATCGCCCGATTTGTAGTCGTCACTAAACAAACAGTTGTCGATTTGACCAACGATGTGGCCTGCCTATCATCATTTCTACGTACTAAAATGCATCGTTTGATACAAAAAAAATCTATTAAAAATTCTAAAAGACTCTTTATCATTTTATCTCTTTATCATTTTGTTTACTTCTTGTGTAATAAAGTGAATATTTATCTACCCACTTTGTGTGAATTCGCTAGTAATTCCCTCCACTGTCGGTAAATTCTCGCACATCAAAGGATTTTATTGAGATAAAGGTTGCTTGCGCGGTCACAAGCCCGTGTATAGACATATTTGCTGTAGTGATAGAAATCATACTCTCAAAAGGTCGAAATAAAGTTATGCTTTTTATTTTTACTATCTGTGGAAGTTCCATTTAAAATAACAACGATTTTTTTCAATTCATAGCATGATTGTTGTTAGAATTAAAAAAAAAAACAAAGTAGTTATGAACACTGCCAACAGAAGTGAAAATTTAAACCTATGATAAAAGACAAATTAAAAAAAAAGCGTGCTCCATGGAGTATGTATGGGAGTGACCATACCATAGCCAGCCGTCAAAAAATAACCATTAAAAACTATTGAAAAAATCATAATGATTAATAATAATAATTGTTACATATAAATTAAATATAGCAAGTACAGGGACACAGCAGTAAAGAGCAGCTGACTGTATTTATCTCGCTCGGGTACACTCGGTGATCCCATGTTCACCAGATCGAACCTTGAACCTCAGAATTTGACAGATCAGCCTTATTTACAGCCTACGAAAAATCTGTGTGCGGTGGGCCAAATGAAGTTTTCACTTCAAAAATTATTATAGCAGAATTAAGAAAGAATATATCTCAATCGCATGTCACTATCCATTTTGTCACGTTCTTTGGCGAGGTATGCAGGCTTAAAAAAAAACATATCAGAAGTGAATCTTCGGCAAACTAATTTTTAAATCTCGTTTACATACATCAATCAATAGCGTGTATTCTCTTTCTCTCTCTCTCTCTTCCTCTCTCTCCCTCTCTCTACCTCTCTCTCGTGCCGCATTTCATCTGTAAAATTTTTACCCTCATGCGCGCAGAGAAGTTTCGCTTCAAAATAAATATGGCGCGTAACGGAAACATAACAGAAAAACGTTACAATATAAAATTTCTCCCATACGTCGATAAAAAAGTTTCACTTCAAAAATTGTAGATCGTATAAAATTATCAAGTACGGTATTGAATCGAATCGAAGTCAGGATTTGAAATAGTTGAGCAGTATGTTAATTACTACGCCATCTATGCACTCAGATGAGAATTTATTCTATGACATATTTAAAAAGAATTTCTGCCACTAAAGCAGTCTGATCACGCCGTTAAGCGTAACAATTTTTCAACTGGCAACAATATTTAATATTCTACGTTACCATGTTTTTTTATTTGTATAACTCATTATAAACATTACGGGGTTGTCAGCTATACCGCTTTTAAATTTCCCTTTTTTGTCTTTATGGTAATATTGAAATGATTTGTAATGTGGTTTTGGGGTTCGATGAATATTAATTTTGTTACCTCTTATTTTAGAATACACATAATGCATTAAATATTTATTTAATCTGTTTCATATTTAAGTCCTTTGTTTGTTTGTAATTATTTAAATAAGCATTTACTATTCTTAGTGAAATGGAATTTAGTTCAGTTGGAATGTTGTCAAATTTCATAAAGAATCTAGATCGTATGACAGCTTTGGTAAGAATGATTGTATTCTACTAATAAACAGCCATATTTACACATTTTATAAGAGATAAAAATCAAAAAGTTTGTTAGAAGCTCCTACGTATTCTTAAAGATATAATTAGGCCTATTGACCTGCGAAAGTTTATAAAGGATTTAGCAAAATAAGATATTTAATAGAAAACTATTTTATTTAGTGGTTGTCTATGCTGTTAAGAGTTTGTTGGCAGCCATAAATTTGGCGGGCTCGTTCGAAGTATTACATTTTCTCAGAGAGTCAACGTCTGAGTAGGAGCAATCCGTTTTTTCCAATTGATACTATATTTATTATACAACAAACTATAGTTTGTATTCTAAAATAAGTAGAAAAATCTTTTGAATATCAAGAACCTTAACTGATATCGATTATTCTATATAAGAGGACTTCATTGTATAAAGAAGATCTATTCCAACTATAATTTTCTGAAATATATTTGAAAATTATATTATATACTGGTTCAAAAAGCTCATTGCATTGGTCATAATATTTATTAAACATGTTGTGTATACATTCCGTGCGGTGACGGAGTAAGAATACTATTCACCACATATCTTACCCGTGGGTGATCATACGAGACGACTAAGGGATATAAAACGCATATAACATCTATGCAAGAGAAGGAAATCTCGAAACAAAACCCTTTACCAACACGTCTGACCAGCGCAGTATAGTAATTTAATTTCCATCCCATTACGGAGGAGGCCCGAGCCCAGCAGTGGGACATATATGGACTGTAATGATGATGATGATGTTGTTTGTATACAAATTATATAAACAAATCATTACAAAATATTAAAAAAAAATTAAATTCGATGATTTTCTCAACGGAATGATCTACCAGGGGAAGTTGTATTTCGATTAAGTGGAGTTTATTGGATTAATTTATGGCGAAATATTAATATTTATAATATTTAAGTGGGTTGAAATTATTACATATATAATAAATTCTAATGATTTTGAATTTGATTTAGTATTAGGTATATAGAACATATGATCTATATACCTAGTACGTCGAGTAGAGAGTCGAGGGTCATCTTATTTGTGTATTCGAAGTAAAACAATTTTTACGGATATCACGGGCGGACTAAGGTGTCACACGTCTAACAAGTCATCGGTATTAGAGAATTGATAGAATCCGTAAAAATAGTTTTATTTTAAATGTGTGATACTCGCGTAAACATCAGATATCATTAGGGTAATTGTAACTGTAATTTTCCGTGTGGTGACGGAGTAATAATACAGTTCACCACCCCCTATCTTACTCGTGGGTGATCGTACGAGACGACTAAGGGATATAAAACGTATATAACATCTATGCAAGAGTGTCTGACCAGCGTGGTATAGTAGGTCAATTACCCTCCTATTATAGAGAAGGCTCGAGCCCAACAGTGGGACATATATGAGCTGAGATGATGATAATGAATTGTATGTTTAGGCAGTCTTCTGCATACAAGAATTTGTTCCTTAGTGTAAGACAGCTAATTTCATAGCCAATAAAATATCTTAAACGCTTTTAAACTCTTTATCAAAAGGAATCGTACAAATTCTAATTTCATACTCAATTCGATTCCGATTAAGCCATTTGTTATGCACACGATTTCATTTGAATTGATATAAATTTTTCAAGTTAAGTAACTTAATTTGTTGTAACGTATATGTGGATTTTTGAGGATAGAATAATTTGAATACTGTCTTCTCTCCATCCGTCAGGCTTTCGAAATCCATATTGAATATAGATCCTCACTAATGTGGTAAATTTTTATGTAGTGATGGAATAAGAATATAATTCATAGAGATAATGGAATAAAGGACAGGAAAAGTAAGGTAAGGTAAGTGTATTCTGTATCCTTTAATTATGTGGTCATCGTGTACGAATACAATTCATCACTTCTTTATTGCTGGTGTTGTAAAAGTTGGCTAATAGATATAATGTGGTGATGTGGAGAAAATATTGTTTTTAATATACTAAGGAAAACTTGAAATCTAAACATTAAAATAATAAAAACAATAGGTAAGGAAAACTTGAAATGAAATGCTGTACCAAACCGTCTTACTAGTGTTGTATAGTAAGTATATTTTATTCCTATTATAGAGGAGGCTTGAACCCAGTAGAGGGACGTTTATGATTTAAAATATTTTTGTCTTTTAAAGAAATCACATTCCGTGTGGTGACAGAGTAAGAATACTATTCACCACCCCATATCTTACCCGTGGGTGATCGTACGAGACGACTAACGATATAATACGCATATAACATCTATGCGAGAGAAGGAAAACTCGAAACAAAACCCTATACCAACACGTCTGACCAGCGCGGTATAGTAGGTTAATTTCCCTGCCATTACGGAGGAGGCCTGAGCCCAACAGTGGGACATTTATGGGCTGTAATGATGATGATGATGATGACAGAAATCACTGCGCAAGGCTAAATCAAAATAATTTTTGTATTGCGATATACAAATTTCAGAGCGAAAATTTGTTGGTCGTATAAAGTATTGTTCCACATGGAAATCAAACCTACACCACTGGCACGGTAGATCGGTATTATAATCACTACGTCATCAATGCAATCGAATTGTGTTTGTAAAAGTGTTATAATACAAGAATTTTTTATTTATTAAATTGCATGTAATTAATTTGACTGCACAGATGGGGCAATGGTTAAGATACCGACCTTCCGTGCCAGTGCCGTGGGTTCGATTCCCACGCAGGACATTATTTTGTACGCTCCACAAAGTATTGTTCTGTAGTCTGGGTGTAATTTGTCTGCGTTAATTACATATTTTTTTTTTACTTAGTGCAGGGTGGTGTCTTTCACCGAAGTCAAAAATCGGGAACCGGTGGCCCGCTCGCGCGGCGAAGAGAGAGGATTTTACGGTGGGTCTATGGGGTCACGCGCCGCCTTGCCGTCACCCCGGACCGATTCGGCGGGGCGAGACGCATCCATGGCCCAACAAAAAAACGATAATTTGATGTATCTACCAAGTCTATAAATATAAATTCTTTTAAAAAGAAAAAGTGTGTGTGTCAGCTCCGACGCATGACTGGAGTTTATTCCTTAAGTACGATTATTATTTACATTTATTAAAACTGTTCAGTGAAGTATTATCTCACGTCAGAAAGTGAAAGGTGCGCTGAATAGGTTGCGCACCAAAAACGTAACGAGGTCATTCGATCAATAGATTTTACTCCTCAAATTTTTCTCATACCGAACGCCTTATATAAAAATCGATTCTTAAGTAGTAAACTCCAAAAATGTCAACTGTATTAAACTGGTTGTGTGGTAATTCAGAAGACGCTAACATTTTGTCATCGACATTACATGTTCGAAGTTGTTGTACCAATTAGTGATGTGTCAATTATGAAAATACTTGCAATGGGTAAGCTTTGCGAGTGTGGACATGTGTAGCTTTGATTTACATTTTTTTTTTCATCAATTAAAGACCAAAAATAATAATATTTTTTTGAAGTAAAACTATTTTTACGTATTCTAACGCGTTTGTATTTAATTTTTTAATTTCTCGACGTTTTGAATACTTTACTGCGTTCATGATCACGGGAGGACTTTTAGACAGATTTGAAAGTATTATAAATACTTGTGAATATATGAATGAAAAATGTGTAATCGTTGTCCAGTAGATGGTACACGTACAAAAAGCCAATAAAATAATAATCATCATCATCATCGCAGCTCATATATGTCCCACTGTTGGGCTCGAGCCTTCTCCATAATTAAAGAGAAATTGACCTAATATACAAGGCTGGTCAAACGTGTTGGTATAAGGTTGTGTTTCAAGTCTCCTTCTCTTGCATAGATGTTATATGCGTTTTATAACCCTTAGTCGTCTATTACGATCACCTACGGGTAAGATAGGGGGTGGTGAATTGTATTCTTACTCCGTCACCACACGAAAAATTACAATTACAATTACCCTAATGATATCTGGTGTTTACGCGAGTATCACACATTTAAAATAAAACTATTTTACGGATTATATCGCGGCTTTTATCGATTATCTAATAAAAATGACTTGTTATACGTGAGACATCTCAGTCCTCCCGTAACCATGAACGCTGTAAAGTGTTCGAAACGTCGGGAAATTAAATAAAAAAAACACAATTGCGATAAAAGCCGTAATCCGTGGTGAATTGTATTCTTACTCCGCCACCACACGGATAACAAAATAATACGAGCCACAATTTGATTGTCATACAATAACCCTTGTTTAAGTGTTAGTAGATTGTAACGGATTTTTAAAATAGTTCGAGTCGTACGTGTGACAATTAACCTTCACTCGTAATCACGTAAATAATGTAGCATGTCAAATGTTAAATCTCAGTAATTTGTATATTTTTTATTTCACATTCAGAAATACATTTTATCATCATCATCTCAGCTCATATATGATCCACTGCTGGGTGCGAGCCTCCTCCATAATAAAAGGGAAATTTACTTAATATACCTCAATGGTCACTCGTGCGTCCTCCACACTAGGAGGGAAATTGACCTACTACACCACGCTGGTCAGACGTGTTGGTATAGGGTTTTGGTTCGAGTTTTCTTTATTATCGATCACCCACGAGTAAGATAGGGGTTGGTGAATTCTATTCTTACTCCGTCACTACACGGAATAGAAATATATTTGTTTTATAAGCCAAAAGATATATATAAAATTGATGATTTCAGATCGTTGAGTACATTTAAAAAAAGAAATCTTGGTATAGTCTTTCATGTTAGAGGAAAAACAGATGTATTTGAAGGTTACTTTTTAAAACTTCATTCATACTGAGCTCTAATAAGGAATAAGGAAAAACTTAGCAAATCATTTTGATTCTATTGCTACTTAAAAAAAAATACAGAAAAACCCAGACACATCCCATTGTTGAGTGCAAGCCAGATTAGGATAGCCTAGTATATTGGCTCAAATACCCCCCTACACATCCCTACGATGCTGTATGTTAGTGGTTATGAATACTGTCAACCATTCCGTTGCACGTGGTAATAATAAATAATCACTAAGAGCCTTAAATAGAACTGTGCCATATCCGTCTAATGACATCTGATTAACAATTACATTCCCAAGGAGGTTAAAATTATTGCTAAAACTTTGGTAGTATTTACTCTACATATTGCGTCGATCCTAAGTAATTGTGATAAGGGCAGGATTACAATAATGATTACGCTTTCTCAAGCAGCTGACATAGGGTTCTGATAGTAAAAACGTTCTGATAGTAAAAAAGTTTTTATAAGAGCTAGGATTTAAAGTTAGTACACTAGTACTTTTTTATACGTGTGATGACGGATTAAGAAAACAATTCACCATTCCCTATCTTATCCGTGGGTGATCATAAGAGATGAATAAGGGATATAAAACGCATATAACATCTGTGCGAGAGAAAGAAACCTCAAAATAAAACCCTATACCAACACATCTGAACAGCGTGGTGTAGTAGGTCAATTACCCTCCCATTATGGAGGAGGCTCGAGCTCAATAATGGAACATTATAAATTGAGATGATGACACTAGTACTTTTACATTTAGATACCACAATAGAATGAATTTTAATACCTACTTTGGTAACCTTCTGTTATAATTTATAAATAACCCGATTACGAGCGAAAAATGATTGTCATAAGTGGTATTCGAACCAACACCTATTAGAAATTCGTTACAATCGTGCTGCCACTTACATCAGATTTCCAATAGGTGTGGGTTCGAACCCCACTTGTGACAATCATTTTTCACTCGCAATCGTGTTTATATAAATAATCAAGCATATTAAATGCTAAATTTTAGTAAATTCTGTTATAATGTTTGAACAGTAAAGATTTACTTCAGTAAACACGATTTTGATTGTAATTAATCAAATTTTTATGTTACTTTATTTAACAAGTGAATGGTTAAACGTAATAAGGTAAGATGGTTATCGTATAAAATCATTATCCACACAACACGTTGTTCGCCTACACATTTTATTGATCGTTTACGAGCCACGAAACTTGATTTAACTTGACGCAATGTATATTTGACTGTACATATAGCGTAGTGGTTAAGATACCGACCTACGTGGGTTCGATTCCCACGCAGGACATTACTTTGTGTGATCCACAAAGTGTTGTTCTGAGTCTGGGTGTAATTTGTCTGCGTTAATTGCATGTTTGTAAAGTCCCTCGCAATACAAGGTTTATTTCCTTAGTGCAGGCAGTGCAAAAATAAAAATAAAAAATCTTTTGGACTTCATTCATATATCTCATCATCTTAGCTCATATATGGCCCACTGTTGGGCTCGAGCCTCCCCCGTAATCGTAAAGAAATTGACCTACTATACCATGCTGGTCAGCCATGTTGGTATAGAGTTTTGTTTCGAGTTTTCATTATTTTACATAGATGTTATATGCCTTTTTAATCCCTTAGTTATCTCTTACGATCACCCATAGGTAAGATAGGGGGTGGTGATTTGTATTCTTATTTCGTCACCACACGGATAATATCTAATAGGGATAATTTATATATCTAACATGGACTAATCCCGCTACACTTCCATCATTATAAATCCTATAAGTAAAGACCTACAATGTTTTTTATACATAAAACCAATGTTTGACCTTCAGGAAGTTCTGGAAAACACTTTTAATTGTCTAAAAAAACAATAGTTTGAAATCTTCAATTCCTTCTGTGCAAGGCGATAAAAATTTAAATTGATTAATAGGTTGTACAGCTGCGAGAAGCGCAGTAGTACAGCACCATGGCTATGGCAGAGCTTAAGGGGGCTATCTATGGTTCTTAAGATTGATTGCAATAGTAGATCCGCCCTTTGGCTTATCAATGTCCACTTTTGAGCAAAGGCAACGTGAATTATATGTTTTTTGTAGAACAAACACTTCGTATTTGTGAACAACTGTCCAATTTCTTAGTGGAACTTTGAGTCTTTGTACGAGGCCCACGGGAAAATATTTTTTTTAACGTTCTTGAGGGCAAACGAGCAAGTAGCACACCTGATGGTAAGTGTTACTCCTGCCTATGGACCTTTGCAATATCAGGGGTACAGCTAGGCCGCTGCCTATTAATAAAAAACCACAAACCTCACCCAGAGAGCTGCCGGCTCTCTCTCTCTTACCGAACGAAGCACAGCAGTAAATTGCCACTAATTAGACGTCGATTTTCTCCGAGAGTGTAGTACTATCCTGGACAGACCGGCTCGCTCGCGACTGTAGGTAGAAAATTATCAACAGTGTGGTCTACTATGAAGAAAGAAGTCTGGTGACATATTATTAACTCATAATCACACTTGAAATCATCATATTTTACGTATTAATTTTGTTATGATAAAAACATTTTGTAAACATCTTTCTAATTTCTAATACAGCCACCGTGAACTGGTTTCGAAATTATTTAGGTTGAGTACGAAATATTTTAATTAAAAATATAATCTAATCGAAATTAAACCAGATTACACGTAGGCAGGGAGCAGTTAACTAATAAAGTATAACTATTTATTTATTTGAATAGTCGTAAATGCTATTTTAATAACATGAGTTTTATTATCAATATAGTTTATCTTCGATATATATTTTTACATATAATGTTTGTTCTAGATAATTTATATAAACTGTAATTGCAATTTAATTCTATCCATACATCAGGCTGTAGACGTCCATCCAACGGTTTCCTGCGACTTTTTTAATGTCATCACTTAGTGGGGGGGTTAATTTTTATGGATAATACATTATATAATTCTTTCGTATTTCTAATCCTAGATCTCTGTATTGATCGACATTAAACCGTTATAAAAGTAACACGATACAAAGAAATTAGTATTTATAATGTATTTATTGCACGCCTCAATAATATATATAAGCGAAGTGTTGAGGTGTTGCTCTATTCTCAATATATAGAAATCAAGCACTTTTCAAACCTAAAAATTATTGTACTTTTCTCACATTACACTTATAGGATAATATTATCATACGTATGTCAAAAAAAACCATTCCTTTGAACGTATTTGAATTTTTAAAAAACAATTATTTTGTTTAAAGTAAGAAAATAGTTGATTAAAAAAAATATTCGAGGACGTCGGATTAAATATTCTGGATCTGGCACGATCACGACCGTAACTATTAATGTATCGAAGATTTTTTTTTATTAACAGCTTCATAATCGCAACGCGCTGTTTCCTTTCGAAAATGGCTGGGTAATTCTTTGTCCTTTAATTGCAATTAATAAAAAACTAAACTGCTTAGTCTTTAGTGTATACCTTATGAAAATTGGGTTTGTTTACATTTTTTGTTCGTCCATTCAGACAGGCAAAGAAAAGAAATCCCATAAAGCCTATACAGCTATGTTTAGCACGACATCGAGAATGGCACGAAATTTCAAAAGTACTTTTTTTCTTTCATTTTCATTTATGGTATTGAGTTATAGTAAATGATATATAATATAAAAATTATCAGGCGTGTACTTTTGAATTTTCTAAATCATTTTATATTCTTAACTCACCTGGTTTATCAAGATCACTCAGAAAGTCCTCAGTGTCCGTATAGGCGGTTGTGTGGCCTAGAGCCGCGAGGACCGCGATCCAGGCCCACGCGACCCTGCAGTCAGGCCTCATGGCCTTTATAGCCTCAACACAGATACATTGCGCACTAACACTAACACTTTGAATTCACACTGCACTCACTTCACTGTAGAATATTACCTGTAAACAAAAAAAAAAATACGTAAAGTATGACTTGATATATATTTTTTTTAATTATCGATTAGATATCGATCGCAGTGTCACCTATTAGATCCAATTGATAATCTACACCATTCATGAATGCACCTAAATTCATCCAAAATTCAGTCGTTTAAGAGGATTTCAGCCATATATATATATATATATATACGCACAGAAAAATTATACGTAAAAAAAATAGATGGCAGCCAATAGGGTTGTAGTATAAATCTTTCAAGTCAGCTCCAGTATGATCCTCCGCTGATCTCAAGCCTCTTTCACAATGAGAAATTATAGAACAAGAAACAACTGTACATATGGTGTATTGGTTAAAATAACGACCTACTGTGCCAGTGTTTTGGATTCGATTCCCATATAGAACAATAGATTGTGCGAGCCCCAAATTGCTGCACTGAATCTGGTTGTATTTCGTGTTCGTTAATCTATGGAAATAATTAATATTATAAATTAAAATAGAACAACAAGTACGTATTTCAGCTAATTTCACGACGCTCACACTGTTTACTTCGCTGCATAGCAAGAGTAATAATAATAAACCTAAAACCTCTGAGCCAGTCGTTACCTCACTATGAGGCTAACGCAAAACTCGGAGTAACATTGTATGGCTCCTTAAGTTCTTTTGATAAAAAAAAATGTATCACAAGATTTACAGGAAAGCCAATAAACCGCAGGGCAGCTTGTGGCGAGCTGAATGTGAGTGGCGACACTGCGGTCCTGAATAATCCAGAGAGTCGATCAGGGACTCGTCTCCAGCTGGCCTTCATTGGGTGGCTAGAGTGGAAACCGAAGAGTGCCCGAAGGACTCTCAGCTCGGGCTTGCGTTAAACAGCTGGTCAGAGAGGGGTCGCCAGAGCTATATGCTCGGGGTGGAAGTGTCATTTTCAAGAGCATAATTACAGGGAAACCATGGCTCTGTTTATCACAGACTCAATGGTGAAACCGGCGCCGCACCGCTCGACACTCCTAGCCACTTACACCAATGTTGCCTCCTGTTGCCCGTATGGCTGGTGTGCCTATGGCGACTACTTAGGGGGCCCATTCAGTGAGTTGGCGAGTCACCGTCTGCCACCGTTCATGTCTTAATATGAGTTTCAAGGCAGACGACAGTTTTAAATTTCATAGATGTAAGATGAACCAGTCCACTAAGCACCCACTCCCATAGTCAGATATTAGCTACCATCATCACACAATAGTTTTACACTTACCGCTGGCAGTCAACGTATGTTATGTGCAGACGTGGAATGTCATCGGTAGATGTCCCATCCCAATATTTAGATTAAATTTCTCCAAAGGCCTCTGCGTGTTGGATCCATATCCCCATGTAAGCCTCCCAAAGGACCGGGCATCTTCCCTACGGAAGATCCCGTGAATAAAATGGAGATACAAATAATAATAATAAATTTCTTTAATTTCTCACCACAACTTAATTTAAAACAATACAACAACATTTTGGTTTTTTCATTTCGGTTTGACAACATAAAACAAGAAGTAAATCACAGCGACAACATAAAACAAGAAGTAAATCGAAGCGATCCACAACTTAGCTAGTTGTGGATCGTTGGTGCCTGTGGTGGGCATTAAAAATACCTGTGTTACAGGTCACTAGGTCTCCACTCAGACAACTTGGATACAGTTACAAACACTATCATTAAATAGAATGAGAGAGAACTAAGAGTGAGTGTTATATGCACGCGTGCGCGGTTATGTGTGTGTGTGTGTGTGTGAGTGCGCGTGTGCGTGTATGTGTGTTAGCGTAACACCATGCGCATGTGCTTGTAATATGCCGACTCACTCTCTTTCTCTCTCCTACTTTCTACCTTTGTGTACCTTTCTCCCTCTAGGGATAGAAAATATTCCAACGCAAGAGGGATCTTGCGTTGGAATATTGGACGCTACTCGTTGTTAACACTCGCGCTGGAATGTAACAGGTATACTATGCACATGCGTTCGAGTGCCAGTGCGTTAAATGTTTAACGCAACCTTTTTGGAAGTCGCCTTAGAAGTTTCCCTTCAAAATCTATACTAACACATTTGATCAGCGTGGTTTAGTAGGCCCGAGTCCAAGAGTGGGACATATGTGGGCTGAGAAGAGATGTCAGCTTTCTTTAATACGGGTGGCATAGCAATGAATTGTATTATTATTTTATTACCACAACGAAAAGAAAATACTATTTAGCTCATAAAATTTATTTTCTTTCTCGCTTCAATTTATGTAGGGTTACAAGGGACTGACATATTCATTTTTCTCGCGCAGATGAGCTCGGAAATTGCTATTAAAATCTTGATCCAAAACTCCAAATTTCAATAGGCTATCAGAATCTCATTAACACAAACGTCATCGTAAAAAAAAATTCTAACCTCAATCTCGTTGAGAAATTATTTTTATTTGTTCCCAAACAATTTTCTTCATCTAAGTCCAACGTTCCAGTGAAAATAATTTTTCGTAGAGTCAAACCGTTAACCAATTTACTTTCAGACGTGACCCAAGCTATTTATGGGACAAACTATTTGATTTGGACCCCTCAGCAAACACTGACCTTTGATCGAAACCCTGCGATATAATTCAAAGACTTTTTTTTGTATTTATCTCTGAAATGAATTTTATTTTATTTGTTCCAAATCAATATTTAACTGTTTACTATTATTTGAATTTCGTTTATTGAAATACTCAATGAATATTCATCGCCATCATCATCATCTCAGCTTATATACTTCCCACTATTAGGCTCCAGCCTCCTCTATAATGGCAGGGAGATTAACCTACTATACCACGCTGATGAGACGTGTTGGTATGGGGTTTCATTACGAGTTTTCTTTTTCTTGCATAAATATTTTATGCATTTTATATCCCTTAGTCGTCTCTTACGATCATCCACGGTTAAGATAAGAAGGTGGTGAATTGTATTCTTACTCCATTACCACAAGGACACAATGAATATTACTAAAAATTACTTAAATTTAATGTAGTTACGATTTAAACAGAAATTGTTTTGCTGATCAAAGTGCCTAGATATGCTACTGCGATTGTGAGATCCTGGATTCGAAACCCAAGACTAGAAAAATAAAAGGTAGATTTGAGACATTCTTTGCAGTGAGTTCGGTGCTTAGAACTGCCTACAAAATATTTTTTACTATACATAACTGCACAGACGGTTTTAAGATATCGTTCAACCGTGACAAATGTCACAGTTTAGATTCCCACGCAGGAAAATATATTGTGCGATCTAGAAAATATTCTGGGTATAATTTGTGTCCGTAAATTTTGTGTTTATAAAGTCGTCTGCAACACAAGTATTATAGACATAAGAATATACATAATAATAAAAAAAATAATAAAACAAAAATAAAACTGAAATAGTTAATAGGATCATTAAATTCGTTCAAACATAAATAGCAGTAGTCGATAAGAGTAATAATTATATAATAGTTTATAAATAGCATTTGATCCACCCATATTATCCGCATGGTGTCGTAGTAAAAATACAATTGACCACCTCTATCTCACGTGGGTGATCGTAAGAGATCTCTAAGAGATATAAAACGAATATAATATCTATGTAAGAGCAGAAGAACTCGAACGAAAATCCTATACCAACACGTCTGAGCAGCGTAGAATATTGGGTCAATTTCCCTCTCATTACGGAGGAGGTTCGAGCTCATCAGTGGTATATATATGAGATGAAATGAAGAGATGAAATAGAAGTCAGGGACTTCGCCATAACGCAGTAACGATAACTATATTTCGCAATAATATGAGATGTTGAGTGAAGATCTTCCCATATCTAACACATCGATTAAACTGAATTTTAAATACTTATTTCAAACTTTTCAATTAAAAAATATCTTAATGAGGCTGGGTAAAAAAGAATTTTAATCATTATTTGTGTCAACATCCTAATCTCGCATAAAAGAGCAAGCACCTTTTTCATTTATCTCAAGAGATTTACTTAATATTCTCAAAAATGTGGTCCGAATTTTAAAACGTCGTATTCTAAATCCGTCAGCACCGCTGTCACGGTTAATAACATCTGATATAAAACCTTTCCCGAGTTACACTTGTTTGTCATCTACTAGAATTATATTTTATAAGATATCCGAGATTTTATTAATGTATTATTATGAGCCTTTCGAAGATTTCTTTTTTCATTTATTACAATTTAGGATTCCAGATGTTTCTATAAAGGTTTATTTTATAGTTTTAATTTCATTGAAGTCTAGTAATTGAAGTAATCCCATTGAGTGCTTACAGATTTTTAAGTAAAGTTCTTAGAAAAGCTATGAAATTCTGATTAGCATGCTTTATTATGACAAAAAGGTCGCGAAAAAAGGTTATAAACGCGTTCTTACGCATCGTATTCCTCACATATATTGAAATGAAGTGTGATGAATATGCATAAGTAACATATCAATCACTCAAACTATTTTCTTCTGAATTATGAGACATATGCTTTTCTTCTTTTATAATTTTATTTAAATAAATATATTATAAACCTAATCTACGCTATTCAAATGAATAATACAATTGTTGCTCTGTATCATAAAACATTTATCCGTGTGGTGACGTAGTAAGAAAACAAATCACCATCATCTTACCCGTAGGTGATCGTAAAAGACGATTAAGGGATATTATAAAACGCATATAACCTATATGTAAGACAAACTTAATACAAAACCCTATACCAACACGACTGACTACCGTGGTATAGTAGGTCAATTTCCCTCTTACTATAGAGGAGACGAGCCCAACAGTGGTATTTATATGAACTAAGATAAGATGATGAGTACAAAAGATTAACATCTATGATATCATAATCGGGTAGCAAGGCATGTCTTCACACGGGGTACGATACCAGAAACCTCCGCGTGGTGTACCCTGGGTGCGGGCGACAGTCCCCCAGATCCTTCTGTCGAATTGTCGCCCGTAGCGAATCTCTGGCGCGAGGGGGGGTTCCCCAGCGATGGGTTGAGCCCCAATTCGCTCCTGACCCTCTAGTTGTAGAGGGTTCAGGAGGCGAAATTTCGGACGGGCCCGGTCACTCATTCATTTGAGGGCTGGGCAGGCTTATGCCACCGCCGACATATCGTAAACCTGATATCTTGCTTCAAGACAAGTTGTCGTGAGGCGTAGTATCAGGAACGAGGGTCTTGGCTTAACCGCCCGGATCGCGAGGAAGAAAACCTCTATAAAGAGTTCGAATCAACATTCGAATTCGGAAATCACCCAGAATCTTAAGTTCTGGCGTGCGGCGAGAAGATGCATGGCAGATGGGTTGTTTTGTCGTTAGCACGCTCCAGCCAGGGTACCGGCCGACCCCCTGGTTGGTAAATGTAGGCTTGCCCGGGTACAGGGATCTCTGCCCGGGTCGACCGTTAGTTCTCCCATACTCGTGGGAATCAAATGGATTTGCCTAATAATATTTTACCAGACGGGAATCCAGCGGATTCCCACATCACGGCCTCGTCAAGCCAATGCAAAACTGACCAAAACGACGCCTCGTCCTTAGGACTAGAGGCGTCTGCCGAGGGCCCGGCACCGACCAAGGAGGCCCCCCCCCCTCTTGAAGACGAAGAAGCGTCGACAGGCGCGGTTCACATGGGGGAAAGCCGCGAAAGCGAACGCTCGCGAGAAGAAGCGGAATGCTGAAAACCGCGAGCGTTATGCGCGCGAGCGGGATAAGGACGGCGGCAGATCCACTGCAGAGCCGTCAACGGACGAGGGCGACAATTCTGTCGCAGAGCCGTCCAGAGACGAGGGCAGTGGATCTGCCGATGTGATGGACGAGGGCGGTAGTTCCGCAGAGCCGTCCAAGGAGTTCAGCGGATCGGCTGAGGAAGCCGCCGCCGCCAGGTTGTCACCGCGCCCTGCGGCGGCGGCCTTGACCGCGGCCCTGACGGTAAGGGAGGAGGCCCTCCCCTCGAAGGTGCGGAAGCGCCCCCTAAATAAGGAGGGCAGCTCAGGCGCAGATTCAGAGGGGAGCGTGGTCATCATGCCTCCTCCCAAAGTTCCGGCCTCTCGCAGAGGGCGAGGGGCCGCGGCGTCGGGAAGGACGACCCACTCCTCGGCCGGCGGAGTGCGTGGAGGGGTGGAGGCTGGCAGGCGGGCCGATAATGAGGCGGCCGCCGCGAGGGTGCTGGGGGTGTTGTCCGGCATCCCTCCCACCGAAGTGGCGGCCGCTGGTGCCCGCGCGAGCGCCCCAGCCACGAATATGGAGGCCCTGCAGGCCGAAAACGCCCGCCTTGGTGGCGAGGTGTCAGGCCTGCGGGCCCAGAACCGCCGGCTGGAGTCGGAGCTGGCCGCGGTACGGAGGGCCAACCGCCTCCTAACCAAGGACGTGACTGACCTGAAGGCCCAAATGGCGCGGCTCATGCAGCCTGCGCCAACCGCGCCACCGACCAGCGCTAGCCGCGATGGAGTCGAGGTCGCCGCCCTCAAGAAGAAGACGCCACCGACTGCAGGGCGTGCGCCGCCAGCCACCGATAGCCGGGCCGCCGCGGCAAGGAAGCCGTCAAACGTCGCGGAGCGGGCCCTGGTAGAGGTCCAGCCGGCGACACCAACCCCGCTGCCCGCGGTGGAGGGCGTGCCAGACGAGGCCTTGCGCGCCATTATTGACACCATCGGCAATCTGGTCGATGCGCGCTTGGCCGTTCTGGAGGCAAGGCTGCCTCCAGAACCACGTGTTCGGCCGCCTCTTGCCGCGGACAAGCGGCCATATGCGGCACCAGCCCCCGCCCCGCTACCCTGTCAGGGTGGCCGCGTGGGGGGGAGCTACGCCGCAGCCGCGGCAGGGCCCAAGCCCAAGGGGCCCGCTCCGAAGAAGAAGACGGCACCGGCTTCTGCCGGACCGCAGTTATCGCCCGCACCGACACCGCCGGCGACGACTAGCGCACCCGCGACTGCGCCTGCCGCGCCTGGCACGCCCGCTGCGCGCGATCAGGGTTGGCAGGTGGCCGAGCGTGGCAGGAAGAGTCGTGGCCAGAGAAGGAGAGCGGCGGCGAAGCGCGCCGCTGAGGTCGCCGCTCCCCAGGCAGGAGCCGGAGGCGAGAAGAAAAGGAAGAGGCCGCGCAAGGGGCTCCGGCCGCCGAAGACAGCTGCAGTGGTGATCACTGTGCTGCCTGAGGCGGCAGAAAGGGGCCTCAGCTATGAGGCCGTTCTGAGGAAAGCCCGGCGGGAGCTCGACGTCTCCGACATAGGAGGCGTCGAAGCCAGGACCCGCAAGGCCCGGACAGGGGCTCGGATCTTAGAGTTCCCTGGGGCCGAGGGCACCAGGACGGCCGATAGCGTGGCGTCGAAGCTGCGAGGTCTGTTCGCCGAGGAGGGTGGCGTCAAAATCGCCAGACCCGTAAAGTGCGCCGAAATGCGCATCGCGGGTTTGGACGACTCTGTGACGGTGGAAGACATCCGGGAGGCCATTGCCTCGAAAACCGGGTGTCCCATAGACACCGTCCGGGTTGGCGCCATCCGGCCCGGTCCGGGCGGCGTAGGTGCCGCCTGGGTGCAGTGCCCAGTGGAGTCGGTCAGGCAACTGGCCGGCTCAGGCAGGCTCCTCGTGGGCTGGAGCTCAGCGCGAGTCACCGTGCTGGAGCACCGGCCTGCGAGGTGTTTCAAGTGCATGGCGGTCGGGCACACCCGGCCAACTTGCACTAATTGCTTTGACTGCGGCGGACTCTGTTTCCGCTGCGGTCAGACTGGGCATATGGCGGCATCTTGCGCCGCCCCGCCCCACTGCCCCGCGTGTGCGGCGGGCAATAAGCCTGCCAAGCACCGCATGGGCTCTGGGGCGTGCAGACCTCCGGCTTCGGCTCCAAAGGGGCGGGGCGGCCCTTCGACCCCGGCCGCTCCCGCTCCTAGCGCGGCCCGATCGCCCGCCGCAAGCCAGGAGGTGATGATGGACACAGCCCATTAATGGCTGCCCAGTCCACTCACCTCCTGCAGGCCAACACCAACCACTCCGCCGGTGCGCAGGACTTCCTCCTGCAATCCATGGCGGAGTAGTCGATCGGTGCAGCCGTAGTCGCGGAACCGTACGTCGTGCCTGATCGCCCCAATTGGGTGGTCAGCCGGAACGGAACCGCGGCAATCGTCACCTCCACGCAGCGGCACTTCCCGTCCTTATCCCTCTTGGATAGGGGCGAGGAATTTGTCGCGGCGGACTGGGGAGGGGTCACGCTCTACAGTGTATACCTCTCCCCTAATAGGAGGATGGACGATTTCGGGGCCTCCCTCACCACCTTGGAGGCTTCGATACGGCGACTGGCACCGGGCCTCGTCCTGGTCCTGGGGGACTTCAACGCCAAATCCACGGCGTGGGGGTCCCCGATGACGGACGATCGCGGGCGGGCGATCGTGGAGTGGGCGGCGTCACTGGGCCTCTGTGTCCTAAACAGAGGCTCAGTGAACACGTGTGTGCGACAGCAGGGTGGGTCGATAGTGGACTTGTCATTCGCTAGTCCCGCTGTCGCACCACGAGTGAGGAACTGGCGTGTCCTGGAGCAGGCGGAGACCCTGTCGGATCACCGTTACATCCGGATGGAGGTCTCCCCTCTCCGGGACCCCAGCAGGGGTCACAGGGCGGACCGAGCTCCTGCATTTCCGCGGTGGGCTGTGGGGCGGCTGGATAGGGACCTACTGGCGGAGGCGGCCATCGTGAACACGTGGCTGTCCTCACCACCCCCAGCGGACGGAGTGGACGTTGAGGCTGTCCGCATCCGCAGTGCGCTAACGCAGGTCTGCGATGCGGCCATGCCCAGGGTGCGGCGTCTACCTCCGAGGCAGGGGGTCTACTGGTGGTCCCCAAGACTGGCGGACCTTCGTGCGGCGTGCATTAGAGCCCGAAGGTCCTACACCCGCAGTCGGCGGCGTCGCCGCGATGTTGAGCGGGAGGGCCAGCTGTACGAGGCGTACCGCAGTGCGCGTACCGCCTTTCGGCTGGCCATCCGGTCCGCCAAGGACGCGAGTTGGCAGGAGATGCTGGACGGTCTTGACCGTGACCCCTGGGGTCGCCCGTATCGCGCGTCGCTGAATAAGCTTCGCGCGCAGGGCCCCCCCCTCACCGAGACCCTCCAGCCCGACCTCCTTCGTAGAGTGGTCGTGGAGCTGTTCCCGCGGCAGTCGGAGCACACGCCCCCGGTCATGGCTTCGCCAGATCACGACCGGGAGGCCGTCGAGAGTGTTCCGCCCGTGACGGAGTCGGAAGTGGGGGCAGCCGTGGCGAAGATTCGTTCCGCCACCACGGCCCCCGGCCCGGACGGAATCCCAGTCCGGGTGTTGACGTTGCTCCTCGAGCATCTCGAACCTCGCCTCAGGCGTCTGTTCAACGCCTGTCTGACGTCTGGACAGTTCCCTGAGTGCTGGAAGGAAGGGAGGTTGGTTCTCCTGCCAAAGCCGGGACGGCCCCCGGATTCGCCGTCGGCCTACAGGCCCATTGTGCTTCTGGACGATGTGGGTAAGCTGCTGGAGCGTGTCCTCGCTGCCCGCATCGTCCAGCACCTGGAAGAGGTGGGGCCCGATCTGTCGGACGCTCAATTTGGGTTTCGAAGGGGGCGTTCGACCATCGGGGCCCTGCTACGCCTGAGGCAGACGGCCGCGGAGGCTGTCGCCGGCAAAGGAGTGCTGTTGGCGGTGTCGTTGGACATCGCCAACGCCTTCAATAGTCTGCCATTCAGCTGCATCAGGGAGGCGCTCCGGTTCCACGGAGTGCCCCTGTACCTCAGGCGGCTGGTGGCAGACTATTTGGAGGGGCGCAGTGTTCTCTACGCGAGCCCCGTAGGGGACATTGTGCGGACGCCCATGTCGTGCGGTGTTCCGCAGGGGTCGGTTCTGGGGCCGACTCTGTGGGACATCGGTTACGACTGGGCGTTGAGAGGGAGTCTCCCCCCCGGGCTGAGCGTTATTTGCTATGCTGACGACACGCTCGTCACAGCCCGGGGCAGGACATTCGAAGAGGCGACGAGCCTGGCCGCTCTCGGCACCGAGGAGATAGATGGTCAGGCGGATCGAGGCGCTGGGGCTCAGGGTGGCCCTAAACAAGACGGAGGCTCTACTATTCCATGGGCCCCGTGTGAGGCTGCCCATCGGCGCCTCGTTAGTCGTCAACTCCATCCACATCAGTATCCAGGCCCATATGAGGTACTTGGGTCTGGTGCTCGACGGGCGATGGTGGTTCCGGGAGCATTTTCGTCAAATTGCTCCCCGGCTGGTCGGCGCGGCGTCCGCCCTTTCTCGGCTCATGCCGAACGTGGGCGGACCCAGTTTTCAGGGCCGACGGCTGTATGCGGGGGTGATCCGCTCAATGGCCATGTACGGCGCACCCGTGTGGGCGAGGGCTCTGAACGCCCAACTCAGGGCGGTTCTGTGGAGGCCACAGAGAGTCATTGCGGTCAGAGCCATTCGCGGGTACCGCACGGTGTCGACAGAGGTGGCGTGCCTATTGGCCGGGACACCCCCTTGGGACCTAGAGGCGGAGATGCTCTCCGACCTCTACCGGCGGGTTACCTCAATGCGCGAAGAGGGTGGCTCCCCATCGTTCAACGAGATAGCCACCTGGCGCGAGGACGCCCGCCGAGAAGTCATCGCCCGTTGGGCTACGCAGCTGGAGAGGCCTAGATACGGTGTTATTACCGTTGAGGCCCTCCGGCCCGTACTGATGGAGTGGATGGAGCGGCGGCACGGAGTTCTCTCTTTCCGGTTGGTGCAGGTCTTGTCGGGGCATGGTTGCTTCGGCAAGTACCTGCACACGGTCGTGCGGAGGGAGTGGACTCCGTCCTGCCACCATTGCAGTAGCGACGAGGACACGGCGCAACATACGCTCGAGGTATGTTCGGGCTGGGACGGGCAGCGCCGTGACCTCGTCGCTGTCATCGGTGCCGACCTGACGCTGCCGGCTGTTGCGCGAGCGATGGTCGACAGCGTCAGGAATTGGGACGCGGTCGCCGCCTTCTGCGAGGCTGTCATCTCGCAGAAGGAGGCGGCGGAACGGGCCCGGGAGGATTCCCGTGACCCGGGCCGCCGCCCGCGGCCGGGGCGGCGCAGGCGCGAGTACCTGCGCCTGATGCCGCCCTAACCGAGGCTTCGGGTGATCGGACCGGGGAATTGTCCGGTCACCCGACGTGAGGCCACCGCGTGAGGACGACGCCTCGACGGCGAAAGCTGTCGGGGCGTCGACAGGAGAGGAGCCCAAGAGGGCATACCGCCGAGCGGGCCACCGAAGACAAAGATCGGGTACCGGTGGCCCGCTCGTACGGCGAAGAAGAGGTGCTTGCAGGGTGGGTCAATGGGGTTGCGCGCCGCCTCTTCCGTCACCCCGGACCGATTTGGCGGGGTGCGACGTCCATAGCCCACCGCAAAAAAAAAAAAAAAAAAAAGGCATGTCTTCACACACTGTCTAGGTTTTTTTTATTGATATACATGCATACATATCATCACGCCATATCCCTTGCAGGGTAAGCAGAGAGAACAGTGAGCCAGAGAACTTTATCCTTGCATACTTCACTCGCTTCCTCAACATTTATAATTCTCTTCATACACGCTCGCCGGTTTCAGAGACTCTTGACTCCACCTTCCTTCAGTACATGACCGATCTGGTCTAGATAGGTGAGTCTCGGTCTCCCCCGGTACCTACATCCTTACACTTTCGCATTGTATATCTTAATATAAGATTTTTATTAATATGGTACCTCATACTTATTTTACGCTAGTCCATATGAAAAGAGAGAAAGTTATATATTTATAAATACCCGATTACGAAACGAAAAATGATGTCACAAGCGGGGTTCGAACCCGCACCTATTGGGAGTCCGGCCCAATCGTGGTGCCACTTACACCACCGTGAACTACTGTAGGACATGCAAATCTCGCTTTGTATCATATTTACGTCTTCAAGGTGACGTGTGCCATCTACCGGACAATGTTTACACATTGTACAGGCTTAATACGTCAAACTTTGCAGTTAGAATTGTATTAAACGATGACACAACCTTGTAATTTAAATTACTGAAATATTTAGCATTTAATATGCTTAATTATTTATAAATACCCGATTACGAAACGAAAAATGATGTCACAAGCGGGGTTCCAACCCGCACCACGGTGTTCACTGTGGTGTAAGTGGCAGCACGATTGGGCCGGACTCCCAATAGGTGCGGGTTTTGAACCCCGCTTTTGCATATTAAATGCTAAAAATTTCAGTAATTTAAGTTATATATTTATTATTATATTCATAAACTGTAAAATTCCCAAGGAGGGTTGACATCAGGCAGGCAGCTAGTCATAAAACTATTGTCGATAACTTTTGCTATATGTACCATGGAAGAGGTGTACATATTGTCGATCGAGTAATCATCATTGTCCTACTCTTATCCCAATTATTTGAGGTCTTACAATACTCTTCTTTCATAGTACATATTGTAAAAGTTATTGGCTATAATTTTATTACTGGCCACCTGCCAGACGTCAACCCGCCTTGGGAATGTAATTGTTGACCAAACGGCATCAGGTGGAGTTGGCCCAGGTTGTTATAAGTGTCTTAGTCGTCTTTTATGACATCCACGAGCAAAGTAAGGGCTGGTAGCATTCGTAGCCGCTACCACATAGCATGTACATCAAGAGCGAGTAATCGAGCTAAGAGTAAGAGAGTAAGTAAGTAAGAAGTAAGACTAAGTAAGTAAAAAGTAAGAGAGTTGAATTTCCTAAACTTTAGTAAAGTTTTACGTTGCATTCGTACCAAATAGGTTACTTCTTTAAAGAACGAGCAGAATTCGCCTGATCATTTACTTATTTGCAAAAATACTCAAGAAGATTGTTTGTTTTGTCCCTCAATTGGGGTTATTTGCTATAACTTTTTAAGTCCTTCCTTTTAAACGAATACTTCTTTATATAGTGTGTCTCTACTGAAGTTCAATAGAAAATATTTATCGTGAACAGTAAAGTTCCTCGAATGTTGACGGAATACGTTTAAATCCCTGTAGAATTTAAAAAAATCCTCTATGAAACTTGTATTCATTTATCGCGGTAATTCAAATATTACAACAACTTCGTGAGGAGGTCTTTATCTAAAAGTCGATAGGCTGACGGATGGAAGAGTATAGCTAGCCGAGTAAGATAAAAATGTTAAGAGTATGTAAGATGAAAATATTATAAGTTTTTAGTAGTAGAGTTACACTGTCAACCGTTTTCTGCGTACAGTTGCGGACTGGTTCGTCCGTGGTAGTACCGCACTCTCGAAGAAAATCGACTTCTTAGCAGTGGTAATGTGCTGTTGCTTGCACTGTGTCATTCGGTGAGCAAAAGAGCTGAAAACCCAACTTTCTGAATGGGTTTTGGTTAGGAAGCAGCCTAGATATATCTCTAGTATTGCAAAGGTTCAAGAGCGGCAGTAACACTTAATATCAGGAGTACTGCTTATACTTATGCCATCATAATACATACATACATATCATCACGCCATATCCCTTGCAGGGTAGGCAGAGAGAACAGAGTGCCAGAGAACTCTATCTTTGCATACTTCACTCGCTTCCTCAACATTCATAATTCTCTTCATCCACGCTCGCCGGTTTCGGAGACTCTTGACTCCACCTTCCTTCAGTACATGACCGAGCTGGTCTAGGTAGGTTAGTCTCGGTCTCCCTCGGTACCTACATCCTTCCACTTTCGCATTGCATACCTTCTTAACTAGACGTTCGTTTGGCATTCTTTCCACATGTCCAAACCATCGGAGCATTCCCTTTCGCATCTTTACACCACTACTCTCTTTCATACCATATCATAATCAATAAAAAAAGCCATCATAATCAATAAAAAAAGTAAAAAAACAACATAAAATCAGATCTTACAATATAAAATCAGATCGAAATTGCATTAAGAGAGTATCATCATCATTATCACAGTCCATATATGTCCCAATTTTCGGCTCGGGCCCCTCCCTAATGGGAGGAAAATTAACCTAATATACCAAGCTGGTCAGACGTGTTGGTATAGGGTTTTGTTTCGACTTTTCCATCTCTTGCATAGATGTTATATGCGTTTTTATATCCTTTAGTCGTCTCGTATGATCAGCCATGAGTTAGATAGGGGGTGGAGAATTGTATTCTTCTTCTGTCACCACACGGAGTATACTCTCGCTGAATAGATATTTCATTTCGATTGCTATATTGAAGACTCTCTCTACCACCTAAAGTGGTTGAGCGAGTGATAGTTACTCTAGTAAATATCTCGTAATCGGATGTCAGTTGTGAGTCAGTTTCAGCTGTTTCTATTTGTATTATAATAAAAATAAAGGGAACTGAACCTGTTTTGATGGGCATCACACTGAGTTAGTACTAAAAACACGTTGTATAGGTACTAAAGTTGTGTAGTTCCTGAGCGAGTGATATAAAAGAGCTATATCACTCACATAGGCACAATCTATCACTCGCTCACTTTACCGCCGTATATATCAGTAGATCACTGTCAGCTAAGTGTTTTTGTAGAATATTAATATACATTAAAAATTAAGTTTATCGACAATGAGTAATTTTAATGAAAAGCGAAACCCATCACATGAAAAAATGAGTGATAGATTCATTTGAGCGATAGATTTAAAGTGAGCAATAGATTTAAAGTGAGCGGTAGATTTAAAGTGAGTGAAAGTGAGCTAGAGGAGTGATTTAATAATGCGGTTGACTACTGAGCTACGTGAGCTAAATGAGTGATATGTATATTTACAGTGAAAAGATATGTATCACTCTTTTCATCGTAGTGATACATATTGCGCATGACTAACAAGTACTTCTTTTAATCTTCCTGACTTGTGTCCGCGGTCCGATCTGATCGTTGTTTATAAATACCCGATACGAAACGAAAAATGATGTCACAAGCGGGGTTCGAACCCGCACCTATTGGGAATCCGGCCCAACCGTGCTGCCACTTACACCATCGTGAACTATTTTGGGACATGCAAATTTCGAATCATATTATATCTTACGTCTTCAAGGTGACGTATGCCATCTATCGGACAATGTTTACACATTGTATAGACTTAATACTTCAAACTTTACAGTTAGAATTGTATTAAACGATGACACAACCTTGTTATTCAAATTACTGAAATTTTTAGCATTTAATATGCTTAATTATTTATAAATACCCGATACGAAACGAAAAATGATGTCACAAGCGGGGTTCGAACCCGCACCTATTGGGAATCCGGCCCAACCGTGCTGCCACTTACACCATCGTGAACTATTTTGGGACATGCAAATTTCGAATCATATTATATCTTACGTCTTCAAGGTGACGTATGCCATCTATCGGACAATGTTTACACATTGTATAGACTTAATACTTCAAACTTTACAGTTAGAATTGTATTAAACGATGACACAACCTTGTTATTCAAATTACTGAAATTTTTAGCATTTAATATGCTTAATTATTTATAAATACCCGATACGAAACGAAAAATGATGTCACAAGCGGGGTTCGAACCCGCACCTATTGGGAATCCGGCCCAACCGTGCTGCCACTTACACCATCGTGAACTATTTTGGGACATGCAAATTTCGAATCATATTATATCTTACGTCTTCAAGGTGACGTATGCCATCTATCGGACAATGTTTACACATTGTATAGACTTAATACTTCAAACTTTACAGTTAGAATTGTATTAAACGATGACACAACCTTGTTATTCAAATTACTGATATTTTTAGCATTTACTATGCTTAATTATTTATAAATACCCGATACGAAACGAAAAATGATGTCACAAGCGGGGTTCGAACCCGCACCTATTGGGAATCCGGCCCAACCGTGCTGCCACTTACACCATCGTGAACTATTTTGGGACATGCAAATTTCGAATCATATTATATCTTACGTCTTCAAGGTGACGTATGCCATCTATCGGACAATGTTTACACAAAATTTCAGTAATTTGAATAACAAGGTTGTGTCATCGTTTAATACAATTCTAACTGTAAAGTTTGAAGTATTAAGTCTATACAATGTGTAAACATTGTCCGATAGATGGCATACGTCACCTTGAAGACGTAAGATATAATATGATTCGAAATTTGCATGTCCCAAAATAGTTCACGATGGTGTAAGTGGCAGCACGGTTGGGCCGGATTCCCAATAGGTGCGGTTTCGAACCCCGCTTGTGACATCATTTTTCGTTTCGTATCGGGTATTTATAAATAATTAAGCATATTAAATGCTAAAAATTTCAGTAATTTGATCGTTGTTTGTTAGATTAATATCAAACAAAATGGACAAATTACGATATGTAAATGATTTTATGGAGATTACAGATAATAAATGAATTGACTTCATAGGATATTGAAAATAGTCTTGCTTATTCTATGAAACGACAAAATAGCGGTGAGGCATCATTTTCACTTCTCTAGAGGTGGGAGACTAATCCTGTTCTAACGTACCGCAGCCTTAACTAGGGCAGTATCAAGCGTAGGTGACTGTAACATTAATTTACACAATGCCACTACCTCACCATAAGATGTAATAGTCCACTTATTTTTTGATCAACAAAAAATCATTAAATATATTGCCTGCAGCTATGAATACTACCAACAAATCATCTATAAATATATTGATCATGGATGTCGTAAAAGACGACTAAAAGCTTTATATCGACCTGAGCCAAACTATATCTCATACTGTCTGATTAGCCGGGCGGGCCACCGAAGACAAAGACCGGATTTCGGTGGCCCGCTTGCACGGCGTGGAGAGGTACTTATAGGGCGGGTCTATGGGGTCGTGCGCCACTTCTTTTGTCACCCCGGATGGATTAGCGGGGCGTGACCAATCCATAGCCCGCCGCCAAAAAAAGAAAAAAAAATACTGATTAATAATTGTATTCCATATGACTGCACAGATGGCGTAGTGGTTAAGTTATTGACCTTCAGTGCTAGTGCCATGGGTTCGATTCCTACGCTGGACAATACTTTGTGCGATCCACAAAGTGTTGTTCTGAGTCTGGGTGTAATTTGTCTGCGTTAATTATATGTTTGTAAAGTCCCCCGCAATACAAGGATTATATTATTTCCTTTCCTTTAAAAAAAAAATCCCAGTGAGGGTAAACGTCATGGCAGAAATATTGAAACACTTTTGTAATATGTAAAAGGTAGGAAGAGTTCGATGCCATATGTACCTTACATATTGCATCAATCTCAAGTAATGGAGATAAGAGCAGTATGCTGATAATTTTTTAACTAAACTTCCGATCAATATATGAACAATATCGATTGCCAACAAAAAGATATAATCAACTAATATTTTATAACAATTTACAAAAAAAAAAGTTTACTTGTTTTCCCAACTGAAAAATCGCTCCATTCAAAGCATGGGCAAAGAACAAAGGAGTTCGAAACAAAGACTCCAACCACTACAATAAAAACTCAGGGATCTTTACCTTGTGAACCTTTTTTATTGTTACCTAACCTTTTCCCGTTGATCCACTCTGGTTTAATAACCTTTTGGAATGTTGCAAGTAAAATGGGATTTCACAATTCAATGCTCACCTTTCAGTTATAAAGCGATGTTCCTTTTGTTCGTACTAATTTTTCGGAAATAACTCGAATACGGCTTAGTTATATTAGAAATAAATTTTATTACCTTTGTATTGAATTTAGTTGTACGATCGTTGGGACTAAATCAAAGATATCGTCTTAATCTTCCAAGATCAAAGGGATAAAAGAAACATCGCAAAGTGTTTACGCATAAAATATATATGTATGCTAATACTTTACATCTATTATCAGCCTAATAATGACCGCTGTTGTGCTTGGGACTCCATATGATTTTTTTATTTTTTCGGTGTTCTATGGATGCGTCTCGCCCCGCCAAATCGGTTCGGGGTGACGGAAGAGGCGGCGCGTGACCCCATAGACCCACCGTGCAACTCCTCTCTTCACCGTGCGAGCGGGCTACCGGTACCCGATCTTTGTCTTCACTGGCATAACCATTACATCTAGCAGATGAATTAATATTAATCGTTGATTAATTTGGACTCCGTTTGGACAATGATATTAATTGTTTTATCTCAATTGAGAGTTGTAGTAATTGAACCTAGATTCTCTGAAGGACTCAAAGATGTGTATGAATCAGCATGTTGGGCGACAAAAGCGACGGATGAGAGACGACTGCGTGTAGTGGAGATGCGAATGTTGAGATGGATATGTGGTGTGACGAGAATGGATAAAATAAGAAATGAACATATAAGAGGAAGTTTGAAAATTGCGCTAGGGACGGAAAAGTTAAGGAGTGAAAGGTTGACATGGTATGGACATATGAAGAGATGAGATGAAAGTAATGTTGTGAGGAAAGTTTTAAGCATGAATCTAAGAAGGCTTTAGGGATAAGGAAAGACACGGTCCGACGGCGAAAACTGTCGGGGCATCGACACGAAAGGAACCCGCAAGGGTATACCGCCGGGCCGGCCACTGAAGACAAAGATCGGGTACCGGTGGCCCGCTCGCACGGCGAAGAGAGGTGTTTGCAGGATGAGTCCATGGGGTTGCGCGCCGCCTCTTCTGTCGCCCCGGGACGGTTTGCCGGGGCGTGACCACATCCATGGTCCACCTTGCAAAGGAAAAAAAAGGGGTAAGGAAAAACCGAAGAAAAGATGGACTGCGTGAAACAGGACATGGAGTGACCACAGAGATGACGTCTGATAAGGTTGTATAGAAGGAAAAGAGATATTGCTTCAACCCCAAATAAATTGGGATAAGAGCAAGTTGATGGTAATGCTCTGAAGGACTCAAAGATACTGAAGAGGCTAAGAAATATGAACATGAATCCCTACTAATTTTATAAATGTGAATGCAAATTTATTTGTTATGCTTTCACGCCAAAACTACTTAACCGATTATCATGAAACTTTGTACATATTGTCTTCGAGGTATTAGAAAGGACATATAATACTTATTATTTTTTTTTATTTTTACGCAGGGCTACTTCATTGTATGTAGGAATTTTTAAAAACTGATTCACATTGATTCAGTTCTATTAGAATGTATGATCTTTGATATTTATTTAACGGCTTCAACGCGAGCAAAGCCGCGGGTGAAATCTAGTAATATATAAATGAATAAGTACGCTATCTACCAACCCTTACTTTGCTCATGAATGTCGTAATAGATAACTAAGAGCTTTATAACGACCAGGGACTACTTCACCTGATGCCGTTTGGTCAACAATTACATTCTCAAGAAGGGGTTGATGACTGGCAGGCAGCCGGTCATAAAACTATTACCAATAACTTTTATAATATGTACTATGAAAGAAGATATTTACAATTGTACATATTGTAACGACCTCAAGTGTTTAAGATAAGAATAGGAGAATGATGATATAATTGAATAAGTATTTATTATTTTACTAAAATTCATCATACTGATTGTTTTATAGTAACATTTTAATTATAAATAACACTGTAGATGATTTTAAAATCATTGATGTTTTACTAATAATATTAATTTAATGAGTATTCAATTTTACGAATGTTTCCATCTATCTATCAGCCTAGTTAATAGTTACATTTACTTGGACATGTTATATATTTTTCTCCTTATGATGGATATTGCCATAATTGTCACGTTTAATAGGCCTGTTATCAAACGGAGTTAGTTTAAAAAGTTTCCTAAAAGAGTGCTCCTGTCATTTTTTTCTGGTAATACCTCAGTGGTTTTTGAAGACTGCTATGGGAAAGTAATATGTAGTTCTAAATCTCCAACAAAGAATGATTTAGAATATTTATTCCGCGAGATATCGAAGTAAGAATAAGAGAGAGAGAGAGAAAAAAAATTCACCATCCTTTTTCTGGCCCATGGCGGACCTAATAGACAATTAATAGCATACGATAACATCGTTCCAAGAGAAAAAAATGTGACCCATCTCACGAGCGTAGCATTTTGTCTAATTTTCTTCCAACTATAGAAGAGGCTTGAGTTCTACAATGGGACGTATATAAGCTGTGATAAAAAGAAATAGACTTTTAGACCATTGACTAATAGAAGTTCTAGAAGTTGTAAATAACATTTACGACTATAGAGTTACTTGAGCAGCTTTAGAACAGATTTACTAGACCTTATAGCTTAAGCCCTATAATTATAGACCTTCGTTGGAGTCTCCATTTAGGCAGTTGGTTATAAATTATGAAAGTTAACTAAATAGTTTGTAACTATGAGAAATTATGTTATCTCCATATCAGTAATAACTTAAGCTTTAACTTCTAATAATGGTCTCAGTCGATGTTAATGTAAATACTTGACCGACTTTGTAATTATTAATGATATCAATTTGAATTAATGAATGTCTACAATATAGAATAGGTTATTAGGAAAACGGCCACATATAGTTGTGAAACTTTTTAAAGGCTTGAAGAGCTTTTTATTAGACAAAAATTGCACGCAAAAAAGAGTTTAAGCACCTGCTATATACTGATGCACGATCACTGTCTACCATGACAAAAGAGTTCTTCTTAAGCTTTGTTTAAAGAAGGACAATTATTCGAGGAATACATCGACCATTTTCTATATATAGCCATAAATGGAAAATCACATTTGCGATAGTTCTAGACCATTTTCTTCTAGTATTAATCAATTATATAACGTAGCTTGAGTAAATAAGCAAGCAGTGCACATGATCCTAAGTGTGACTCATAAACCTTTGCAACACCAGAGGTGCAGCCAGACTTCTACTTACCAACTAACCTAAGCAAAAATGTAGGCTTGTGACTCTCTTAGTCACCGTATTAAGTGCAATAACAATGCCACCGCAAAAATTTCGATTTTCTGTGAGGCTACGTTTCCGTGCCAAATGTACATATATACATACATACATATCATCACGCCATATTCCTTGCAGGTTAGGCAGAGAGAACAGAGTGCCAGAGAACTCTATCTCTGCATACATCACTCGCTTCCTCAACATTCATAATTCTCTTCATACACGCTCGCCGGTTTCGGAGACTCTTGACTCCACCTTCCTTCAGTACATGACCGATCTGGTCTTGGTAGGTTAGTCTCGGTCTCCCTCGGTACCTGCATCCTTCCACTTTCGCATTGTATATCTTCTTAAACAGGCGTTCGATCGGCATTCTTTCCACATGTCCGAACCATCGGAGCATTCCCTTTCGCATCTTTACACCAATACTCTCTTTCATACCTACTCGCTCTCTTACGTCGTCGTTACGAATGCGGTTATGTGCCATGTTATATGTGCCAAATGTCATCCCTGGTAACTCCTACTTGTCATAGACTTGTGCTTTTAGATACTGAAGTATGTTTGATGAGAACTTCTTTTAAGTTTTCAGAATGCTGCCCAGCTCTATTTTATAAATAACCAACAAAAAGTAACTCATAATTTAAATCTTAATATCTATTCAACAAATTCCACTTAATTTACATTCGAACACTATTAGCATGGTCAATTTTATCAATTCAGTTAATATACTAAAAGACTCAGCAATTCTTAACAAAACCAAACCGAACCATAACAATTCTGAACATCGTGACTATAAACCTAAATCTTTAGCAAATACGGTGGTCGTTTTCATTGTGATTCAAGTACCGCATAAAAAAACGCGTAAATTACTTGAGCTAATGCCCAGACACATCTTTGACGGGCGAAACTTGAATGCTTTAATGGTACCTTTATGGGCTCTCTTTATTCTGCGATGTGTTTTATTATGTTGATAAAGATGATGTCAGTTGCGGTTTGAAATATCTATGGAGTTTTTGTCTTTACTTAAATATTTACTGACGGTTTATTGTTAAAGGCCATTTAAAGGTTTCTTTAATTTTAGTTAACGTCTTTTATTGTGAAATATCTTATAAAGTCTATCAAATCGGTTCATAGACGGCTATTTTTGAACGTAGGATTTCACAAGGACTTGAAAGAAGAAGAGTTATGTTTATAAATACCCGATTACGAAACGAAAAATGATGTCACAAGCGGGGTTCGAACCCACACCTTTTGGGAATCCGGCCCAATCGTGCTACTACTTACACCATCGTGAACTATTTTAGGACATGCAAATTTCGCTTCATATTATATCTTACGTCTTCAAGGTGACGTAGCACGATTGGGCGGGATTCTCAATAGGTGCGGGTTCGAACCCCGCTTGTGACATCATTTTTCGTTTCGTAATCGGGTATTTATAAATAATTAAGCATATTAAATGCTAAAAATTTCAGTAATTTGAAGAGTTATGTTGTTTATTCTTTCAGTGATATTTTTATGACTCCTAAGGGAAATCAAACGGTGGAGACACATTAAATGCTCAATCATGAATCAGTAAAAATTAGAAGAAACATGTCTTATAATTTAATTTTTTCGTGTGGTTACGGATTGAGATGCAATTTATTAGTAATAATTAGAGTAGTTGTTTTTGGATGTCATAAAAATACGACAACTTTAGATTTCCTTTTTTCTTATTTTAGTCTTTTAGTTTTATTTCATTTTTCTTATCTCAAAGTTCAGGTAGGCTATAGATGGGTAGATGCATATGTAGTAGCGCATGTTATGATATATGACTATGTGTATATATATATATATATGTATGTGTGTGTTTTGTATATATGTTGACGTCTGTATCGTTACTTATCAATATGAATTATTTTTCCCTTTAACTTATATGAAAGGGAAAATAACCTTGTAAGTATTTTTCATTTGAATAAAACTATTCTTACGGGTATCATCGCGTTTGTATTCCATTTTTAATTTCCTGAAATTTCGAATACTTTACAGCGGGCATGGCCCCCGAGCACTCATCTAGAGGACCTCAAGTAGGTACTCGTCCGGAGGACAAATGTGTAGTACTTAAGTAAACATCAGAAATCATTGTTTTTTATGAAATATAAGAAAGGTCTTTGAGATCGCAGTGCTTGAGGATAGTATTATAAATATGAATATAAGGGATTTAGCATTTTAGTTTTATATATAAAAAGGAACGAATATATTTCAAACTAATCTATAAAAGACTAATATTCCAATATTTGGTGTAAACGAAATAGGTAAAAAAAACATTAAACGTTTCCGAGCCGAAGGTAAAATGTAATTCGCAGGGCAGACGACCTCAAGCAAGATTAAAAAACTTTTACTCCAAGCTCGGTGGTTTCGCTTCCCCCCAAAAAAAATATTAATGAAATTTCCACAAAACCTACTCCCGTTAACCGAAAGAAACTTCATCAAAATATTTCCTGTTGCGGGTAGGCAATTAAGAAATTCAATTTTCGTATCGATATCGCTTAGATCTGAAGTATCAACGAAGGGTTGGCGGTTGTCGCAGTTTAATTTGGTAATCAATATCTTTGGAGATGGAAGGAATGCTTACAAATGTAATATTTATTTCTTACTTAATGAACAATTTAAGCATTTGCGAATAAATCTTCCACAGTAAATATAATAAAATTATCTCTACATCAAGCTTCAAAATGATTTTATAAGCAATATATTTGCCGTTCAATATAATGCTGTATGGTAGCGGCTACGTATACTACCAACCCTTACTTCACTCGTAGATGTCGTATAAGACGACTAAGAGCCTTATAATGACCTCGGCCAACTCCATCTGATGTCCTTTGTTGGAAGGAAAGGAGGGTTGACGTCTTGCAGGCGCCCGGTCGTTAAACTATTGCCAATTACTTTTACCATATGTACTATGAAAGAAGAATAGATATTGTATCGACCCCAAGTAATTGAGATAAGAGTAGGAGAATGATGATGATATTTACCAAGTATAAGAGTTTATGAATTTCATCTCAACTGATATATATTCCACTGTTGGACTCGAGCCTCCTCTACAATGGGAGGGAAAGCGACCCACTATACGCTCGTCAGACTTGTTGGTATAGGGTTTTGCGTTTTCAATATTCTTTCTCTTGCATAGATGTTATACGCGTTTTATATCCCTTAGTTGTATCATACGATCACCTACGGGTAAGATTGGGGGTAGTGAATTGTATTCTTACTCCATCACCACAGATATTTTTATTTTATTTCTGAATGAATGAATTTCTAAATGATTGTGCTATTGCGCTTCATTCAGTGAGCGAGAGAGCCGGAAGCCCAAATGGGTGTGTTTGGGCTTTCTATTGGTAGGCAGCAGCCTAGCTATACCCTTGCTATTGCAAAGGTCCATGGGTGGCAGTGACACTTACCATCAGGTGTGCTGCGTGCTCGTCTCCCACCATTAGCCATAAAAAACATACCTACTTTAATTTCTTTTATCCTACTCTATTATTCGTATATCGATTAAGTAAGAATATTCACAACTCATTTTCATGCCCAGTACAGTATCTAATATTTAAATAAGGTAGACATAAGAGAAGAAGAACTTAATATGAATTCACATGTCCAGCGGGGTATGATATGGTATATAGATTAATTTCTCTGCCAATGTAAAGGAGTTCCAAACAATAACTACATAGACTGAAAAGAAAAAATGAAGACGAATAATGAAAAAAAAAAATCCAGACACGAAATATAAATATTATAAATAAAAAATTACTAATAAAAATATCTAGGTCAATTGCTGTCGTAAAAACTGTACAAGTCATTTCATCTATACAGGAAAAGAAAAAAATATAGAATTACTATTACATAAGCAAAACAAATCACAATTCCGCCAATATAAGTATGATAAGAAAAATATGGAAGAAACCACGAAATATATGTATGAATTACATACATCCTTACATGAAGACAATCAATATACCATGTCATCTATATGTAGATAGAAATACTGAAACTAAAAGAATTTTATTATACGAAGACCCAAAACATAAAATTATACAAACTGCATGAATGTTTCTAAGTCAAGCCTTAAGATAAATGACGTAATCTTCTTTATCGCAACTGGAAAGTCTCAGCGATAACGAATAAAGAAAAAAGATTTTAAAGGACCATAATTCACTAAGTTCGCACCGAACCCTTTCTTGGTAGGTCTGGGTGTAAGTTTTTTGGATATTTTTGTTTTTCCATCGTGTTTGCACTATTAAAGTATTCGTAGTGTAAATAAACATTTTATGTTTTCTCTTGGTATTTTTTCTATAAAACGTATGTCTTTATCGTCATGAATATATTAGATGTCCACTGTTGGACATAAGTTTATTCATGAAGAGGAAGAATGCCATAATTGTCATGCTTGATAAGCGAATTGGTGATCTGTTTCCAAGGAGAGTACTTCTGTCCATTGTCATCTTTCTACCTCAGCATTCTATATTAAAACGGTCTTAGGACGCATGATTGTTTTTTTCTTTTTTCAAAAAAAAAAAGACAATTCTCGGCATTAAGTAAATAATTTTGTATTGCAGAGGTATTCACGTACATATTATATGTTGACAGATATAAATCACACCCAGACTTAAAAAAACTATTTGTTAAATACAGAAAGTATTGTCTTGCGTAGGAATCAAATCTATGACACTGGCACGGTATCTCGGTATCATATTTAGCTCCGATTATTATTCAGATATGTTTGAAAAACTAATAAATTTATTATTAACAAAAACTAAAAAAGTTATAATAAATAGTAAAAGTAAATAAGTAATTAATTTAAAAAAGTAATAATTTCGTGTGGTGACGGAGTAAGAATACAATTCACCACCCTCTATCTTACCCGTGGGTGATCGTAAGAGTGGGTGATCTAAGGGAAATAAAACGCATATAACATCTATGCAAGAGAAGGAAAACTCGAAACAAAACCCTATACTAACACGTCTGACCGGCGTGGTATAGTAGGTCAATTACCTCCCCTGGAGGAGGCTCGAGCCCAACAGTGGGACATATATGAGCTGAGATGATGATGATGATGATAAAAAAGTAATAAAATTTTTACATACATGGCCATATTGCAACTTTCCATTAGTTTCAGTATAATTAGATTTGTCATCATAAATAAAAAAAACGGCAACGGAACTTAATAGAAAGCCATAGAGAAGAGTATTACGTAAATTACTAGCAACTCGTAAGTAGAAAATGATCATATTTTAATCTCAAAGAAACAATAACTGTTACGCCGTAAAATAAAACGTTGTCCGCCCATTATTTCCTACCCATTTCGCCGTTGTTTACCCATGCTTTGTAAAAATAAGGCAGTAGATAAAACAAACCATGAGGGGTACGGCATAAATCACACTGTTTCAATTACACCCTACTCACAGCGGTTTATGAAACATTTTATACTCTGTTCGATAAAAAAGTACGCAAATAAAATACCAAATAAAAAAATCGTCTCAACTAACATACATATTAGCTTACAACCGTTTTTGTTATAATTAATATACTAATGATAATTTTCTGCTACACTTAATTTCCACATGGTAAAGGAATATAGCCGTCATCGTGTACCAATCCTTCCTAATATTATAAATGCGAAAGTAACTCTGTCTGTCGCTCTTTCACGCCAAAAATACTGAACCGATCTAAATGAAATTTAGTACACAGATAGTCTATAAAGAGCCTGATAAAGGACAAATGCTATTTTTTAATGCAAAAAAAAAGGGTTGTAAAGTGGGATGAAAAGTTATAAGGAATTATTGTCATTTTTAAAGCCAGAAACTTGAAACTTATTTTTAAGCCATTGGTTAGATATAAATAAATATGACATTAATTGCCCTTAAGAGGTAAAATAAAAATGAAAAACTTTAGAAAAGTAACCCTTTACGCGGGCGAAGCCGCGGGCAGAAGCTAGTTTAATATAAAATTAACATTGATTCTACAGGATTATAATAGGAACGATGCTGTTTGCTGCTATCGACTTAAAAGCCAATTCCTGACCCCTTCTAGAAGTCTTTGTTATCGTTATAGGACAAGGCAAAATGCGTCATTGAATTTAGATGGATCGTCCAATCGCAATTTCTACGTAAGTAGGGGTAAGTAAGTACTCACTATCAATCTTTAAATTAAGGAATCCAAACCAGTTCTATAGACTCTCATTCAATATGTCCATTTGCGGATATTCAGTAAGCCCATCCGCAGGTTCCCATATTCATCTATATTCTCATCATCATGTCATACAGGCACCAAGCCAAAGCCGTTATTGGTCGAAATTGTCACCAAAGTGTCGAAGAGAGTAAAATGTCGGGCGGTTACTGAAGTCAAAGTATCAGTATTGATGGTCTAATCATTCAGCTTTGGTGTAATACGGTAGATTATTGGACTACATGCTGCCTTTTCATCATCTCAGATAGCTTGAATAGTTTATGACCAGACCGTAATATGTTAAAAAAGTTAAATACACTAAAATTTTAATACTGAATTGTGCTCTAAATCAAATAAAAGAAACTTAGAAAGTTTTTTTTTCCTGTTCTCTCTGCATACCCTGCAAGGGATATGGCGTGATGATATGTATGTATGTAGAAAGTTCTAGTGGTAGGACCAAGCTGTTGACAGTTCTCTTGCCTAGTCACGGGCCGGTTCGTCTGGGGTAGGACCACACTCTCGCAGATCGACGTCCGAGTAAAGGCTATTGTGCTTCGTTCGTGAAAGCCGGGAGCTCAACTGGGTGGCTTTGGTGTTTGTATTGGTAGGCAGCGGCCTAGGTGTTGTAAATGTCCATGGGCGGCAGTTACAGTTACCATCAGGTGTGCTGCTTGCTCGTTTGCCACTATAAGCAATAAAAAAAAATACATAGAAAGTTTGCAATCATACTACTACGCTTTTAAACTTTTGTCAATAACTGCTGGATTGCTAATTGCATAAGAAATACTAACACCGGCACCAAATTGCTTAACTCAATGATATTACAAATTATACCTTACTTTTAAATTAAAAAAAAATGAAAAACCTATTCAGAAAATTATTTTAATAAATCGTTGCCAGTGTGCAAAGTTCTGAGAATGCTAGCATCATTGCCGTATTGAATGGCAATGCCTAACCCCTGTGGCAAGTAAAGGCCGATATTCCTGTTAGTTGTCTCTTAATGAAGAGCTTAATTTAAATAAGCTCCTCACGCTCCAGTATTGCCACCTCAAAAGGTTGAAATGTGTATACGATGGGTGAGAGTACATTATTTCCGCCTTTTGAGGTTCTCTATGGATTCCACCGTTGCTCCTCTGCCTTATTTTGAATTCCGGGAACATGACGACGCTAGAGTGTCAACAAATATTGCATTGTATATACCAAAGCCAAAATTAAAATATTATATCATCATCATCATCATCACAGCCCATAAATGTCTCACTGTTGGGCTCGGGCCTCCTCCATAATGGGAGTGAAATTAACCTACTATACCGCGCTGGTCAGACGTGTTGGTATAGGGTTTTGTTTCGAGTTTTCCTTCTCTCGCATAGATGTTACATGCGTTTTATATCCCTTAGTCGTCTCGTACGATCACCCACGGGCAAGATATGGGGTGGTGAATAGTATTCTTACTCCGTCACCACACGGAAAATATTATAAAATATATATAGGTATACCTATTTTCACACATATGCTTCTGTTTTACTAGTTTCATAGACATACTCGTTTTAAACAATATACAGCTATACCTAAATTTTGTTAGTAATATTTCTTTTGTAAAATTTTGATCATCACACTGCATGAATATTATATATTTTTAAACAAAAATCAATACATTATAGAACAAAAAAAAAACAATAGTTAATTAAAATAACGATAAACAAAACATTTAATTCAAAAAATAATTTTTGTATAACTACAAATTATTTATTCTTTAATCTATTTAAAATTTTCTTTAAAAATATTATTCAATATTATCCATGTATCCTTCAATATAATAAAGTCCATTGTTAATCACTCTCCTATCTCATCATCATCGTCATTCTCCTACTCGTATCCCAATTACTTGAGGTCGATACAATATGTACCTTTCTTTCATAGACATATTGCAAAAGTTATTGGCAATATTTTTATGTCCGACCGCCTGCCTGACATCAACTCTCTTTGGGTATGTAAATAAGCAAAAAAAAAAATATCATTCCTATCAAACTTCAATGTTTATATTTTAGTCATTTAATTTTCTTAAACTATTTACTAACAGTCTATCAAATTATACATAAGATAAACTTTCTCTATTTAATATACCAAAATTGATTTGCATGGTCTATATTATTTCACTTAATATACGCACGCCCACATAATATAAACGTGTATGTAATTATTCCGTACGATGTTATTCTATCGATAAAGAAACACGACTTGCTATTTGCAGACTCTATTAATGTATGAATAATTAATTTGTATTTGTGAAATAAATACTTCCAAAATTGGTTTTTGGATGCCCATACGTTTATATATTTAGGTAAAAATAACAAAGTGGTGCGGCTGTGTAAACATTTGTACGAGTCAATTGTGAAATGGAGCAGTGTTCTCGTGCAAATGACGCTGGTTTGATGTATCTTTCAACTAGGTGGTCTCAGCACTTCATGTCTTATTATTTACTTTAACAGTTCTTTAGTTAAATGAGTTAGTACTATTCCACTTAAAGTACTTAGAATTAAATATTGCACGTCGTTTCTTTGAACGAAGCTATCGGTTCATTTTAAACTCGTAGAGTGTTGTTACTCTCGCGCAATACCTACATGATATTTATCAGTCGTTATAAAAATATGAAAGAGCGTAGTTGTGTACAGTCAAAAAATATATCTAGTGTGATTAAAACTGAAATCATTTGGTAAATAAAGTTTGAATAGTTTAGTTATTAAGTAATAAAAAGTCATTATTATTTTAATAGCTGCAAATTGATACCAGATTGTCAGTGCTTCGTGAGATGTCATACAGTTAGTGTGCGACAGGGACAAGGCTCTACGAATACGAATTTAGTTTATTCTCTTCCTCTAAGATTATTTACTACGGGGTACTGCATTTAAAACAAAAACACCTGTATATAAAAAAATAATCATTGTATTGCGGGGATTTTACAAACATAAAATTAAAGAACTATATACTGTTTGTGGATTGCACATATTGGATTATGGGTTTTTGATTGAAAACAACTTACATATTTAGAATCAATACAAAAAGAAGTATTGTTCTTTTTTTTTTTTAGGGGTTGTTTATGGTCGCTGCTTTTTTCGCACTACTCCGTAGCGTATGCATGCATACCCGTAACCCACCCATGAACCTCGCCTACGTCGTTGGACCGGACACTGGAGCAGCGTGAACTTGTCGTCAGTGGCCGGCCCGACGGAAGAAGTATTGTCCTACGTGAGAGTCGAACACTAGCACTGTCTCTGAGTATCTTAAGTATTACGCCATTCTCATCATCATCATTAAGCATTTTATCATCTACTGCTGGACGTAGACCTACGTCATAATTCACCGCAAAGTGCGATTCTGTGCCACCCGCATCCAATGATTGCCAGAAAATTCGTCAGTCCATTACGTCCTACATGCAGTCATTTTACTTACCACCTGAGAAATCACTAAGTGAATGGAAAATGGTGTTTTCCTGGTAAACTCGTAACACTACGGTCAACAACCTAGCCAAGTAAGGTGTATATAATAATAATCTAGTATAATATATATAGTGTATATAGTAATCTAGTAGATAGGGGAGTGTTTCTGCTGTGTGGTAGCGGCTAAGAATACGGTATGGATGTCGTTAAAGACGACAAAGAGCCTTATAGGTAGGTTGGGCTAACTCCATCTGATGCCGATTGGTCAACAATTACATTTCCAAGGAGGGTTGACGTCTAGCAGGTGGTCGGTCATAAAACTATTGCCAATAACTTTTACAATATGTACTATGAAAGAAAGGTACATATTGTATCGACCCCAAGTAATTGGGATACGAGTAGGAGAATGACGATGATGATGAGATAGGAGAGTGATTAACAATGGACTTTATTATATTGAAGGATACATGGATAATATTGAATAATATTTTTAAAGATAATTTTAAATAATTATATTTCTTTACACATCTATACACCCTAATATTATAACGCCGTAGAGTTTATTTCCAACCAAAAAAAGTTCATCATAAGCTGAGACATTTTTTTTTTCTTGCGGTGGACTATGGATGTGGTCGCGCCCCGCCGAATTGGTCCAGGGCGACGGAAGAGGCGGCGCGCAACCCCATAGTCCCACCCTGCAAGCACCTCTCTTCGCCGTGCGAGCGGGCCACCGGTACCCGATCTTTGTCTTCGGTGGCCACCATAAGCTGAGACCTGCACCATATTTTGGCCTCGTACATTTTCGGTTTATGCGTATTTATCAAATATTTCGTTTGCTGGTTTCTATATTTATAGATGAGGTTTAAAAATAAAATTTGTTCCTTTCTTTCTTAATCTAAAATATTTTTTTTCCTTTTCGCATACTACTATATGATCTGGGCATAGCTCATTTAAACTGTTTAGAATGATGGAAAGGCGACAACTTATAATTTACCTCTTTATCACTGATTGGTGAACTACCGATATGTGACTTAACCTATATATAATATCCTGATTTGTTCGAGCCTCCAAGCGAAATTCGAACTAATATCCGCTTCAACACCTACCTTTTGACCTTAGCTAAATGTCTGAAGCTTCCTAAATTATCATTATTAAAAAATATTAATTTTTATTCTTGTTAAAATTTATCTTTACAAAAAGTTCTGAATTACATTTCTTCATTTTAGGTCGTAATGACGTCGTAATTTATGGTGTATCATTACTTTCGACTCATTATTAACTTCCATATGCCATGTTAACAAGATGAATAACATGATCATGGCTACTTTAAGTCAGAAGGTCAAGATTCTAAGATGGCATACAAACAAACTGGTTCCATGTTCTCAGTAGTTAAATATTAAATAGCTGGCTATATACCATTTTATGAGTTTATCTTTTGTTAATTACATATTTATTTGGATTCAGTATTTATAGAAAACTGGTTGGAAATTCGATAAGGTGTTAGTTTTTTTATTGGTAAAGGTATTTAAAATATCATTATTTATACTACATATTGGTTATAATAAATACTGGTATTAAAATGTTCTTTTTATGAATTAGTTTTTTTTTTTGAAAGACTATTTATACATTATACTAGAGAAATAATCCATGTGCGGGGGACTATTTTTTGCTTACAACTATGGGGTAGTAGACAATTCGTGTGGTGTTGCCAATATAATTAGAATACAATTTACCAGGCTCTTTCTTACCATGGGTGATCATAAGAGATAACTGCGGATGCGCCTCTTAATCCCCTTTGTCAAATTACATTGCTACAAGACAAGGAAACCTCGATTATATCAAGAACTTTAGACAAATCAGTCTGACCAGCGTGGTTTAAATACGAGTATTTTCTTGGTTAATATTGAAAGATAAAAGCAAATAACATAAACAAAAATCATGTTTTAAAAAAACAGTATTATTGATCGACAATTATTTAAAAAAATATTTGTTTATTTATGGTATGAAGTTTGTGGTATGTAAACTAAAGTCACTAACGTTTGCAGAATACAAATATTTTTACAGAGGCGACTTCCGCGTGTTGTGTGGAGAGTCAGAGGTTGGCCTGGCGCAAAATGCCGCCATGTGCCCAGTCTGACCGCAGCGGAAACAGAGTCCGCCGTAGTCAAAGCAATTGGTGCATGTTGGCACGGGTATGCCCGACTGCCATGCACTTGAAACACCTCGCAGGCCGGTGCTCCAGCACGATTAGTCACGCTGAGCTCCAGCCCACGAGGGGCCTGCCACTGCCTGAGCCGGCCAGTTGCCTGACCGACTCCACTGGGCACTGCACCCAGGCGGCAACTATGCCGCCCGGACAGGGTCGGATGACGCCAACCCGGACGGTGTCCATGGGACACCCGGTTTTCGAGGCAATGGCCTCCCGGATGTCTTTCACCGTCACGGAGTCGTCCAGACCCGCGATGCACATTTCGGCGCACTTTACGGGTGTACTTCACTGGCGACTTTAACGCCACCCTCTTCGGTGAACAGATTTTGCAGCTTCGACGACACGCTATCGGCCGTCCTGGTGCCCTCGGCCCCAGGTAACTCCAGAATCCGAGCCCCTGTGCGGGCCTTGCGGGTCCTGGCTTTGTCGCCTCCTATGTCGGAGACGTCGAGCTCCCGCCGGGCTTGCCTCAGAGCGGCCTCATAGCTGAGGCCCCTTTCTGCTGCCTCAGGCAGCACAGTAATCACCACTGTGGCTGACTTCGGTGGCCGGAGCCCCTTGCGCGGCCTCTTCCTCTTCTTTTCGCCTCCTCCGGCTCCTGCCTTAGCAGCGGCGACCTCAGCGGCGTGCTTGGCCGCCGCTCTTCTTCTTTGGCCGCGACTCTTTCTGCCGCGCTCGGCCACCTGCCAACCCTGTTCGGGCGCAGCGGTCGTGCTAGGCGTAGAAGGCGCAGTCGCAGACGCGCTAGTCGTCGCCAGCGGTGTCGATGCGGGCGACGACTGTGGTCCGGCAGGAGCCGGTGGCGTCTTCTTTTTTGGAGCAGGCCCCTTTTTCTTGGGCCCAGCCGTGGCTACGGCGTCACTCACCCCCACGTGGCCACCCTGACAAGGCAGCAGGGCTGGCCACATGTACGCGGCGAGAGGCGGTCGAAAACGTGGTTCTGGAGGCAGCCTTGCCTCCAGAACGGCCAAGCGCGCATCGACCAATTACCGAATGTGTCGATAATGGCGCGCAAGGCCTCGTCTGATACGCCCCCCACCGCGGGCAGCGGGCTCGGTGTTGGTGGCTGGGCCAAGGCCGGGGCCGTGGCCGTAATGTGGGAATCCTCTGGATTCCCGTCTTGTGTTGGTGTAGGTTTAAAAAGAAAATCCATGTTTATTCCCACGAGTATGAGAGAACTAACGGTCGACCCGGGCAGAGATCCCTGTACCCGGGCAAGCCTACATTTACCAACCAGGAGGTCGGCCGGTACCCTGGCTGGAGCGCGCTAGGAACAGAATACCCCATCTGCCATGCATCCTCTCACCGCACGCCAGAACTTAGGATTCTGGGTAATTGCCGAATTCGAAAGTCGAATTCTTTATAGAGGTTATCTTCCTCGCGGTCCGGGTGGTTAAGCCAAGAACCTCGCTCCTGAAACTACGCCTCACGACAAAATGTCTTGAAGCAAGATATCAGGTTACGGTTATAAACCTGCCCAGCCCTCAAATTAATGAATAACCGGGCCCGTCCAAAATTTGCATCCTGTACCCTCTACAACTAGAGGGTCAGGAGTGAATTGGGGCCCAATCCATTGCTGGGGAACCCACCCCTCGCGATGGATTCCCCAGCTCCTTCTATTGAATTGTCGCTGCGAGCGACAATTCAACAGAAGGATCTGGGGGACTGTCGCTCGCACCCAGGGTAAACCACGTGGAAGTTTCTGGCATCGTACCCCAATTTCAAGATTACCTCCTCTTACAAAGATGTAATCTACGTATCATATCTCTTACTAATATTTTAGGGCCATTCATAATGCAAGAAGGTGGTGAATTGGATTCTTACTACATCATCCCGTGAACAACTAAATTAAGGTACAAGTAAGTAATCCTTTTATTGCGGAAGAATTTATAAATATATAAATCAACGCAGACAAATACATCCAGACTCCAAACAATCGGGTGACTGGACCGGGGAAAAGTCCTTCACCCGCAGAGAGGCTGACCGCGTGAGGGCGACGCCCCGGCAGTTAGCTGGGGCGTTGACGGGGGATGGTACCCGAAAGGGTAACCCGCCGGGCTGGCCACGGAAGGCAAGGAAGCGGTACCAGTGGCCGGCCCAATGGCGATGGGGAGGGAATACGGTGGGTTATGGGGCCACGCGCTGCCCTTCCGTCGCCCCGGGCGGTACGGGCGACGTGTGACCGGGCCATAGCCTAGACTCCAAACAACAGTTTTTGTACAAAGTTTCGTCCTGCATGGCAATTGCAAACCAAAAAAAACACTGGCATGGTCGGTATCTTAACTGCCATCAGCAGTCAAGTTCACTTCAATAATCTTCTAAGCACAGTTAACATAGATACATATATTTATAATTTCTTTACCTTTTTCATACAACAAGTTTAGCCTCAAACATGATGGAGTGCGAGGCTGAACCACCTCCACGTGGTGCACCCTGGAAACGTCAGACCCTTTTTCCCCATCTGACGGCCAAGAGTTCAGCGATCGGGTCTCGGCGCGTTCTGCGCCGTCTGAGCGCGTACGATTTGACCCTGTAGGAAGGGATGGCATTCCCCGTCGTCCCCTCTCCAAAGGGCATGGGGTCTCTCTCGAGATGTCCCTCATGTCCGGCCCGTGTCGCTGAGTTTAGGATATCCTAAATTTAGGGCCGGGATTTAGGGTGCGGAGATAGATAACCCTCCAAAGAAAAAACAATCCCGAATCCTAAGTTTCACCGCTCGGCGAGAGGATGCATGGTTACTCCGGAGGAGTCAGCCGTTAGAGCGGTACCCAGTCACCCGGGGGGACTTAAAACCCCCAACAGATCATGGCAGAAGATAAAACAACGTACAATCCTCCTGAGGGTCCCGACGATGTCGGGGAGTCCCTTGCTGAGTTGTCATCGGGGCGCGTTCCGGGAACGCGCTCCGATGACAGCTCAGTCTGCTCCAGTTCGTATAGGGGGGGGGGGCACCTTCTGTTTTGGCCGCGGGGGGCCCGGCCGTCAACTCGGCCCCATTAATAATAAAAAAGAAGAAGAGGAAGAGGACGCCCAGAGGCCTGATGGGCACAGCTTACAGGCGCATAGTGGGCGCGGAGGCTAGGCGGCGTCAAAGAGAGAGGAAGGAAAAACTAAAGGCGCTGGAAGAGATAGCGGACCAACGTAATGGACTGCCTAGAGACCGGGAGACGCGCCCATCTGCGTCTCCTGCGCCTAATGATGGACACCGGGTAAAAACCACAAACAGGTACATAGGCCTAGACATAGACAGCGACGGAAGCGGCAATTTACCTGCCACAGACCTCCGGGCCACCGCCTCGACGCGTTCTGCCGCGGCGAGTCTGACGGCGGCACTGGAGGTGCGACTGGAAGACCTCTCACTGAGGGCTTGGAAGCGTCCCCATGTAGAGGGGAGCTCGGAATCCGACCTCGGAGAGGGGTCTTCAAAACTCCCCCCGCCGAAGGTGGGGACATCGCGCCGCGGTAGGGAGAAGGCGACGGCAACTAGGGCGGCGGCTCCGACGCCGGCTGGTTTGACTGGGGGAGTTGCGACTCGCAAGTCCAAAGCGGTCGCCGCGTCGGTGGTGAGGGCGTTGGAAAGACCCCTCCCTGCTGACGAGGCGACCGTGAACATGGCGGGCAGTGGCCCTCCCCAGCCCAAGATGGAGGCCCTGCAGGCCGAAAACGCCCGCCTTAGTGGCGAGGTGTCAGGACTGCGGGGTCAAAATCGCCGGATGGGCAAGGAGCTGGCGGCGGTGCAGCGGGCATACCGCGAGTTGGCCAAGCAAATGGCCGACTTGCGGGCCCAAATTGCGCCATCGACCAGTGCCGGCCCGGGTGCCGTCGTCCCCAAGGGACGTGGAAAGAGGGAGCCGCCTCGCGTTGCGGAGCGTGCCCCCGAGACGGTTCGGCCCGTAGAGCCGATCCCGCTGCCCGCGGTGGAGGGTGTGCCGGACGAAACCGTGCGCGCCATAATTGAGTCGGTCGGGAAACTGGTCGGCGCGCGCATGGCCGCTCTGGAGGCAAGGCTGCCTCCGGAGCCTCGAGTTCGGCCACCACGCCGCGGACAAGCGGCCGTACGTGGCGGCAGCCCCCGCCCCGCTAACCTGCCAGGGTGGCCGCGTGGGGAGCTACGCCGCGGCCGTGGCCGGGCCCAAGCCGAAAGGGCCCGCTCCGCAAGGCCAAAAGAGGACGGCACCGGCTCCTGCCAAGGCCGGGCCGCAGTCGTTGCCCGCAGCTGCGCCGCGGGTGGCGACCAGTGCGCCCGCGACAGCGCCTCCCGCGCCCGGCACATCTGCTCCGCCCGAACAGGGTTGGCGGGTGGCCGAGCGTGGCAGGGAGAGTCGCAGCCAAAGGAGACGTACGGAGGCCAAGCGCGCCGCTGAGGCCTCCGTTCCCCAGGCAGGAGCCGGAGAGAAGGAGAGAGGGAGGCCGCGCAAGGGGCTCCGGGCGCCAAAGACAGCTGCAGTAGTCATTACTGTGCTGCCTGAGGCCGCCGACAGGGGCCTCAGCTATGAGGCCGTTCTTCGGAAAGCCCGGCGGGAGCTAGACGTCACCGATATCGGTGGCGTCGAAGCCAGGACCCGCAAGGCCCGGACAGGGGCTCGAGTGCTCGAGTTCCCTGGGGCCGAGGGCGCCAAGACTGCCGACAGCATTGCGGCCAAGCTGAGGGGCCTGTTCGCCGAGGAGGGCGGCATTAAAATCGCCAGGCCCGTGAAGTGCGCAGAAATGCGCGTCACGGGCTTGGACGATTCCGTGACGATAGAGGACATCCGGGAGGCCATTGCCTCGAGAACCGAGTGCACCCTCGATGCTGTCCGGGTTGGTGCCATCCGTCCTGGCCCAGATGGCGTGGGTGCTGCATGTGTGCGGTGCCCGGTGGAGTCGGTCAGGAAACTGGCCGACTCAGGCAGGCTCCTCGTGGGCTGGAGTTCGGCGCGGGTAACCATGCTGGATAGCCGGCCTTCGAGGTGCTATAAGTGCATGGCGGTCGGGCACACCCGACCGACGTGCACGAATTGCTTTGACTGCGGCGGATTGTGCTTCCGCTGCGGTCAACCCGGGCACATGGCGGCATTCTGCGCTGCCCCGCCCCACTGCCCCGCCCCACTGCCCCGCGTGTGCGACGGGCAATAAGCTCGCGAAGCACCGCATGGGCTCTGGGGCCTGTAGGCCTCCAGCGTCGGCCCCAAAGGGGCGGAGCGGCCGTTCGACCGCGGCTGCTCTCGCTCCTAGCGCGGCCCAACCGCCTGCTGGCGAGGGGGAGGGCATGGACACGGCCCATTAATGGCGGCTGAGTCCATCCACCTCCTGCAGGCCAACGTCAATCACTCCCCTGGTGCGCAGGATCTTCTTCTGCAATCCATAGTGGAGTGGTCGATTGGTGCAGCCGTAGTCGCGGAGCCGTACTGTGTGCCTGATCGCCCTAATTGGGTGATCAGCCAGGACGGAACCGCGGCAATCGTCGTCTCCACGCTGCGACACTCCCCGGTCTTATCCCTTAGGGAGAGGGGTGACGGATTTGTTGCGGCGGAGTGGGGGGAGGTCACGCTTTACGGCGTGTATCTCTCCCCTAATAGGAGTCTGATCTATCTCGGGGTCTCCCTTAACAACTTGGGGGCCTCGATACGGCGACTGGCACCGCGCCTCGTCCTTGTCCTGGGGGACTTCAACGCACATTCCACTGCGTGGGGGTCCCCTACGACGGACCATAGCGGGCAGGCGGTTGTTGATTGGGCAGCTTCACTGGGCCTCTGCACTCTCAACAGGGGCTCAGTGAACACGTGTGTGCGGCCGCAGGGCAGGTCGATAGTGGACTTATCGTTCGCTAGCCCTGCGCTCGCACAACGAGTGAGGAACTGGCATGTCCTCGAGGAGGCTGAGACTCTGTCCGATCATCTTTACATTCGGATGGAGATCTCACCCCTGGGCGCCGGTAGGGGTCACAGGGCGAACGGAGCTCCCGCGTTTCCGCGGTGGGCTGTGGGACGCCTGGATGGGGACCTGCTGGCGGAGGCGGCCATTGTGCATTCATGGCTGTCCTCACCGCCCCCAGCGGACGGAGGAGTGGACGCCGAGGCTGTCCGCATTCGCAGTGCGATGATGAAGATTTGCGATGCGGCCATGCCCCGAGCACGGCGTCTGCCTCCGAGGCAGGGGGTTTACTGGTGGTCCCCGAGGCTGGCGGATCTTCGTGCGGCCTGTAACAGTGCCCGAAGAGCCTACACCCGCAGTCGGCGGCATCGCCGCGATGTTGAGCGGGAGGGCCAACTGTATGAGGCTTATCGCAGTGCGCGGTCTGCCTTCAGAGTTGCCATCCGTTTCGCCAAGGACGAGAGTTGTTGAACGGTCTCGACCGTGATCCCTGGGGTCGCCCGTATCTTGCGGCGCTGAGTAAGCTCCGCGCGCAGGCCCCCCCCCTCAACCCGACCTCCTCCGCAGGGTGGTCGAGGGACTCTTTCCGCAACAGCCGGAACACACGCCTCCGGTTATGGCTTCATGGCCAGATGATGACCGGGAGGCCGATGAACATAGTGTTCCGCCTGTGACGGAATCAGAGGTGGGGGCGGTAGTGGCGAAGATTCGTTCTGCCAACACCGCCCCCAGCCCGGACGGAGTACCCGTCCGGGTGTTGATGATGTTCCTCGAACACCTGGAGCCACGCCTTAGGCAACTGTACAACGCCTGTCTAGCGGCTGGACAGTTCCCTAGGTGCTGGAAAGAGGGGAGGTTGGTGCTCCTGCCAAAGCCGGGGCGGTCCCCGGATTCGCCGTCGGCCTACAGGCCTATCGTGCTGCTGGACGATGTGGGCAAGCTGCTGGAGCGTATCCTCGTTGCCCGCATCGTCCAGTACCTAGACGAGGTGGGGCCCAATTTGTCGGACGCTCAATTTGGTTTTCGAAGGGCGAAGAGGCGATGAGCCTGGCCACTCTCGGCACTGAGGAGATGGTCAGGCGTATCGAGGCGCTGGGGCTTAGGGTGGCCCTGGAGAAGACAGAAGCGCTCCTGTTTCATGGGCGCCGCATGGGGCCGCCCGTCGGCGTCTCGATCGTCGTCAACTCCGTCCCCATCAGTATCCAGGCCCATATGAAGTATTTGGGTTTGGTGCTCGACGGGAACTGGTGGTTTCGAGAGCATTTCCGTAGACTTGTTCCCCGGTTAGTCGGCTCGGCGTTCGCCCTATCTCGGCTGATGCCGAACTTGGGCGGACCGAGCTTCGAGAGTCGACGGCTATATGCGGGGGTGATCCGTTCAATGGCATTGTACGGCGCTCCCGTGTGGGCGAGGGCTCTGACCATCCGTCTTAGGGCTATTCTGCGGAGACCGCAGAGAGTCATGGCGGTTAGGGCTATCCGCGGATACCGCACGGTTGCGACCGAGTCTGCATGCGTATTGGCCGGAACGCCCCCTTGGGACTTGGAAGCGGAAATGCTTGCCGAAATATATCGGCGGGTGTCTTCAACTCGCGAAGAAGGTGGCGATGTTTCGCCTAGCGATTTGGCCACCTGGCGTGAGGACGCTCGCCGGGAGGTTCTTTCCCGTTGGGCCACGCGGCTGGAGCGGCCTCGATTCGGATTACGAGTCATCGAGGCTGTCCGGCCCGTACTGATGGAGTGGCTGGAGAGGCGGCACGGAGTCCTCTCTTTCCGGCTGGTGCAGGTCTTGACGGGGCACGGTTGCTTCGGAAAGTACCTGTACACAGTCGCAAGGGTGGAGACGACTCCGTCCTCCCAACAGTGCGGCGGCGACCGGGACACGGCGCAGCATACGCTCGAGGTCTGCGTGACCTGGGCTCAGCAGCGCCGTGCCCTTGTCGCCGCTATCGGTGCCGACCTCTCGCTGCCGGCCGTCGTGAAAGCGATGGTCGACAGCGAGAGGAATTGGGACGCGGTCGCCTACTTCTGCGAGGACGTCATCTCGCAGAAGGAAGCGGCGGGGCGAATCCGAGAGGAACTTCTCTTCGAGGATTCGCGCCGCCACCGGCGACTGAGGCGGCGGAGGCGTGAATACCTCCGCCTCATGCCGCCCTAGCCGAGGCAGCGGGTGACCGGATCGGGGATTAGTCTGGTCGCCCTGGGAGCGAGGCCACTGCGTGAGGACGACGCGCCGACGGTGCAAACTGTCCGGGCGTCGACATTACAGCGAGGATACCCGTGAGGGTAGACCGCCGGGTGGGCCACTGAAGTAAAAGACCGCGTACCAGTGACCCACCCGCATGGCGTCGAGAGGTACATTGTAGGGCGGGTCTACGGGGTCTTGCGCCGCTTTTCCTGTCGCCCCGGACGGATTAGCGGGGTTTGACGTAAAAAAAAAAAAAAAAAAACATGACACTTTGAAATAACTAAACCGCTATATAATATATTCGAGCTAGTTTGTTTAGCTACATACAGCATACATTAACTCTTTGTCTTGTGGTTTAAAGTACATATCACTGTAAAAGCGATAAGCTATTAAAAATAAAAAAATATTCTTTTGAAATAAAAATACTTTTACGGATTCTATCGCGTTTGTATTTGATTTTTAATCGACTTCAAAAAAGGAGGAGGTTCTCAATTCGTCTGTATTTTCTTTTTATGTTTGTTACCTCATAACTTTTGACTGGCCAAAGCGATTTTAATGATTCTTTTTTTATTTGAAAGCTGGTGCTTCCCGAGTAGTTCCATTTCAATTTGGTCTAGTTCTGACAATGGTATCCATGAGAAAATCATATAAGTCTAAAATTAACATTAAGCATGAGTGCGACAAATGAACGAGTAGGACAGACACACATAGGGTGCTATCAGTTGGCTTGACCAACTAATAGAACAACTTATGTGTGTTTGTAATACTAAAAAGTAAAAATAAAAACTATAGAGAGCACATACAAATGATAGTATTTTAAATTATTTTGTACTTTTCAGTTTTTGAAGTCGGATTTTTTAAACGTAGTTTTTTATTTTTTTAAGTGCCCAACGTTTCGAACACTTTACTGTGATCATGGTTACCGGAGGACAGTCCTCCCGTGATCACTGTAAAGTGCGTATGTGTAACACTCGCGTAAACATCAGAAATACTTATTCTGTTCTAGTTAATCTTCAAAGCAGTTGAATCTATTGTAACTGGTTTTCATGGACAGCATCATTCTCCTACTCTTATCCCAATGACTATATATGCAATAGTTTTATGCCAGACGTCAACCCTCCTTGGGGATGTAATTGTTGACGGCATCAGATGGAGTTGGCCCGGGTCGTTATAAGGCTCTTAGTCGTCTTTTACGACATCCACAAGCAAAGTAAGGTGTAGTAGTATTCGTAGCTGCTACCACACAGCTAGACAGATATGTGGTATTACAAACGTTAGACTAACATTTAACTTCCTTCTTCTCCTATAAACCTTCTATTTATATAGGAAACTAGCAAACCCAGCTCTTTGATTTGTTTGCAGAAATCTATATATCACAGCGTCGCCTCATGTTGAGTTCCATCAATGAGGATAGTATATAAACTTTCTCCGTGAAAAAATACATACAAAGGTCTATTAAGCTTCGAAAAATACTTCCAATGCTGGTAAGATGGTCCATCTTACCAATATTGTATGGTAGGTAGGTTCATGAATAGAGCGGCCTAACTGTGTACCTGGTATTGCTAAAGTCTATGAGTGGTGGTATCACTTACTGTAATCATTAGCCACTATAGGCAACAAAAAATAAGCTGTGTGGTAGCGGCTTCGAATACTACCAACCCTTACTTTGCTCGTGGATGTCGTAAGAGACAACTAAGAGCCTTATAACGACCTAGGCCAACTCCATCTGATGTCGTTTGGAACCACAAATTACATTCCCAAGGAGGATTGACGTTAGGCAGGCAGCCGGTCATAAAACTATTGCCAATAACTTCTACAATATGTACTATGAAAGAATAGTACATATTGTATTGACCCCAAATAATTGGGATAAGAGTAGGAGAGTGATGAGGCAATAAAAAAATATATATAAAAAGGCATTTACATCCACGTATATTCATAAACAAAAACATATGATTAACGGCATTTAAATAAAATTTATACACCATCATTTCTAAAGGAAAAAATATATATATATAAATTCATTATGAATTGCGAATGCTTTCTAGGTATCATAAAAGTCTTAATACAAAACTATATTGCCTCAAGCGAGTTTCTTGAAAAGCAAACCCTACACTTAATAATTTTATGAGTACTATAAACCAATTGAGTTTTGGATGTAAGCTATATAATTTATATTACTGCTAACGATATGATCGGTAACGTTGAACATTTTAATAATAGCTAGGTTATGCCAGCTGGATATAATGCGTAAATATTTTTTTTGTTTAAAGACACAAGCATTAAGTACATAATCCTTGTTTTGTAGGGGACTTTAAAAACATGCAATAAATGCAGACATATTACATCCAGACTTAGAACAACAACTTTGTAGACCAAACAAAATATTGTCCTACGTGGGAATCGATCCTACGGCACTGTAACAGAAGGTCGGTATTTTAACCAATACGCCATCTGTGCATCATTATTTAAATGTATATTGTTTATCGGGAGACTTCACTACAGATTAAAAAAAATATTCTCCAGTTCTCTAAAATTGTAAATGTTATATTAAAAAAATTAAATAAAAAATGTAGAAAGCCTGTGTCAAAAATATTAACGTTACAAATAGAAGTAGGCCAATGTTCAAGATTATATAAAAAAAAAACTTTATTGTTCGTAAAATTGAGCCGGTCGAAGCGATAAAAGTGATTTAGCTTATGTTGGCTTAATTTTACAATAGATATGAACGATTATGTTCAACTCGGTATATTTTTCGCGCGAAAACCTTAATTTAAGTGAAAATATTGCATTGTAAATCATTTTAATACCGTTAAATGAATATGTATACAGGTTGTATTATAAAGACTGTTTGTTATGCGAGCGATGCGATAGATATTTTTCACTCCTTGCCATAATCGATAACTAAAGCTTATGGATTTTTTTACTTAAAATCTATTGTTTGGTTAGTATATAATTGTGTGTTGTTTAGTGGTGGTTAAAAATATAACATACCAAAACTTTATTTTTCTCTGAAAGTCGCAAAAAGGCGGCTAAGGAATCACCAGGAAAATTGACTGCGGCGTTTCATTGGGCAACTTGTTTGAACAAATGCAATCACTAACTAGCTTTGTAAATACGGCAAACAGAGAGAGAGAGAGAGACTTGGAGAAAAAGAGAGAAATAAGGAGGAAGAGGGGCGAAAAAGAGAGAGAGAAAGATGATCTTAAAAAATTAGTTGTTTAATCCATAAATTTAATCATACTGCGATGATAATTTAATTTGATTTCTTATTGAATCATAATTTTATTCTTTCCTAAAAGTGTAAAATATGGCTAATTCGGTTTTAATTTTATTCATCCTATAATACAAATAAAGACAATCAAATCGTAAGGACGATTTTTACAGGAATGAAGTCACAAGAAAAAGCTAGTATAATATAAAATATATTATTACCATATAGCATATCTTCTAGTATAGCGACAACTTAATCGCTATACCAATGCGGAAAATTCACTGCCCGAACCCTGAATAAGAACGAAGTTTTTGCACCTACAGCTAATATTATTCTGTTTCTTCAGCTCTGACTGTTTTAAATTTTAAATATCACTTACCCGTGTTAAAGTTTATTAAGCTGTTATTAAACGACTTTGTCTTGTTGGAATCGTTGGGAAAATTCAATTTCTGTTTTCATGATTTTGTATATTTGTGTAATCTTTTAACGTGAATAAGAATTATTTAATATTTCTTGACGGCGCAGATGGTGTAGTGGTTCGACTCCTACGCAAAACAATAATGTTTCTTGTACAATACACAAATCGTTGTTTTGAGTCTGGGTGTAATTTGTCTGCGTTAATTATGTTTGTAAAGTCCCCCGCAATATTAGGATTATTTCCTTTGTAGATGACTCGTTGGACGTGATTCATGGTCACGGGAGGACTAAGGTGTCCTTAGTCCTCCCGTGACCTTGAATGCAGTAAAGTGTTCGAAATGTCAGAAAATTGAAAATCAAATACAAACGCCATGAAATCTGTGAAATATAGTTTTATTTCGAAGTTCAGAATAATTCCTGCGTGCTTTTGTTCTTTATATCTTGAATACTATGCTTAATATACTTCAGTGATCCCTGAACTGTTGTACCACACTGGCCGGAGGAGTAGGGTTTTATTTAGAGTATTATTTCCTTACACAGTTATTATCTCTGTGTTATACTCACCAGGCAAGACAGGAGTTGGTCAAATATTTTCGTATTTAGTCACAGAAAAAAAAAATCGAACTAAAAATTACTGTTGTTCTGCCAAAGAATTCAATCTGCGAAATAGTACTTTGTCAACATGTCTCAACCATTTGGTACATTTAAAGGCAAGCTCTCTTTATTATAACCCGACCGCGAACTCATTAGTTCCCAAAAGTATAGGTACGGTGTGCGTGAGCCCAATGACAAGGGTACATATACCCATTACCCATCTCAACATGGAACAGGGTTAGTAGAAAGCTTGGCAGAGCACAATTTGTGTGTATCAGACAGATTAAAAATGACATTAGAAGTATGAGCAGGTATTAGGCTAGATAAAATGAAATGACTCTTTAATCTAGTGGACTGCAATGCATCCTCATCATTATTTCAATTGTAGGATGTTGGTACCGGGGGAGACCGAGACTAACCTACCTAGACCAGATTGGTTACGTACTGAAAGGAAGGTGGAGTCAAGAGTCTCTGAAACTGGTGAGCGTGCATGAAGAGAATTATGAATGTCGAGAAAGCGAGTGAAGTATGCATGGATAGAGTTCTCTGGCACTCTGTTCTCTCTGCCTACCCTGCAAGGGATATGGCGTACTGATATGTACGTATGTATCATTTCAACTCATATATGGTCCACTGCTGGGCTTAATTATCTTTCATAATAAGAAGGAAATTGATCTACTATGGTACCAGATATACTATGGTTAGACCGGTCTATTAAAAAGTGTTATTTTGAAGTTTTCATCTCTTATATAGATATATCTGCTCTATGGTAACGGCTACGAATACTACCAACCCTTACTTTGCTCGTGGATGATGTAAAATACAACTAAGAGACTTATAACGACCTGGGCCAACTCCATCTGATGCCGTTTGGTCGACAATTACATTCCCAAGGGGTATTGACATCTGGCAGGCGGCCGGTTATAAAACTATTGCTTATAACTTTTACAATATGTGCTATGAAAGAAGAGTACATATTGTATCGACCCCAAGTAATTGGGATAAGAATAGGAGAATGATCACGACATAGATGTTATCTGCATTTATATGCGTTTACTCGTCTTTTAGGAAATCCACGGGCAAAATAGGGAGTGATAAATAATATTCTTGCTTCGTCAGCACGAAAAATAATAAAAATTATCAATCTTGATGATTTTAGGATTTGAATAAGGTAGGGTTTTATAAAATTATTATAATAAAAGCATTTTATTAAAGACTAACTCAAATGATGAATGAATGAATGAATTATAAAAGCGACTACACAGTTGACGTAGTGGTAAAAATATCCATGTATCACCCAAGTATCGATCTTCGTGCAGGACACTTCTTTGTGCCATTCATAAATAGATGTGGATTGTAATTTCTGCCCATGAAATGCGTGTTTGGAAAGTTTTCCACAATACAAGGATTATCCTTATTACTGAATCTCTTTATATGATATCTTTGCCAGGGCGACTACGAATATCAAAGAATCGGTACCAGTGGTTGGTCCAATAGCCATATAATTCACTAATTATGGGATAACATACCACTTTTCCGTGTGGTGATGGAGTAAGAATACAGTTCACCAGCCCCTCTCTTACTTGTGAGTATCGTAAGAGACAACTAAGGGATACAAAATGCATATAACATCTATGCGAGAGAAGGAAAACTCAAAACAAAAACCTATACCAACACGTCTGACCAGCGTGGTTAGTAGGTCAATTTCCCTCCTATTATGGAGGAGGCTCGAGCCCAACAGTGGGACATGTGTGAGCTGTGATGATGATGATGATGATGCTACTCTTCCCTCGCCCTGAACGGAATAAGTGAGTTGTGTGTCCAGATCATAGCCTGCGAGAATAAAAAAAAGATGTGTTAAAAAAATATAGTATATATACATTTTGCTTTGTCGTAGTTGATAACCCTACGTAGCGTATCTATTTTGTATGGTCAGGAATACAAATTTGCGGCGTAAACCTTATTCGGACGACTTCATTTAAAATGGGACGCATATATTTGCATGACGATAGCTTTAGTAATAATTGCTTTGATAGTTAAATATTATTGGTCTAGTATAGAAATCGACTTGTATTTTAACAAGTTTAAAGGACAAAGTTCAAAATTAAACATTAAATTTTGCCAGTTAGAATACATATAAAATTATTTATGTGCGGTTAAGTTGTGACTCGTTTTAGAAAGAAACTGTTTTTATATATCCTTATAATTTCTGGCTGTTGTATCGCATTTTAAGTGTGGTGACGGAGTAAGAATACATTTCTACATCCCCTTTTTTACCCGTGGGTGATGGTAAGATACGACTAAAGGATATAAAATGCATATAACATGTAAATAAACGCATATGCAATATGCAAGAGAAACTCGAAACAAAACACTATACCAACACGTTGGACCAGCAAGGTATAGCAGATCAATTACCCTCTCATTGTGGAGGAGGCTCGAACCCAACAGTAGGACATATATGAGCTGACGCTGATTATGATGATGTATCGCTTTAATATATATACATACATACATACATATCATCACGCCATATCCCTTGCAGGGTAGGCAGAGAGAACAGAGTGCCAGAGAACTCTATCTCTGCATACTTCACTCGCTTCCTCAACATTCATAATTCTCTTCATACACGCTCGCCGGTTTCGGAGACTCTTGACTCCACCTTCCTTCAGTACATGACCGATCTGGTCTAGGTAGGTTAGTCTCGGTCTCTCTCGGTACCTACATCCTTCCACTTTCGCATTGTATATCTTCTTAACCAGACGTTCGTTCGGCATTCTTTCCACATGTCCGAACCATCGGAGCATTCCCTTTCGCATCTTTACACCAATACTCTCTTTCATACCTACTCGCTCTCTTACGTCGTCGTTACGAATGCGGTCGGTCAGCCTAACTCCACAGATTTTCCGCAGAGATCGCATTTCGACCGCATTAATTTTACTTTCATACTCTTTTCTGCATACCCAACTCTCGCTTCCATACAGTAATGTTGGGACAAGCACTGCGTTATGTATTGCTACACGTGCCTTCTGGCTGAGGTGGTGGCTGCCGAGAAGTTGCCCCAACGCTCCGTTCACTCTATTTCCCGCATTCACTCTTCGCTCTATATCAGTGGTGTACCTTCCATCTCGGCTAAATCCACATCCAAGATATACAAATTCATCCACTTGCTCTAGTATATCATTACCTATTGTTACTCTTACATCTGTTCTGGCTTTGTCTCTTTCAAAGACCATTATTTTGGTTTTGCTCACATTCACGCGTAGACCCCTTTTCTTACAATCTTCTGTCATTGTGTCGACTAGGGTCTGCAGGTCAGTCGCTGACTGTGCCAGCAGGACTGCATCATCTGCATAAAGCAGAGCAGAGACCACTGAGTCACCCATCTGGACTCCCACATTCATATCGTTCAACCTTTGGAGACATTTATCCAGATATATGATAAACAGCCTGGCTGATAGAACGCAGCCCTGCTTAACGCCGATATTGACGTCAAACCAAGGCGACATTCCATCATCCAGCCGCACACAGGCGCTACAGCCCATGTAACTGGATTGCACAGCCTGCAGCAGTTTACCGTTAATACCATACTCCGGTAAAATGTCCCAAAGTTCCTTTCGTACAACCGTGTCAAATGCTCTCTCCAGATCCACAAAACTGCAGAAAACCCTCTGACCTAGGGCCAGATGCTTCTCCACAATGTTGCGCAGAGAGAACACTTGATCCATGCATCCCCTTCCACTCCTGAAACCTCCTTGTGTCTCACACAGTAAACCATCGGACACCATCCTCATATATATATATATATATACACTACCGTCCAAAAGTTTGGAAGCACACCTGTTTTCAAACAAAACAAATAAATGCCGACTAATAGCGGTAAAAATTAGCAATAATCTTAAGTTTTACAACCTTTTACGACTGTCTACACAAACACAAAAGGATTATTATCCTACATTCATCAAGTTTTATGGAATTCCTTAATATTGACGAAACACGTGTTTTATGACTTAATCCGTCGGCTACTTTATCCTATGCAATGGTGTAGTTTTATTGATAATGTTTGCTGGTTTTAACTTTTTTAGACCTTATTCAGTCGCACTTGAGCATTGGCACGTGAAAGTTGTGATATTAACATTGTCTGTATTCGAAAGATATCGGCTACTACTTTGACCGTATTTTTTCTTCTGAAAATGGCAAAACGCAAGCAAATCACGCTTGAACAGCGAAGCGCTATTTGCACTCTACGCGAGGAAGGATACAGTGAACGTCAAATCGCAGAAAGGCTCGGAATTTCTTGTAAAGGTGTCCACTATACCCTTGCTAGAAAACAAGAAACGGGGAAAAATGAAGATAGAAAGAGATCTGGTAGGCCCAAATCCACAACAAATCAAGAGGACAACTTCATTAGAGTTCTTTCTAAACGGAATCGACGCTTAACTGCACCACAGATCACTGCAGCTCTGAATGATACGCGAGAAACACCCATTTCAACAACTACTGTTAAAAGACGCTTACTGTCTGCGGGATTAAGAGGATGTGTTGCTGCTAAAAAACCCAAACTAACAAATCGACATAAGAAAAATAGACTAGAATGGGCAAAAGCGCATAAAAACTGGACTATAGAACAATGGGAAAATGTCCTTTGGAGTGACGAATCAAAATTTCAGATTTTCGGATCCAATAGACGTGTCTTTGTACGCCGGTCAAAAGAAGAGAGGGCTTCAGAGGCATGTACAGTGCCTACCATCAAACATGGTGGTGGTAATGTCATGGTTTGGGGGTGTTTTGGCAACAGTAAACCCGGCAATCTTGTGAGGATAACCGGCAAATTAAACAAGGAAGGCTATTTAAAAATTCTCCAAGATTCTGCCATACCCAGTGGACTAAGTCTCATTGGTTCTGGATTCATTTTTCAACAGGATAATGATCCTAAGCATTCGTCTAAATTGTGCCAGAACTTTTTAAACAAGAAAAAAGCTGAAAACATTTTAAACATCATGCAATGGCCATCTCAATCCCCTGATCTTTCTCCCATTGAACTTGTTTGGGATGAACTTGACAGGAGGGTGAAAAGTCGTTGTCCTACGAGCTCAGAACATTTGTGGCAGCTATTAGAGAACGAATGGAACAAATTAGATAAAGATTATTTTAAAAAATTGATTAATAGAATGCCCAGAATATGTGAGAAGATTATAAAGGAGAAAGGTGGACACTTTGATGAAGCTAAAATTTAATCTAATTTACCATTGTATATTATTTTTTTATTTTGTTTAAGTTAGTTTCTGTTTGTTCTTTATTTTTTTATCAATACATTTAAATTTAAATGACTTAGTTTGGTTTTATTCGATTTTACCTTGCTGCTTCCAAACTTTTGGATGGTAGAGTATATATATATATATATATTACTACTAATATATATATATATATATATATATATATATATATATATATATATATATATATATATATATATATATATATATATATATATATATATATATATATATATATCACAATCTCTTACTTTTACGTCGTCAGAGATATTATCGTCCCAGACGGATAGAGCTAGATGAGCCTACCCAAAAAAAATACATTATCAGGATATTGGATAGCAGTACTGTCTAAGAGAGCGAGTAGGTATGAAAGAGAGTATTGGTGTAAAGATGGGAAAGCGAATGCTCCGATGGTTCGGACATGTGGAAAGAATGCCGAACGAACGTCTGGTTAAGAAGATATACAATGCGAAAGTGGAAGGATGTCGGTACCGGGGGAGACCGAGACTAACCTACCTAGACCAGATCGGTCATGTACTGAAGGAAGGTGAAGTCAAGAGTCTCCGAAACCGGCGAGCGTGTATGAAGAGAATTATGAATGTTGAGGAAGCGAGTGAAGTATGCAAAGATAGACTTCTCTGGCACTCTGTTCTCTCTGCCTACCCTGCAAGGGATATGGCGTGATGATATGTATGTATGTATGTAGTACTGTCTAGATATTTAGAATCCTTTCTATTATTTTAAATTTAATTCATATTATTCTTATGTAAATGGTGACGGGGTAAACATACAAATACACCAAGCAATTCTGCAAAAGAAAGTAAACTCGAAAGAAAACTATGCCTACCTGTCTGTCTAGCATATACCATGCTATATAGCAGATCAATTTCCTTTGCACTGCATAGGAGCCTTGAATCCAATGGGGATATAAGTATATGTGCTGAGATGATTATTTCGTATTTCGGTTTCATTATTAATAAATTTACATTATTAATACACGTTAAAACTATGATCGTTAATATATTAGAATATTTATACATCTACTAGCTTCTGCCCGCGGCTTCGCCCGCGTAAAAGGTTACTTTCCTAAAGTTTTTGATCCCCTATTTTTATTTTTGACCGTCGGTAATACAGTGCAACGGTATTACAATACTCAGGGTTGGAACTTCATTACTGGACTGCTAGATGGCGTTGAAGAAGCTAGATTTTGAGATTTTTTGACAAACAATTTTTTTATTTTTCATATAAAAATTTTGATTTTTTTTTAATAAAAAGTATCCTATGTTACTTTTAATACCTCCAAGAATATGTGTTCAATGTTTCATGATGATCGGTTGAGTAGTTTTAGCGTGAAAGCGTAACAAACAAACTTACATTCACATTTATATATTAGTAGGGATTAGTAGGGATAATATTAAATACAGAGCCGGCTGTTTTGTTCGATTTTACTGCAAAAACTACTAAACCGATCGGAATAATACTTATACCATAAGATGCAGCGAGTTGCAGAGGAAGTTAGCTTAGCGCACGCTGGTGTAAGTGTTAGTACGATTGGAATGGATTTTCAATAGGTATGGGTTCGAGACCCTTGTGTGACAATATTTTTTTGTAGTGGTAAGACCACGCTGTTGACAGTCTCTTGTCTATAGACGCGGGCCGGTCCATCCGGGGTAGTACCACACTCTCGCAGAAGAGCGACGTCTGAGTAATGACAATGTGCTATTGTGCTTCGTTCGGTGAGCGAGATAGCCCGTAGCTCAACTGGGTGAGTTTGGAGCTTTTATTGGTAGGCAGCGGCTTAGCTGTTTTGAAAAGGTCCATGGGCGGCAGTAACACTTACCACCAGGTGTGCTACTTGCTCGCTTGCCACCATAAATAGTAAAAAAAAGTTTTAGTATATGATCTGTTGGTGATTACTTATCCAGAAAGGAAGGGATAGGGCGGGGGTAGCTATCCAGTTAAAATTATACCGAATAGGTACTTATTTAACTCCAACATGAAAGAAACAAAATGATGTCAAAACGTTCCTATTATTCTATCAATTAATCGTAATACAGAAACTACTATGGACACCGCTCTTGGTAAATTATTTTACAATCGTAGTTGGTATTATTAGTTTCTAAAGAAAGTGCTCCTTATGGCCGTTTTCAATTACAACACCTAAAAGGTGACACCTAGGTCAATATAAATGACACGTAACATTCATTTTATTTTTTTATGTTATGTATATGAGAATAAAATTTTAAGTAACACCTAAAATATATAAGAGTCTCCGAAACCGGCGAGCGCGTATGAAGAGAATTATGAATGTTGAGGAAGCGAGTGAAGTATGCAGAGATAGAGTTCTCTGGCACTCTGTTCTCTCTGCCTACCCTGCAAGGGATATGGCGTGATGATATGTATGTATGTATGTATGTAAAATATTATATATAACGTTGACTTTATGTATCATTTACATTAGCTTAGATTTTACTTAAAATTTAAGGGTCTAAGTGCTTGTAATTCTTAAGCCAGTTTCTATCATCCCCAATATCCAGTAAAGCATGCTCGGGCCACCACAGATAAAAACCGAGTTCTGGAGGCTTGTTTGCTTGGCGAAGAGAGGTACATGTAGGGCAGGTTTTTGGTACCACGCCCCACTTCTTCTGTCGCCCCGGACGGATATAACGGGGTGTGACTACTCCATAGTCTGCCGCAAAAAAAAATGGCAGGTTGGTACATTATCACCGAAGTCAAAGATCGGGTACCGGTGGCCCGCTCGCACGGCGAAGAGAGAGGAGTTTTACGGTGGGTCTATGGGATCACGCGCCGCCTTTCCGTCACCCCGGAGCGATTTGGCGGAGCGAGACGCATCCATAGCCCACCAAAAAAAAAAAAAGGTTGGTACATTATAACCTATCACTATATTAAAGATTAAATCAAATATAATCATGATAATAAGAGTAATGTAATTAAATTTAATTATTAAAAATACAAACCTTTGAACTGTAGCACAGAGATTTGTTAGTAAATAATTCCATCTTAGAAAAATCTTATAACGAGTAAGATTATTTTACTTTGAAATTAATGTATAAATTATATGAATACATAATTCAAAGAAAATTCAAGAATAATTTACTCCCGGTAATAAATTTATGAAATTTCTATGAATTTATTTTATTTAGATTATCTTAAAACTTAATTATAAAAAAAATATAAAGTTAGTTCTTGGCTCGCTTGGAAAGTTTAATTTGTGAAATGTTTATTATAACATTTACAGAAATGACTATGCGGAGTAATTTCTTTTCGTTAATCTGTACTAGATATTTTTTTTACTTTGAACATTTTTGTAATATTTTATTTTGTGAAAAAATTATATTTTTAATAATCAATGAATAGGGAGATCGTCTGTCATCTTCTGATACACACATACATACATACATATCATCACGCCATATCCCTTGCAGGGTAGGCAGAGAGAACAGAGTGCCAGAGAACTCTATCTCTGCATACTTCACTCGCTTCCTCAACATTCATAATTCTCTTCATACACGCTCGCCGGTTTCGGAGACTCTTGACTCCACCTTCCTTCAGTACATGACCGATCTGGTCTAGGTAGGTTAGTCTCGGTCTCCCTCGGTACCTACATCCTTCCACTTTCGCATTGTATATCTTCTTAACCAGGCGTTCGTTCGGCATTCTTTCCACATGTCCGAACCATCGGAGCATTCCCTTTCGCATCTTTACACCAATACTCTCTTTCATACCTACTCGCTCTCTTACGTCGTCGTTACGAATGCGGTCGGTCAGCCTAACTCCACAGATTTTCCGCAGAGATCGCATTTCGACCGCATTAATTTTACTATCATACTCTTTTCTGCATACCCAACTCTCGCTTCCATACAGTAATGTTGGGACAAGCACTGCGTTATGTATTGCTACACGTGCCTTCTGGCTGAGGTGGTGGCTGCCGAAAAGTTGCCCCAACGCTCCGTTCACTCTATTTCCCGCATTCACTCTTCGCTCTATATCAGTGGTGTACCTTCCATCTCGGCTAAATCCACATCCAAGATATACAAATTCATCCACTTGCTCTAGTACATCATTACCTATTGTTACTCTTACATCTGTTCTGGTTATATCTCTTTCAAAGACCATTATTTTAGTTTTGCTCACATTCACGCGTAGACCCCTTTTCTTACAATCTTCTGTCATTGTGTCGACTAGGGTCTGCAGGTCAGTCGCTGACTGTGCCAGCAGGACTGCATCATCTGCATAAAGCAGAGCAGTGACCACTGAGTCGCCCATCTGGACTCCCACATTCATATCGTTCAACCTTTGGAGACATTTATCCAGATATATGATAAACAGCCTGGCTGACAGAACGCACCCCTGCTTAACGCCGATATTGACGTCAAACCAAGGCGACATTCCATCATCCAGCCGCACACAGGCTCTACAGCCCATGTAACTGGACTGCACAGCCTGTAGCAGTTTACCGTTAATACCATACTCCGGTAAAATGTCCCAAAGTTCCTTTCGTACAACCGTGTCAAATGCTCTCTCCAGATCCACAAAACTGCAGAAAACCCTCTGACCTAGAGCCAGATGCTTCTCCACAATGTTGCGCAGAGAGAACACTTGATCCATGCATCCCCTTCCACTCCTGAAACCTCCTTGTGTCTCACACAGTAAACCATCGGACACCATCCTCATTCTCCTTTCAATAACTTTTCCATACACTTTTGCTGCCAAACTGGTCAAGCTTATGGCTCTTTAATTTGCGCAGTCATAACGTGAACCCTTGTTTTTAAACAAAGGCACGATGACTGCGCTATTCCAGTCCCTGGGAACCATTCCCGAGCTCCAACATAAATTGAGGAGCAACAGGAACGCCTCCCAGACACAAGAGCCACCGAGCTTGATCATCTCGGCAGACACCATATCAATGCCCGCTGCCTTACCATTTTTCAAACTTCTTATCGCCCATTCAACTTCATCCATACTGATGCCATCGGAGGACGCCGTTGTCGAATGTTGATCTACTAAACCACATCCAACACCGGCGCCAACCGTAGCATCCGCATACATATCGCCAAAATATTCACTCCATCGGCTTAACACGTCTTGTGTTTGTGTAAGAATGTCTCCACCTTTAGACCTTATTTTATTCATTCTGAAGGCTGACCAACCACCCCGAGACTTCTTCACCTCCCTCCAAAAGAGTTTGGTGTTACCCTCGAAGTTTTTAGTCAGCCTATCTTCTGCACTCATACTTGCTCTATCACGTTTCTCTTTCACTAAGGCCTTGGTGTCATTCTTACATTGCCGATATATTTCTTTCTTCTGTTCAGTCATACTGTCATTCAGATTCAAAGAAGAGACATAGTCCAGCCACGCTTTCTTCTTTTGCTCTACGGAAGCTGCCACTTCCGCATCCCACCATGCATCACCATTTGTTTTTCTATGCTTCTTTGAACTTCCACATACTTCTTTCGCTGTATCTACCATACTCTCTTTCAATACTCTCCAGCATTCTTCAATGTCCGATTGCGGCTGGCTTGCCATCGTCAGCCGTTCTCGGACACCCTCTGCATACTTTTCTCTTACACACTCTTCTTGCAACCTTTCAACCTTTATTCTTTCAAGCCCTCCGAAGTGGACACGCTCTCGCCAGTGCCTCCACTTTCTGAACAGACCACTAAATCTCGCAATAACGAGATAGTGGTCCGTGTCGACTGTGGGGCCCCTGTAGGCTCTTGCGTCCAATATTTTGCTTCGGAGGCGACTGTCTACCAAAATTAAATCTATTATGCTTTTCTGTTCATTCCTTCTCCATGTATACATATGGATGTCCTTATGTTGGAAAAATGTGTTTGACACAATAAGGTTTCTCTCCATGCATACATCCGCTATGAGCCTACCTGCGTCGTTCACTCTCTTATCACCAAATGGACCAAGTACGTCCTCATAGTCGGGACGCTTGGTCCCCACCCATCCGTTCAAATCTCCGCATACAATCACGCGTTCACTGGTTTCTGCCATATCCAGAACTTCCCTAACATTATCCCAAAACTTCTCTAGGTCTGATGCCACCGAGGATCCTACGGGAGCATATGCTACAACCATGAATACCTTGGTGACACCTAGTTTTATACGGACCCAGAGAAGTCTGGGATCATACATTCCGTAATCCTTCACACCTGAGGCCAAGCGAGAGGACAACAGCACTCCTACCCCCATGCTGGCTCGATCGCTCTGTGGTACACCAGACCACAGAGCCATCCCGCCACCAGGAAGATCGCAGGCGTCGCTGCCCCTTCGCTTGGTCTCTGTTACACAGAGCACGTCTAGCTGTTTGTCCGCCATGACGGATATCAGCTCGTGCAACTTACCTTCCACACAACCTCTTACATTCCACGTGCCCACCCGGCACTCCGTTCTCCTCGACTCGCCTAACTGGGCAAGGCGTGATGGGTGGCGGCCCCCATCGCCGCAACTGCCGATGTTCGTACCGACGGGGGCGGGTCGGTACGCGTCGCCTCCGGGGGACGCCCTAACCCGCATTGCGGTACGCATTTCGAGCCGGATTAGCAGTCTAATTAGACTGGCAGGGGACGCGAACGAGCACGCTCCGGACTATGCCCCCCTCTTCTCTGATTATAATATGTAAATAAATCTTCTGATTATAATATGTAAATAATAAATTTGCTAGAGAAATCATCATCATCTCAGCTCATATATTTCCCACTGTAGGTTTCGAGCCTCCTCCATAATGGGAGGGTAATTGACCTACTAAAGTAACTACTAATTTCCCTCCCATCATAGAGGAGGCCCGAGCCCAACATTGGGACATTTATGGGCTGTGATGATGATGATTACTAGGTTACTTTTATGTATGTAATAAATTCTCAATTAACAATGCAAAGTTTTCGCTTGGGTTTTTTAGTAGACTTAAATGACAAAAATTCTTAACAATTAAAAACATCAATAGGTATAAGTAGAAAAATCATGTTTGGACATATTTATTGTTAACTGACAATCTCTCGATGTCAACAAATCAAATCTCTCCAAACGGAGCCCCTTTTATCCCTCTGTAAGAGATCGGGGACTGGACGTACAAAGATTCTTAGAAATATTATGTCGACTCATTTTTACAGCTTTATAATATTACTACGTCTGCTGAATTTCATTTCTAATAGTTTTGTAATCCTATGCCTTTTATATATTATAAAAAATTTATTATTTGTTGTTTTTTTTTTATTGCGTATGGTACAAAAGAGCAAGCGGCACACCTGATGGTAAGTGTTACTGCCGCCCGTGGAACTTTGCAATGCCAAGGGTATATAGCTTAGGCTGCCTACCAATAAAATCCCCAAACCCACCCAGTTGAACTTTCGGCTCTCTCGCTCACCGAACGAAGCGCAATAGCACATTGCCATTACTCAGACGTCGATCTTCTGCGTCAGTGTGGTACTACCCCGGACGGACCGGTCCGCGGCTGTAGACAGAAAACGGTCAACAGCGTGGTCCTACCACTATTAAGGGAGAATATCTTGTTGGTTTATAAAACAACAAGATATCCTCCCTTTATTGACGTATTTCTCTTCTGGATCTCAGCTCATATACGACCCACTGCTGGGCTCGAACCTCTTCTAAAACAGGAGGGAAATTGACCTACTATACTATGTTGCCGCTGGTTAGACTGGTTGGCAGTTGGTTGGCATAGAGTTTTATTACGAGTTTTCCTTCTCTTGCATAGATGTTATATGCACATTATATCCCTTAGTCGTCTCTTACGATCCCCCACGGGCAACAAAGGGGGTGGTGTATTGTATTCTTACTTCATTATCACATTATTATTATTTATGATCTCCTAAGATTTCAATATGCCAGATCTTGGTCCGAAAATTTGTCAGATACATCTGATTATATCATCTATTGGAAAAATACATTTGTTTTAAACAAATGTGTTTTTCCGATAGTTGTTGTGACATCAGTAATTTTCTAATAATGGGTGAACAATATATCGACGTTACCCCTATATTCTTGACTTGTTAGAATTACTCACATTTGTAATAGCGGATAGCGTTTATGATCACTGTTCGCCTCCTATTCATTCCGGCGTTATTTTTTAAAGGTAATAAAAATAAAATAAAAATCTCTTGATAAATAGTTTGTAAAGTACATTAAAACTTTTCAAATCTGAGTGCTTAATAAGATTAGCATGTTATAATAAATAAATTCTTTAGAATTATAATAGTAAATAGACGTATATATTTTTTTAGATTATTATATACATACAAAAACTTTTCCTTCTTCTCAGAAAACCCATGTCCCACTATTTAGTGGGCCATCAAAGACAAAAATCGGGTACCGGTGGCCCGCTCCCACGGCGAAGAGAGGTGTTTGCAAGGTGGGTCTATGGGGTCACGCGCCGTCTCTTCCGTCACCCCGGACCGATTTGGCGGAGCGAGACGCATCCATAGTCCACAGTAAAAAATAAAAAATGTCCCATTATTTGGTAGCTGGCTTTCTCTCGATGAAGATATTTATCCTACTACACGACGCTGGCTACGTGGGTTGGCATAACGATTTTTGTATTATCTTTCTCTTGCAATAAATTTTATTATGACTGCTATGTAGTAGTGGCTACGAATATTATCAACCCTTACTTTGATCCTTAATTGAAGCCTCGTTTCATTTGATCTAAATAGCAATGCACCCCTAAAAGGTGTAGCACTGATTACATAAGCGACTGTTTACATTCATTTTGAAGACAGTTAAATTAGCAGACGAGAATATAAACGTTGGCAATTTATTCTATTTTCTCATCGCGCCTTATCGTACTGTTTTTTCTTCCCATTGTAGAGAGATATGAATTGAGAAAAGGAAGGTGAAATTTATTAAGCATCCGTAATCTTTCCTAGAATAAAATATTTAAATCTAGACACATACATACATAGCCTCACGCTTGTTTCCCAGAGGGGAAGGCAGAGACTACGGATTGCCGCAAACCACGATCCTGACATACCTCCGTCGTATCATTCACACTCATCACAGTCCTCATGCATGCTCTGCGGTTAAGCGTACTCTTAGTCTGACCTTTCTGAAATTTTTAAATGTATATGACCATGATTAATTCAGTATTTTCTTTTTAATGATCTTTTGAAAAATATATAAAAGATTAAACAATAATAAAAATTAAAAAAGGAAATAACCAAGAATCTAACTGGAGCTGTTTGGATTGGACTGCTCGATTGCCTAATTGATGTCTATTCTTCTTGCTTGCTTGCTTTCAGTCAAATAAAAAATCTGGCTGAAAACACTGTCAAAATGATATTTGCTACAAATAAATTTTAGCTAGGTTCATCACCACCGCAATTTCGTTGATAATAAATTGCATGGAAATCTCAAATTCCGATAGAAATATACAAGAATATATTATGTTTAGTTGACTTCACATCATATTTAGTGACTTTAATCGGTAACATTCACTAGTTCTAATAACAAATAGTGTATGAACCACAACCTCAGCTTAAACTACTAAGTTGAAGTATCCAAAGAAACCACTTCACATTACAACTCGTTGATCAAAGTATTCTACAACAGAGAACCTTCGCCACTTAGAAACTCTTCAGATGTTTTGATTAGATTTCCATGTTTCGCAACTAGTCGAAACTTTTGCGCGAAATGGACTTTCCAATGGATTCCGAAGTCATAATTATCTTTAAGATGTGTCTCTGTGATCCTTAAATTGCTGAATTTTCCTTGTTTCAAAGTAACTTTTCAGGGAGGTGTGGGGTTATCAGAAAGTTAATTTTATAACTGAGATAATTGTAAAAGAGGTGGGCCTCGGATATTGTTTGCCCAGTTATTAACAAATTCAATTAACCCTTATAACTATTTTGCGATTCCGCTCTTCACAATTTCTGATAATTTCGATGGAGAACAAAAGCTTTTTTTGGAATTTTAATTACAATTAACTCTAAAAAATATTTATTTAATTATTTTCTCATCCATTAAAATTGTTAATATTATTTAAATAACTTTAATATAATCTACCTAATATATTTATATAATCTAATGACTGTTATTACTTCCCAGAAAGTTAATTCAAGTTAATGATAAATCTAAAATTAACTGGACATAAATAATATCACTAACAAGCTAATTCTTGCATAATATTTTGAAAACCTGTTTTGGATGTAGGCAATAATAGCCGGTCCCATATTTTAAATGGTTTTATTTTTGCATATTTAATGTAAATATTAGAAGCTTTTTTTAAAATATTAGACTATGTTTTGCCTGCACTACTTTTCGATGTTCAGGAGAATATAAGTACTTACATTGTGGAACCTAGAGAACACGCTGCGCTTCTGCGCCTTGTGAATATACCATTAAAATCAAATTTTATGGTCATAATATATCTATTTTTACGTTTCCTAATCTTATCCCGATCACTTAGGGGCGATACAATATGTACCCTTCTTTCATAGTACATATTTTAAAAGTTATTAACAATAGTTTTATAATCGACCGTCTGCCTGATGTCAACCCTCTTTAGGAATGTAATTGTTGATCAAACGGCATTAGATAGTGTTGGCCCAGGTCGTTAGCTCCTAGTCGTCTTTTCATACATCCACGAGCAAAGTAAGGTTTGGTAGTATTCGTAGCCCCACACAGTTATCTTATCAACCATTACAAATATATTTCTCATGATAAAAAAAGAACAATGTTTCATACTTTAATCGCTCTGTTAAGAGTTTAAAATCAGAGCTACCTAATGACTCCCAACCAAAGAGTGAATGTTAATTTATAGGCTAACTTTATATCCCTTGTTATTGTAATCGGAGAAATTGACAGCATAATAGGCATTTGTCTATCTTAGGCACTATCTTAACAAGTAGTAGGTTAAAGACAGAACCGTAGGTTAAAGACAGAACTCTTTTGGGTACTGTGGCTGAGATGTGTATGAATATCATTCATTACTAATCTTGCCTTATTTCTACTCATTACCAATTAATTATATACTTTTTTTAAAATTTTTAATAAATTATAAATGATCCTTAGTTTTAGGTAATTTATATTTTTCTTATGATATATTATATGTGGGTGTCATCATCATTATTCTACTGTTATCCCACAATTACTTGGTACGCTGTGTGGTAGCGGCTACAAATACTACCAACTCATACTTTGCTCGTGGATGTCGTAAAAGACGACTAAGAGCTTTATATTGACCTAGGCCAATATCTGATACCATTTGGTCAGCAATAGCATTTCCAAGGAGAGTTGATGTCAGGCAGGCGACCGTTCATAAAATTATTGCCAATAACCTTTGCAATATATAGGAATAGGGATATATATTGCGTCGACCCCAAGTAATTGGGATAAAAACAGGAGAATGATGATCCCTATTACTTGGAATTGACGCAATGTGTATTTTTATTCTATCGTACATATTGCAATAGTTTTGGCAATAGTTTTATGACCGGCCCTATCTGGCATCACCCTTCTTGAGAATGCAATTGTTGACCAAAGTTAATGTAGAGCTTTTAGTTGCCTTTTTAGACATTCAGCAATGTAAGGATTTGTGATATTATTAACCAGTTCACAGCATTTTAATATCATTAAATATAATAATGATAAAATAATAATATCTTTCGTTTATAATATTGTTAGATTTGGATACGGCCTTGGTCTATAATAATCAGCAACGTTTGAAGTCTGATGCTATTAGGGTGGTTTAATACAAAATGACTCACGTGGGATTTGAACCCACACCTATTGGAAATACGTTCCAATCATCCTACCGTTGAACGTTGTACGTCTCGGACGTTGGAAAATTATAAAATCAAATACGAAAGTGAAAGAATCCGTAAAGATTATTTTGCTTTTATTTCAAAAGAAACAGAAATTTAAATAAAGTACTTTTTTTGCATTGTATATCGTAGAAAAGTTAAAACTTACATATTTTAACTTATACATTTTTTTTTTATATAATAAAATGAATATATCACAAATCAGAGATGAAATTACGTAACACAAATGCCTATCAAATGGTCCCACACTAAAATATCACTGCTTTATTCGTTGGTCTAATATTTGAACAGTCATAAAGACATGAGTCGACGTTTACAGAAGTCAAATCGTTTCAAAGATGGCAGTCGTGTAATAAACTCTTGTAAGACTGATATTACTTTAGCTAATTAATTTTAAGTGCCTATGTACTGTAATTCTTACATTTCTCTCTTGCTGTGGTGACAATATATTTTCACTAATATACAATAATTTGGAAAAATTACTTTATTTTATTGCTTACGGTGACAAACGAGCAAACAGCTAACCTGATGGTAAGTGTCACTGCCGCCCATGGATCTTTGCAATACCAACGGTATAGGTAGGCCGCTGCCTACCAGTACAAACCTCAAACCCACTCCAGTTGGGTTTCCGTCTCTCTTGCTGACCGAACGAAGTGCAATAACGCATTGCTATTACTCAGACGTTGATCTTCTGTGCGAGAGTGTGGTACTACCCCGGGTGGACCGGCCTGCGGCTGAAGAAAGAAAACTGTCCACAGCGTGGTCCCACCACTATTAAAAAAAGAGGACGGTATGAATTCGACTTTATTTTTTTTTATATTTTTACCTCAGAACTTTCGACTGGGTTAACCGATCCTGATGATTTTTTTTATTTGGAAGATAAGGCTCCTCGTGTGATCCTAATTGTTTCCAGTGCTGACAATGGCATCCATGAGAAAACCATATAAGTTTTAAATGCAATGAGGTCGTTTTTTTTTGTTAAATTTTGTTAACAATTCAATATATGATAACTTTAGAAGTGAGTTTTTTTTACTACTTATGGTGGCAAAAGAGTAAGTAGCACACCTGATGGTAAGTGCTACTACCACTCATAGACCTTTAAAATACCAGAGGTACAGCTACGCCGCTGTCAATAAACCAATACCCACCCAGAAATTTGGACTTCCGACTCTTTCGCTCACTGAACGCAAGGCAAAAGCACAATGTCATTGCTCAGACGCCGATTTTCTGTGAGAGTGTGGTACTCTACCGGACAAAATAAGTAAACAAATAGAAGACAGCAATGACTAAAAAGGAATAATTAGAAATCAATACGAGAAAAGACATATTCCATCCTAAAGGTGAAAAAAAGGGTTAACTTTACTTTGATATTTATCACCATACAACACAAATACAAAAAGTCATATGAGATGACGTCGTACATGAATCTTATATGGACAAAATCGCTGACAAAAGCTAGCCAAATACATTTTAATACATATACTTATTAAATTAATTGCTGTGTAATAAAAAAGCTCTGGCTTTATATCAACCTGTGCCGCCTGATGTCATCTGGTCAACAATTACATTCACAAAGAATGACGCCAAGTAGACGGCTGGTCATAAAACTACTGCCAAAATTTTTTGTAATATATAGAATGCAACATACTATAGAAGTACATATTGGGTCGACCCCAAGTAATTGAAATAAGAACAAGATGATGATAATGATGGTTGATGATGATGATGATGATTGATGATGTTGATTTTTTTCTTGATGGCAGGCTATGGCATAGGGCACATCCCGTTAATTCCGTCCGGAGTGACAGAACGAACGGCGTGCGACCCCATAGACTCGCCCTTCGTGTACCTCTTGAAGCTGTGGAATTGGGCCACCAGAACTCGGTCTTTGTCATCGGTAGCAAGATGATGATGATGATAATACCTTTATAAATAGATAAAGTATGTTTAATACTTTTATCAAAGATATTTGAATCAAAAGCAGCACCGAGATTTCTCAGTTATTTTTTCAACGCCATTTAAATAATTTCGTCGAAATTTACATACGAACAACTTATGAGCAAAGAAAAAAATCCTTTGGTATTTTTGATTGAAATAAAATACTTTACAAAACGGTAAGATGGCGTTGATTTTATATTAAGCTGTTTCATGTGCATTTGTTATTTTTACATATTAACGTTATTCTAAGTTATTATTCACTAGTCCCAGCTGATATATGTCCCACTGTTGGGCTCGAGCCTCCTCCATAATGGGAGAGTAATTGACCTACTATACCATGCTTGTCAGACGTGTTGGTATAGAGCTTTGTTTCAAGTTTTGCTTCTCTTGCATAGATGTTATATGCGTTTTATATCCCTCAGTCGTCTCGTACGATCATCGTCGGGTGAGATAGGTGGCGGTGAATTGTATTCTTACTCCGTCACCACACAGATAGTTCTTTCGCTTTCTCTCTCAACTATTGTTAACTATAATAAAAATTAAAATTATTTCAAATTATTTCACTATTTGAAATACCTGTGGAAAAGACGGACGGACTGGTCCGCGGCTGTAGATAGAAAACTATCAACGGCGTGGTCCTACCACTAAAAATATATGCATATTAGATCCCTTTTGTCATCTTTTACGGCATTCACAGGCAAAAAAGGGTAGGGTTACGATGTCAGAAACCTCCACGCGGTGTACCCTGGGTACGGGCGGCAGTCCCTCAGATCATTCTGTAGGATTGTCTCCCGTAGCGAATATCTGGCGCTTCGCTCCTAGCCTTCTATCCGTAGAAGGTGACCGGACGCGAATCCGCGACGGGCTCAGTCACACATTCATTTGAGGGCTGGGCAGGCATGTGCCACCGTCGTCAAATCGTAAACCTGATTCTTTGCTTGTCTTAGTTTCAGGAGCGAGGGTCTTGGCTTAACCGCCCGGACCGCGAGGAAGACAACCTCTATAAAGAATTTCGAATGTACATTCGAATTCGGAAATCACCCACAATCTTAAGTTTTGGCGTGCGGCGAGAAGATGCATGGCAGATGGGTTGATCTGTTCTTAGCACGCTCCAGCCAGGGTACCGGCTGCCCCCCTGGTTGGTAAGTGTAGGCTTACCCGGGTACAGGGATCTCTGCCCGGGTCGACGTAATAGTATCTCCCATTCTCGTGGGTTTAACTATGGATACGAAATAAAATTTTAATAACTACGTGAATCGTAGTGGTTCCCACCTCAAGGCCCGGTCATGCCAACGCAAAACTGACCGAAACGACGCCTCGTCCTCGGGACTCGAGGCGTCCGCCGAGGGTCCGGCACAACACACGGAGGCCCAAACAACATCGAAGCGGAGGTCGCCCAGGAGGAGCCGCGGGAAGACCTCTAGCTTCAAAAGGCGATTGGAGGAGCGGCGAGCGCGCAAGAAGGCTGCCGCCGCGGAAGCGAGGAAGGACGGCGGTAGAGCCGAAACAGAGCCGTCGACGGACGAGGGCGACAGCGATGTCGCAGAGCCGTCCGGAGAAGACGGGGGTGGCGGTTCTACCGCCAGAATGGACGAGGGCGGTGACATTCCCGCAGGGCCGTCCAAGAAGGACAGCGGGCCGGCTGTTGAAGCCCCTGCCAGGTCGTCAGCGCGTCTTGTGGCAAAGAGCCCGGCGGCTACAGTAACGACAGTGACGACCAAGGAGAAGGCCCTCCCCTCGCAGAGGAAGCGCCGCCTGAGTAAGGGTGGCAGCTCGGGTGCAGACTCCGAAGGGAGCGTGGCCAACATGCCGCCACCTAAGGTCGCCTCCCGAAGAGGGCGAGGGGCCTCGGGAGAAGAAAGGGCGGCGGCGGTCGCTGCCCGCGCCAACGGCGACCCCCCCGACCTGCAGGCCGAAAATGCCCGCCTTAATGGCGAGATGTCGGCCATTCGGACCCGGAACCGGCAGTTGGGGGACATGCTGCCGGGGATGCGGCGGGCAAACCGCCAGTTATTGAAGGACGTGGCCGACCTAAAGGCGCAAATGGCGCTGCTCGCGCCGCCTGCGCCAGTTGCGCCACCGGCCAAGGTCGGCTACTCAGCGGCCGCTGCAGCGCCAAAGACGCCTCGCGCTGCGGTGCCGACGACGTTGGGCACTGGCGTGACGGTAACACCCATCCCCATGGCGAGAAAGACGCCAGCCGCTGCGAAGCGTGCGTCGCTGGCTGGCATTGGCGCAGCCGCCCCGGCGAACCTGGTCCCAGTGGTGAGGATGACGCCTCTCGCTGCGGACCGCATGCCGCCGGCTAGCTTCCCTGCGGCGCCAAAGCCGCGGAACGGGCCCCCAAAGAGGCCCAGCCGACCCCGATACTTGCGGTGGGAGGCTTACCGCACGAGGCCCTGCGCCAAATCATCGACGCAGTCGGAAAACTCGTCGATGCGCGCGTGGCCGTTCTGGAGGCAAGGTTGCCTCCAGAACCACGTGTTCGGCCGCCTCTCGCCGCGGACAAGCGGTCGCATGTGGCATCAGCCCCCGCCCCGCTGCCTTGTCAGGGTGGCCGCGTGGGTGGCAGCTACGCCGCGGCCGCGGGTGCGCCCAAGCCCAAGGGGCCCGCGCCAAAACCAAGGAAGAGGACGGTATCGGCTCCTGCCGGACCGCAGTCATCGTCGGCAACAACACCGCCGGCGACGACTAGCGCGTCAACGACTGCGCCTTCCGCGCCTGTTGCGCCTGCTGCGCCCGAGGGTTGGCAGGTGGCCGAGCGCGACCGGAAGAGTCGCGGTCAGAAGAGGAGAGCGGAGACCAAGCGCGCCGCTGAGGTTCTCGCTCCCGCTCCACAGGCAGGAGCCGGTAAAATGAAGAGGCCGCGCAAGGGGCTCAAGTCGCCGAAGACAGCCGCAGTGGTGATCACTGTGCTTCCTGAGGCGGCTGAGAAGGGCCTCAGCTACGAGGCCGTCTTGAGGAAGGCCCGGCGGGAGCTAGACGTCTCCGATATTGGAGGCGTCGAAGCCAGGACCCGCAAGGGCCGGACAGGGGCTCGAATCCTCGAGTTCCCCGGGGCCGAGGGCTCCAAGACGGCCGACAGCGTAGCGGACAAGCTGCGAGGTTTGTTTGCCGGGGAGAGTGGCATCAGGATCGCCAGGCCCGTCAAATGCGCCGAAATGCGCATCGCGGGTCTGGACGACTCCGTGACGGTGGAAGACATCCGGGAGGCTATTGCCTCGAGAACCGGGTGTCCCATAGACACCGTCCGGGTTGGTGCCATTCGCCCCGGTCCGGGCGGCGTAGGTGCCGCCTGGGCGCAGTGCCCGGTGGAGTCGGTCAGGCAACTGGCCGGCTCAGGCAGGCTCCTCGTGGGCTGGAGCTCGGCGCGGGTGACCGTGCTTGAGCACTGGCCTGCGAGGTGCTACAAGTGTATGGCGGTTGGACATACTCGACCGACGTGCACTAATTGCTTCGACTGCGGCGGACTGTGTTTCCGCTGCGGTCAGACCGGGCAAGTGGCGGCATCTTGCGCCGCCCCGCCCCACTGCCCCGCGTGTCAGGCGGGCAATAAGCCCGCCAAGCACCGCATGGGCTCTGGGGCGTGCTAACCTCCAGCTTCGGCCCCAAAGGGGCGGGGCGGCCCTCCGACCACGGCCGCTCCCGCTCCTAGCGCGGTCCGCTCGCCCGCCGGCGAGGGGTCATGGATACAGCCCGTTAATGGCTACACCATCCATGCACCACCTCTTGCAAGCCAACACCAACCACTCCGCCGGTGCGCAGGATTTACTTTGCAGGAGCAATCCATGGCGGAGTGGAGTGTGTGCGGCAGCAGGGCGGGTCGATAGTGGACTTGTCGTTCGCTAGCCCCGCTGTCGCGCCACGGGTGAGGAACTGGAGTGTCCTGGAGGAGGCGGAGACCCTATCGGACCACCGGTACATCCGGATGGAGGTCTCCCCTCTCCGGGACCCCAGTAGGGGTCACAGGGCGGACGGAGCTCCCGCGTTTCCGCGGTGGGCTGTGGGTCGTCTTGACAGGGACCTACTGGCGGAGGCGGCCATCGTTCACACGTGGCTGTCCTCACCGCCCCCAGCGGACGGGGTGGACGCCGAGGCTGTCCGCATCCGCAGTGCGTTAACGCAGATCTGCGATGCGGCCATGCCCAGAGTGCGGCGGCGTCTACCTCCGAGGCAGGGGGTCTACTGGTGGTCCCCAAGATTGGCGGACCTTCGTGCGGCATGTATCAGAGCCCGAAGGTCCTACACCCGCAGCCGGCGGCGTCACCGCGACGCTGAGCGGGAGGGCCAGCTGTACAAGGCGTACCGCGATGCGCGGACGGCCTTTCGGCTGGCCATCCGAGCCGCCAAGGATGCGAGTTGGCAGGAGATGCTGGACGGTCTCGACCGTGACCTCTGGGGTCGCCCGTATCGCGCGTCGCTGAACAAGCTTCGCGCGCAGGGCCCCCCCCCTCACCGAGACCCTCCAGCCCGACTTCCTCGGTAGGGTGGTCGAGGAGCTGTTTCCACGGCAGTCGGAACACACGCCCCGGTCACGGCCTCGCCATAACAAGACCGGGAGGCAGACGACGAGAGTGTTCCGCCCGTGACGGAGACGGAAGTGGGAGCAGCTGTGGCGCGGATTCGTTCCGCGACCACGGCCCCCGGCCCGGACGGAATACCAGTCCGGGTGCTGACGTCGCTCCTCGAGCACCTCAAGCCTCGCCTCAGGTAGCTGTACAACGCCTGTTTGGCGTCTGGACGGTTCCCTGAGTGCTGGAAGGAGGGAGGTTGGTTCTCCTGCCAAAGCCGGGACGGCCCCCGGATTCGCCGTCGGCCTACAGGCCCATCGTGCTCCTCGACGATGTGGGTAAGCTGCTGGAGCGCATCCTCGCTGCCCGCATCGTCCAGCACCTGGAGGAGGTGGGGCCCGATCTGTCGGACGCTCAATTCGGTTTTAGAAGGGGGCGTTCGACCATCGGGGGGGCATCCCTGCTACGACTGAGGCAGACGGCCGCGGAGGCTGTCACCGGCGGGGGAGTGCTGTTGGCGGTGTCGCTGGACATCGCCAACGCTTTCAATAGTCTGCCATTCAGCTGCATCAGGGAGGCGATCCAATTTCATGGGGTGCCCTTGTACCTGAGGCGGGTGGTGGCGGACTATTTGGAGGGGCGCAGTGTCCTCTGCGCGAGTCCCACAGGGGACATTGTGCGGACGTCCAGGGGCAGTACACTCGAAGAGGCGGCGAGCCTGGCCACTCTCGGCACCGAGGAGATGGTCGGGCGAATCGAGGCGCTGGGGCTCAGGGTGGCCCTAAATAAGACGGAGGCCCTATTGTTCCATGGGCCACGCGTGAGGCCGCCAATCGGCGCCTTGCTAGTCGTCAACTCTGTCCACATCAGCATCCAGGCCCATATGAAGTACTTGGGTCTGGTGCTCGACGGGCGATGGTGGTTCCGGGAGCATTTTCGCCGAATTGCTCCCCGGCTGGTCGGCGCGGCGTCCGCCCTTTCGCGGCTCATGCCGAACGTGGGCGGACCCAGCTTCGAGGGCCGACGGCTGTATGCGGGGGTGATCCGTTCGATGGCCATGTACGGCGCACCCGTGTGGGCGAGGGCTCTGAACGCCCAGCTCAGGGCTGTTCTGTGGAGACCGCAGAGAGTCATGGTGGTCAGAGCCATTCGCGGGTACCGCACGGTATCGACCGAGGCGGCATGCCTATTGGCCGGGACACCCCCGTGGGACCTATAGGCGGAGATGCTCTCCGACCTCTACCGGTGGGTGACCTCACTGCGCGACGAAGGTGGCTCCCCATCGCTGAGCGAGATAGCCACCTGGCGCGAGGACGCCCGCCGAGACGTCATCGCCCGTTGGGCTACGCGGCTGGAGAGACCTAGACACGGTGTCGTCACCGTCGAGGCTCTCCGACCCTTAGTGATGGAGTGGATGGAGCGGCGGCATGGAGTCCTCTCCTTTCGGCTGGTGCAGGTGTTGTCGGAGCACGGATGCTTCGGCTTCTACCTGCTCACGGTCGCGTATAGGGAGTGGACTTCGTTCTGCCACCATTGCAGCAGTGACGAGGAGACCCCTCCAGCCCGGACACACCTCCAGCGTGTGTTGCGCACACACGCTGGAGGTGTGTCCGGGCTTTGACCGGCATCGCCGTGACCTCGTCGCTGTTATCGGTGCCGACCTGACGCTGCCGGCTGTCGCGAGGGCGATGGTCGACAGCGTCAGGAACTGGGACGCGGTCGCCGCCTTCTGCAAGGCTGTCATCTCGCAGAAGGAGGCGGCGGAACGAGTCCGGGAGGATTCCCGCGACCCGGGCCGCCGTCAGCGGCCGGGGCGGCGCAGGTGCAAATACCTGCGCCTGATGCCGCCCTAACCGAGGCCTCGGGTGATCGGACCCGGGAATTGTCCGGTCACCCGACGAGAGGAACCCGCGAGGGTATACCGCCGGGCGGGCCACCGAAGTTAAAATCGAGTACCGGTGGTCCGCTCGCACGGCGAAGAGAGAAGGTTTTACGGTGAGTCTATGGGGTCACGCGCCGCTTTTTCCGTCACCCCGGACCGATTTGGCGGGGCGAGACGCATCCATAGCCCACCAATAAAAAAAAAATAAAAAAAAAAAGGGGTAGGGTTAGTAAATAGTATTTTTTACTACGCCACTACACGGAAATATCAAAAAAAAATGTCAAAATACTTTATTAATATCACCCCACTTTTTCTGCATAGCATATATATGCGCTGTTGGAAAACAACGTTTCTCAAAATAGATTGAAACAGATCTGCCATTCTACCCTTTGTTTTTGGTAGTCCGTAGTCTAGTTGGGGAAACAGAAGGGCGGCGTGTGGCCCCATAACCCACCGTATTCCCTCTCCAACGCCATCGGGCCAGCCACTGGCACCGCTTTCCTGATATCATTGGCTGGCCCGGCGGGTTACCTTTTCGAGTATTGTCCCTGTCAACGCATTGGCAGCAAACAATGGTGTTGCCATGACTAATCCCCAGCCCTTCCACCCACGACTCGGCTAGGGCGGAATTAGGCACAGGTAAATCTACCATTCTCCTGTGACATTAATCATCATCATCATGATAGCCGATATATGTCCCACTGTTGGGCTCGGGCCACCTCCGTAATGGTAGGGAAATTAACCTTATTATACCGCGCTGGTCAGACGTGTTGGTATCGTGTTGATATAGGGTTTGTTTGGAGTTTTCCTTCTCTTGCATAGATATTATAAGCGTTTTATATCCCTTACGCTATGTCCTAATTGGCTGTCGCAATACGACACGACTTTTGTTGTCCAACCGATCAACTAATGCGACAAAATTAAAACATATGCTTTTGAATGGAGCTGTCCTAACTGACAACTCGCACTGACGTGCGACATCGCATTTGTTGGTCGTTGTGTTTTAAATTCAAATCTGTTCTATTTTGTCGTGTCGGTCGTCCGGGCAACACGTGTTTTTGGTTGATAAGTAAAATGAATACTATGACATATATATATCTTTGACAACGACATTTCGACGACTGACGACAATGCAATTTGGACACATCATTATTGTCGTACGACCAACTTGTTGCACGGCAATGCGAACAACCGATTTTGTCGTGGAACGACATGTCAATTAGGACGTAGCCATAGTCGTCTCGTACGATCACCCACGGGTAAGATAGGGAGTAGTGAATTGTATTCTTACTCCGTCACCACACAGATAGTGACAGATATTCATAATTGGCTTATATTTAAACGTTGCCGAATGTGACAGTGGCTTATGAGAAATTTCATAAGACATATGCAGTAAATTAATATATAGTAAGAACAATAAAGTTACTACGTAATAAACGCTGAAGATACGTACTCGAGCTAAATAAACTTAAATGAAATTTTCGCCTTTGTAACATCAAACAAATCTCATGTAAAATAATGTTTTATAATATCAAAATATCTTCCGAAAACACTAGAGTTCGCAATTACGTAGTACCGAAGACTTGTCTTATCTATTATTTATGAGGAAAACATGAAAATTTTATAGCAGCAAACAGCCATCGACTTTGTTTCTTTCTTCAAGCAAGATGACGCAATCTGAGCATTTAAATATTAATGCTTTGGATACTGTTTTAATTTAACATTAATAAAGCCTTAGGTTTACTAAAATATTAATAATTTGCGTGGCACGAAAATAAAGCTTACGCTTTGTTTAACTATGCTTTTCATTATAATTTGTGATGTTTACACAATTATTACACATTTGAAATAAAACTATTTTTACGGATTCGGATTGCGATAGAATCCGTAAAAATAGTTTTATTTCAAATATGCTTTTGATCATATTATTTCTATAGATAGTGAAGTGGTCTAAGTATCAATCTCGGGTGATGAACTGCCTGAGTTAGATCCGCTTGTAGAACACTTTTTTGTGCATTTCAAAATTGTTGATTCAAAGTACTTCATCTCAGTTCATATATTTATGTCCCACCGTTGGGCTCGAGCCTCCTCCATATTGGGAAGGAAATTGACCTACTATACCACGCTGGTCAGACGTATTGGTATAGGGTTTTGTTTCGAATTTTACTTATCTTGCAAAGATGTTATATGCAATATGTCCCTTAGTCGACTCTTACGAATACCCACGGGTAAGATAGAGGGTGGTGAATTGTATTCTTACTCCGTCACCGCACAAAAAGTAAAGTATACTATTATATTATATTATATATATACTAGCTTCTGCCCGCGGCTTCGCCCGCGTAAAAGGTTACTTTCCTAAAGTTTTTGATCCCCTATTTTATTTTTGACCGTCGGTAATACAGTGCAACGGTATTACAATACTCAAGGTTGGAACTTCATTACTGGACTGCTAGATGGCGTTGAAGAAGCTAGATTTTGAGATTTTTTGACAAACAATTTTTTTATTTTTTATATAAAAATTTTGATTTTTTTTTTAATAAAAAGTATCCTATGTTACTTTTAATACCTCCAAGAATATGTGTACAATATTTCATGATGATCGGTTGAGTAGTTTTAGCGTGAAAGCGTAACAAACAAACTTACATTCACATTTATATATTAGTAGGGATATATATATATATATATATATATATATATATATATATCGACGGCGGAAAGCGTAAACGTCGTAGTCCACAAAGTATGAAAAAAATTTTTATTACACTGTTCGAATCAGAAAAAAAAACTGATTCAAATGGTCTGGGTTACATAATTCTATGATAAATAGTTATGAAATTAATATTTAAATAAAAACGAGTTTAAACTTAAATACCTGCATTCAAAAACGCTGTACGTTATAGAAAAAGTAGTAATAACGTATACTATGTCGATTACAGCAATTCGCTTGCCGTAAAAAAAGATTTTTGCTCACTAACGACGTTTTAGCGGGTAGTGGTACAAGGAATCGAGTCTATTACTACCCTTGGTAAGGTTTCTGTACAATGCACTCTGGAATTTATAACATTTAGATTATCTTATTTAAAGTAAATACACAGTTATACACCATTTTAATAGTGATGCAGATTTAAACTTCATCGATTTACCGCCCTTAAACGAAGCCGCAGTGGCATCGTTTGTTGATTGCGTCGTCGCTCTATTTGCTGCTCAGTAGGCATCGAGCATCTAAGTGGGTGGAAGTAAATGTTGTCATTGATTTTATAATTGCAAACAGTGTGTGCAATTACGTAAAACTAAAGTATGTACGTTATATTCTTATTTTTTGTTGTAATGTATAATAAGATGGCAATACTTTCGTAAAGAGGTACTTATTGTCGTAAGTCATTTCAATAAATACTACGTATTTATGGGAACAAGAACACTTGTTCTTGCTTGTATTACTGGTAGTACGAGTACAATGTTGTCAGTGCATTATGATAATAAAAAATTTATGACACATTTCTTATTGCCTATGGTGACAAACAAGTAAACAGCTGTCCTTCCGTGACCATGATCACTGTAAAGTGTTCGAAACGTCGGGAAATTATAAATCAAAATACAAACGTGATAGAGTCCGTAAAAGTAGTTTTATTTCAAATGTGTAATACCTACTCGCGTAAACATTAGAAGTCATTAAGTAAGCAGCACATCTGATGGTAAGTGATATTGCTGCACATGAACCTTAGTAACAACAGGGGTACAGCCAGGCTGTTGTTTATCTTGAAGAAAATGCTCTTAAACCTCAATTGAAGAAGGACATGTCATAACGCTCTGGAAACACGGCAGTAGGTAGTTCATTCCAGATCTTGCACGTACGTGGGGAAATGATCTCTGAAAACACAGAGTCTAGGAACAGGGTAAGTTCAGGTGAAAGGAGTGAACCCTGCTACGGTGACGAGTGGTACGGTGGTAAAATGGTGACGATGGTACCAGGTCAAAAAGTTCTTTAGAGCACTTAACGTAAAAGAGCCGGTAGAGTATAAAGAGAGACCCAAAGTCTCTCCGCCGCTCCCGTAAACTCCAATCTGTTCGTGGGATTGGGATCACCGACGATTCGAACAGCACGCCTTTGCGGGGAGTCAAGTGGGTCTAGCTGATATTTAGACGCGCCAGCTCAGAGATGAGAGCAGTACACCACGTGAGGACGAACTAGTGCTTTTTATAGCACAAGACGTTGTCTCGGCGTGAAAGACCGCCTAGCTCTGTTTAGCACGTCTAACTTTTTGCTTGCCCATTTGGCTTTGTCCTCCAAATGACTACCAAATTGGCCTGTGCTCTATAGTTCGATGTCGAGGATACCAATACTCTCGGCAATTTAGAGAGTTACTCCTTGGAACTAAGGCGCTATGATAAACGGTTCCTTCTTCGCAGTCAAAGCGCAAACTTGTGTCTTAGTTGGGTTGAACTGGACTAAGTTCTATTCACCTCGTTCCGAGGCTCGCCCCAAAAAGAGCTCATTTTCAGACCCAAGTTGAGCCCGTCTTTCCTGTAACATACTCCGAGGGACATTCTGATGCTCGGTGTATCGCTCGTCATCCGTGTTGTCATCCGCATAGCAACATATACTCTCTATAGAGAGCAAGCCATTGATATTCAGGATAAACAACGTCGAGTCCTATGGTACACCAGCATCATCATGGCGGGAGCAGGAGCCGTCGATGACTACTTTTATGCTCCGACTATCCAGAAAGCTGGTCATCGAATTACAAAGTCCTTCGGGGATTCTATATGATGGTAGCTTCGACAGAAGGGCCCTATGCCAGACCCTGTCGAACGCTTTTGCGATATCTAGGCTGAACACTAGTGCCTCAAACTTGCCCTCCAAGGCCTATAGCCAACGATGTATGAGGTATACAAAAAGACCGCCAGCTGATCGAACATGACGAAAAAGCCTCGCAATAGGGGTAATGCTGCGGAACAAGCAATGGTCAGATGACCCAAGAGGGGCTTCAACCACTACCTGTTATCCGTACTGGTGTGTAGTCAGCAGAAGATATTACATCGGTTATGGTTAAAGACAAAGTAATTAAGTAAATTACTTATTCATATATTTTTAACTTTATTTTTTTTTAAGCTTATTATGTTTTTACATTTGTAATATAATTTGTAGTGTATTATTTATTGCAATCTACGTTTTAATATTCTGTCAAATTTAAATCGCTTTACGTGAAATACATTTTGTCTTACCCCAAATAAGCAATTATTGTAGTTTACACCTATTCTAAGATATTAGTTTCATGGAATAACTACGTTTACAACATACAGTTCGGCAGCCTTAGTTCAAATAATAATGTTGCTTACCACGTTTTCATTTTCCTTAAAAAAATGCATTTGACCCCACTCCATACAACTCAATGGTGCAATTACAGCGTTTTAACATTCTGTAAAAATAGTTCAAAATGTCGTAGTCAACGTGATTTTTTGAAAAAAAGTGAAACAGTTTTTTGTCTCTGGTGAACATTTTCGTTTTTGTGGACTACTACGTTTTATATATATATATATATATATATATATATATATATATATATATATATATATATATATATATATATATATATATATATATATATATATATATATTAGGGTGGTCCTTATTTCGGGTTTTTTCGAATTTTTTTTCACGATAGTTCTAAATCGGTTCGAAATCTATAAAAAAAAATCATGCTAAGTTATAGCTCTTAATTTTAATATTAACCCGCGCCCCCCGACAGTCAAAGTTTTAAAGGAAAATAACATGGGAAAACTTTAATTATTACTTTAGAATTTTTTACGTCATGAAGTAACCAACAGATCACATTGAAAAATATTATTTCCTATGTAAAATTTAACGCTTTACAAAAAAGGTCTCTTATGATTTTTCGATAACTCCAACAGTTTTGAAGTTATTCGAGATCTAAATTGAAACTATAATCATTTTCATTGTTTTTTGTGTTATTTTTTGGTCATTTAATAATTAAAAAATGATAGACGAGTTATTTTTCATATTAGATGACTTTTTTTCACTCGACATATAATTTTGACTTATAATATACGAGAAAAGTATTAGTTAATTAAAAAAATCTATTATTAATATTTCAATGAATTGAAAAAAGTAGCAAAATTATCATTTTTATTTTCAATTATAGATACTTTTATGAAATTTTTACATTCGTTTTTTTGAGTGCGTCAGGAAACATTTGACGATGATCTTTAATTAATTGTAACACGTATTGCATTTGTTTTTCATCCTTAGTATAATGTTTACAAAAATCTTGCACTAGTTTAACTCCTCTCTCAGCACAGTCATTCACAACCGATAATTTTTTGACGAATCTTAATGCAGTTTTATAGTTTTCATTATCAGCCCACTCAGAAGGATGAATTGTCAAAAATTCTGTTTGTAACTCAAATCTTTCAAAAAATTTGATCGATTCTGCAGTTACGAAAAAGTCAATATCATTATTCAATAATTCGGTTAGGCTCTTACTTTGAAAGCGTTTCACACTACATTTTTCACTTGTATAATCCAGGTCTTCTTCCGGAATAGCAGTGATTTTTTCTTCTTCTGTACGTAGCTTAGCAACAATTTTTAATTTTGTTTCTAGTGAAACATCCTCATCAGAAATAGCCATGATCACTAATTCTGGTGATAAATACCATAGATGATTCATAAATCTACTAATTGCTACAGTAGCAAGATTACTGTTGATTGCCTTAAAGTTATTTAGTTCTTTTATAAATTGTAGATCATTGTACGGTGCTTTTACACTATTAGACGACGAAAACCAAGCTTTATCATAAACAGTTGTCACAAAAACACATATTTGCCGTAGTTTATTGTCTTCACCTTTTTTTAATGATAATTGTTCCCGAAACAAGTACATTTTTAATCCATATATAGCTTTTGCCATCCATCGTGCATGATGACAAGCTCCTGGCTTACGAAAACTAATTTTTTTGGGGATGACACCGATAAAATTATTAAATTAAATATTATTAAATGACCAAAAAAAACACAAAAAACAATGAAAATGATTATAGTTTCAATTTAGATCTCGAATAACTTCAAAACCGTTGGAGTTATCGAAAAATCATAAGAGACCTTTTTTGTAGAACGTTAAATTTTACATAGGAAATAATGTTTTTCAATGTGATCTGTTGGTTACTTCATGACGTAAAAAATTCTAAAGTAATAATTAAAGTTTTCCCATGTTATTTTCCTTTAAAACTTTGACTGTCGGGGGGCGCGGGTTAATATTAAAATTAAGAGCTATAACTTGGCATGATTTTTTTTTTATAGATTTCGAACCGATTTAGAACTATCGTGAAAAAAAATTCGAAAAAACCCGAAATAAGGACCACCCTAATATATATATATATATATATATATATATATATATATATATATATATATATATATATATATATATATATATATATATATATATATATATATATATATATATATTATTTATGCCATTAAGTGTCTGTAATATAAGTGCCTGTTAATTACTAGCTGTGTGGTAGCGGCTAAGAATACTACCAACCCAAACTTTGCTTGTAAATGTCGTAAAAGACGACTAAGAGCCTTATAACTTGGACCATATAACCTGGGCCAACTCCATCTGATTGTGATTTATCAACAATTACATTCCCAAGGAGGGTTTACGTTTGGCAGACAGCCGGTCATAAAACTATTGCCAATAACTTTTACAATATGTACTATAAAAGAAGAGTACATACTGTATCGATCCCGAGTAATTGGGATAAGAGTATGAGAATGATGAAGTGCCTGTTAATTACGTGTTTATAAAATTTCCTGCAGTACAAGAATCTATACTTTAGTGCGTGGTCTTTTTATAAAAATAAATAAAATTCTTATCACTTTTGTATTTGATTTGAATATCCCAACGTTGCCAACGCATCAGTTTTCATATTTATGGAAGTATTATTATCATATTTCTAATACTGGTAGGATCACGCTGTTGACATTTCTGTCTACAGCCGCGGGCCGGTCCATCTGGGGTAGTACTACACTCTCGCAAAAGATCGGCGTCTGAGTAATGGCAATGTGCTATTGCGCGTCGTTCGGTGAGCGAGAGAGCCGGAAGCACCACTAGGTAGTGGCCTAAACTATACCTTTGGTATTGCAAAGGTCCATGGGTGGCAGTAACACTTACCATCAGGTGTGCTGCTTGGTCATTTGCCACCATAAGCAATAAAAAAAAGGATTAATATAGTTAATTACCTAAAAGTCATCACCGCGTTAGTTTGTGATATAGATTAGATTACATGTTTCGCCAATATGAAGTCATGCTTTTCATCACATAACAGCAACCACGTTCGCTAACCAACGACATGTAATGCGAATGTCTTTTCGTAATAAATATGCTGGACTCGTTTTCTTAGCCGAAAAATATTACACGCAATGTAATTTTTCTATTTGGTTATAATTTGAATTTGTAATTTACATATTTGTAAGATCTGAAGCGAAATTTATTTTTAGGATTGCGTCTTTTGAGCAGTTCAAAGATAACTCTTCTACGGTGACGCGCTCTGCCACGTTGTGTTCGCACGGTTTCTTTGGGGCGATACAGGCGTGAATACATGCATCTAATGTTGCTCTAGCAGAGATAACGGGTAAACGGACCAGGGATCTGTCCTCGTTCAAGGAGAGAAGGCGACGCTACAACAGCAGAAAATTCCGTGACGTTGAGACGAGATGTTAAATTGGGGGTTGGGCTACCGAAAATAAGGACCGGATACCAGTGGCACGCCTACATAGTGATAGAGAGGTACGTATACGGTAGTTTATGAGTCTCACACCGTCCTTCTCGTCTCGTTGGACGGATTGGCTAGGGTGTGACCACACCATAGCTCATCCTCAAAACGTAGCTTCTTTTAAAATCGGGGAAATCAACTGTTGATGCGATTATTGCCGTTAGAAAAACTGTTACGGCATCAGTTTTTAAATATGTATTAGGCATCTTCCTAGATATCTCAGGTGCTTTCGACAACGCGTGGTGGCCGATGTTACTACTTAAACTAAAGGCTCGTGGATGCTTCAAAAACATCTACCAACTTATACAGTCTTACTTTCTTCAAGGTTCAACCACACTGAGACTCGGTCACCATGCTGTGTCTAAATCATTAACGATGGGCTGTCCTCAAGGATCTGTGTTAAGCCCATATCTGTGGAATTTAGGGTTCGATGACTTTCTTGAGCTCCCTCTACCTCAAAATTGCTCATTGATCGGCTACGCTGACGACGGTCTTCTACTCATACAATCGAACACTAGAGACGGACTTGAGAAATTGGCGAATACATGTCTTAATTTAATAGTTAAATGGGGCGCACGAAATCGGCTAAATTTCGCTCCTCATAAAACTTATCATCTTTTATTAAAGGGTAATTTGCAGTCAACGCCACGCATAAGATTTAATAATGCGACAGTTAAAAGGAAAGAGTCAGTTTGTTATCTTGGCCTAGTCTTAGAAAAAAACTTCTCATTCATTGAACATATTAAAACTGTGGGTGAAAAGGCAAAACGAAACTTTTATGCTCTTACTAGAATTTCAACGTCTACCTGGGGCATCTGTTTTAATACACTTAAAATCATATATACAGCCACATATCTGGGGTGTATATGTTACGGTGCCCCAGCCTGGGCTGACAGAACTACGATAGGCGCGGCACGGCGTAAATTACTCCAAAGTCAACGATTAGCATTAATATTCCTATGTAAAGCATATAGAACAGTTAGTACCGAAGCCTTACCAGTACTTGCAGGTGTACTTCCGGTCGACTTAGAGATACAAAGGCGCGCGTCATTGTATTATTCCACCAGGGAAAATATGAACACCAATTTTCTTTTACCGCGCGATCGTATTAAAATTACTAGACTTTTTGCGCCGCAATGCGTTGTGTACGAGGAGCTCCTGACCGAATGGCAGGAAAGGTGGAACTCATCAACGAAGGGCCGTCATCTATATCTATTCTTTCCATCTATTCGAGAGCGTTTAGAGAAGGTTTGGCTAGAAATTGACCACTATGTAGCACAATTCCTCACAGGCCATGGTAATTTTAAAAGTAAATTATTCTTTTTTAAACTAGTAGATTCACCATTTTGTCGATGTTCCACACCAAATTGCACTTTTGAACAAACAGCCCATCACATCCTCTGGGTGTGCAGTCTCTGGCAAAACGAGCGCGATCTTATGTTAGACAGTCTGCAAGTCGTGTCGGGGGTTATATATTATACGGACCTTGTAGCAACTCGAGAAAATTTCCGTGCGTTCAGGCGCTTCTGCCATACCTACTATTGTAATCAAATTTAAGGCTCACATATAGGCCCCTTAAGCTCTGTCATATCCGTGGTGCTGTACTGCTACGCTTCACGTGTCAGTACATCCTTCTATCTATTGGCCTATTAGCCAATTTTGCTTCATGTCTCCCGCTTTGCATAGGAGGGAAGTGGAAATTCTTCAACTCCTCCTGTTTTTCTTTTCTAATTAAATTTGTTGCGGGTCCCAAGACAATTAAAAGCGTTTCCCGGGACTTCCTGAGGGTCAAACCTCAGTGTCTTTTATGGAGACCATTGTGGATCCTGGCTTACAGGAGTTACAGTGGTGGGAATGTGTGGTGGGATTAGTCCCAAAAAAAAAAAAAAAAAAAAAGCTTCTTTTAAATTCTACATTGATTACATTCTAAGGAACTTCTTTTTGTCATCATTGGTTTGTCACGTCTCATGGTAAGTTAAGATAGCAGAACATTTTCTTACCTTTCATAGTATCCTGTCAACCATCATATCTGTATTACGCTGTTTTCATACCCATATTCTCAATCACACAATCCTTCCCACAATTCTTAAGCTCCATCAACATTAATTATCATAACCATCTATGTCTTAGGTCTTTCATCCATTGTCCAAGACGGAGTCTACCACCAAGAAAATCTAGCGCGATATATCATAATAAATGCGTCATAAGACAAGATTAATGGGGCATATAATTGAAATGAGGACCCTTTCTGGTAATACTAAAAAATACATGTGAAAAAAGACAACACCTTTTTTTTTTTACCTTCGCAAGGTGGACCATGGATGTGGTCGCGCCTCGACAAATCGGTCTGGGGCGATAGAAGAGGCGGCGCGCAACACCATGGACCCACCCTGCAAACACCTCTCTTTGCCGTGCGAGCGGGCCACCGGTACCCGATCTTTTTCTTCGGTGGCCAAAAAAAAAAAAAAGGACAACACCCTACACTAAGAAAACCATCTTTTTATTACGGGGTCTTTACAAAGGTATAATTAACCTAGACTCATAATAACAATATGCAAATCAAATAAAGTACTGTCCTGCGTGAGGATCGAACCAGCGACACTTGGCGCTGTAGGTTGGTATATTAACCACCACGCCATCTATGCAGTCACATATATTTGTAAAATATGTGATATATGTAGTCATGGCGTGGTGATTCTTGCGGCAGCTACGTGGAGCGGGTCTCTCCCTTCCCTCGTAAGTGGTTGAGGGGCGTGATGGCTGCTCAAGTAGATAACTCGTGATCGGGTGCCGCTTGTGGAATCTGGTCCAACCATTTCTGATATATTTTTGTTTTGTTTTAATTTTGTTTTTAACTTTAAAAAAAGAACAATCTTTACTCGAAGGGCATCTCACTGGAGCTAATATAGAATAAAATTGTATCCAATCATTATTAGAAAACATATAATTTAAAAAAAACTACGAGCCCGCTGAGTTTCTTGCCGGATGTTCTCAGTTTGTGGCCGCTTTTCGATCCGGGGGTAGATTTATTTAAAAAAAAAATGTAAAATTGACTATATGTAAGTGCTATTAAGGGCTTATGCTAAATAAATGATTTGATTTGAAATATTCAAATATTTTTGTAAGAATAAAAGATTGCAAATTTTTAATGATTAAAAAATTATTAATACCTTCAAAACCAATTTGCTTATTTAGGTCTGATAGTCTAGCGTGACATTAACTCGTTTACCCTTAAAAGAGGTCTACGTTCAATTATTTGAAGTAATGCGTCATATATTCAAACTTTTGTATGGTACTAAAAAAAAACCCATCGATCCTTTATTAAGCTATTGTATCGCGGTCGACATTTTTAGTCTATTTTTTTTTCTAAATAATGTTATTCTTTTATGAATGCAGTTATTACCTGATCTCCACAAGCGAAAGGATTACGAAGTAGAATACATCAGCATATTTTCGGATACTTCATCATCATCATGTTAGCTCATTCACGTCCCACTGTTGGGCTCCAGCCTCCTCCAAACGGGAGGGAAATTATAGGTTATACTACCGGCACGCTATGATGGCCGTTTTGACGTTTGTCCACTCATGAAGTTTCGTATTTATAGTAATTACATTTGAAGGAGCAAATTGCTGTTCTTTATTGTCAATATTGACGTGCAATTAGTCATAAAATTTATCGAATGTATTATTTTAGGACACAAAATTTATTTATTACATTGATTTCTGTACTATATATATATAAGGGTCTCGCGAACATTTATTTTTCATTTTTATAAGATTATAATTATTGGTGTATTTATTTACCACACAACTCAGCATTTCTTTTTCGAAATTCAAAATTAAAAGAAATGAAATTTAATACGATAGTCACATAGGATCACTTCTATTTTTGTTTCATTAAACCTTTTTAATCAGGTACTACTTGCAATAAAAACTTATAGATTTCAGTACCTATATTTTTTTCGAGAATAAATTGACATTTCACATCACTAATGTAATATGTCAAAATGGCCATCAAAGCGTGCCGCAATTGTAATTTCTCTCTATATGTATTACCACGCTGGTCAGTATAAGATCTAGTACTGCAAAAGTGACCGCCAAAATGTCGACCGAATAATACGATTTCTCATAATCCAGAAATACTACTCACAAAGTCTGATTATATTCCTGGGTCTTTAGGTTAATTGATTAATTTATTATTTATTGCATAGATGGCGTAGTGATCAAGAGTGACCGATCCACAGTGCCAGTATCTTGAATTCGATTAGAGACATATGACAATATTATGTGCGATTCATAAATTTTTATTTTGAGTGTAATTTTGTACCTTAATTATCATTATCATTCTCCTACTATTATCCTAATTACTTGGGGTCGATACAATATGTACTTTTATTCGTAGTACATATTGTAAAAGTTATTGGCAATAGTTTTATGACCGGGATCAACCCTCCTTGGGAATGTAATTGTTGACTAAATGGCATCAGATGGAATTAGCCCAGGTTGTTATAAGGCTCTTAGTCGTCTTTTACGACATCCACGAGCAAAGTAAGGGTAGGTAGTATACGTAGCCGCTACTACACAGCATTTTTGTGCATTAATTATATGATTGTAAATTGCATAGCAATAAAAGAATTTGTTGCCTTATTACATACAAAATGGTGAATAAAAAGAAAGTGCCGAAGAATATAATTGTGATTTATATTGCTAAGCCGCTTTACGAAAGACTACAATCTATCAAACATCTTGTTCTGGTATCTAAAAGTCATTTAATAACTATCATACGCTTATACTAAAAGCTACCTTCCCAAGGAGGGTTGACGTCTGGCAGGCGGCCGGTCATAAAACTATTGCCAATAACTTTTACAATATGTACTATGAAAGAAGAGTACATATTGTATCGACCCCAAGTAATTGGGATAAGAGTAGGAGAATGATAATATGGTTATATTAAATTAGTCACAAACAAAAACTTAGAGCTACTGGGAATAGTATATTGATTATCAATAAACTCTTTAAAGTATAAAAAATATAACTATTTTTACGGCTTCTATCGCAATATACAGCGTTCGTGGCTACGAGAGGACAATCCTTCCGAACCATGAATGCTGTAAAGTGTTCGAAACGTCGGCCAATTTAAATTCAAATACCAACGTGATAGAATCCGTAAAAAATGTTTTATTTCAAATGTGTAATAGTCGCGTAAAGATCAGAAATCATTACGTTAAAAATAGAACAAAAAAGATTGTTGAAAATATTTTCTATATAAAAAGCTTAAACTAAAACGCAGCTGTAAAATTGATAATAATTAAAAAAAAAATACATCTCAAATTTCTAAACTAAATTTATTTACAACGAAAAAAAATTACTAATTCATAATCCAGTGTCAGATGTATACACAGCATTACTTATTAATGGAACCTAATGGATGAAATAAAGCTTGTAAAGCTTTTGTGTACATCATACAACAGCCTTCTAGCACCTGACGTTTGGGTTAACTGGGAATTTCGGCACGTCTTCTGGCTTAGCTAATGGCGTTGTGCGTTTTGTAGTTCTTGGATTATCTGTGAATAATTTATGCGTTAACTAAGAAATCCTGCAGTTATTTTTACAAGTGAGGTAAGTTATTTTAATTATATTAAGTGTATTATTAATAAGAGCGGTGGATACATTATACTTTATCAGTTTCAAAAATACTATTCACCATCCCTTATCTTACACGTAGGTGATCGTAAGGGACGACTGAAGGATATAAAATGCATATAACATCTACGCAAGAGAGGGAAAACTCGAAATAAAACCCTATACCAACACGTCTGACCTCTATGCTATAGTAGGTATTTCCCTCTCATAATGGAGGAGGCTCGAGGCCAACAGTGGGACATATATGAGCTGAAATGATGAATGATGACTATTCTCTACCACAAGAAGAAGGTAACCGGTCTACGTTGTGGAACAGGTTGGTATAGTATAAAATCCTAGGCTCGAGCCCAACAGTGGGACATATATGAGCTAAGATGGTGATGAACTGGTCTCAAGACAAATAAAAACGTTTCGAGAGTAATATGCCGATAATCAAACCTTATGAAGACCATTGTGGATTCTGGCTTGTAAAAGTTACAATAGTGTGAGTGTGTAGTAGGATTAATCCAAAAAAAAACCTAAACCTAATTATTTGCAAGGTAAAATCAAGGATTAGATAAAAAAAGACAATAATTCTCCATCGCTTCTTGCATATCAATTTATCTGCTTCATTGATATTACATGTTTCATCTCAGCTCTTATACGTTTCACTGTTGGTCTCGAGCCTCCACCATAATGGAAAGGAAAATTGACCTACTATACCACGCTGGTTAGACGTATTGGTATAGGGCTTCGTTTCGAGTTTTCCATCTCTTACATAGATGTTATATGCGTTTTATATCCCTTAGTCGTCTCTTACGATCACCCACGGGTAAGATAGGGGTGGTGAATTATATTCTTACTCCGTCACTATACGGAAAGCTTTACTTGTTTCATCATTCATTATCATCATTTCAGCCCATCCCCATCCACTGCTGGACGTAGGTTTCCCTCATGGTACGCCACAGAGTGCGGTCCTGTGCAGTTTGCATCCATTGATGAACAACTCTTACTAGGTCGTCTGTCCACCTAGTCGGGGGGCGTCCTACACTGCGTCGTCCGGTACGTGGTCGCCACTCTAGAACCTTTTTTCCCCAGCGGTTGTCGGTTCTACGAGCGATGTGGCCTTTTTTTTTTTTTTTTATTTTTTATTGGTGGGCTATGGGTGCGTCTCGCCCCGCCAAATCGGTCCGGGGTGACGGAGAAGGCGGCGCGTGATCCCATAGACCCACCGTAAAATCCTCTCTCTTCGCCGTGCGAGCGAACCACCGGTACCCGATCTTTGTCTTCGGTGGTCCGCTCAGCGGTTTACCCTCGCGGGTTCCTCTCGTCGACGCCCCGACAGATTTCGTCGTCGGGGCGCCGCCCTCACGCGGTGGCCTCGCGTCGGGTGACCGGACAATTCCCCGGTCCGATCACCCGAGGCCTAGGTTAGGGCGGCATCAGGCGCAGGTATTCGCGCCTGCGCCGCCCCGGCCGCTGGCGGCGGCCCGGGTCGCGGGAGTCCTCCCTGACTCGTTCCGCCGCCTCCTTCCGCGAGATGACAGCCTCGCAGAAGGCGGCGACCGCGTCCCAATTCCTGACGCTGTCGACCATCGCCCTCGCGACAGCCGGCAGTGACAGATCGGCACCGATAATAGCGACGAGGTCGCGGCGCTGCCCGTCCCAGCCCGAGCATTCCTCGAGCGTATGTTGCGCCGTGTCCTCATCACTACTGCAATGATGGCAGCCCGGAGTCCACTCCCTGTACACGACCGTGTGCAGGTATTTCCCGAAGCACCCGTGCCCCGTCAACACCTGCACCAGTCGGAAGGTGAGGACCCCGTGCCGCCGACGAGCGATGTGGCCTGCCCATTGCTACTTCAGCGTGCTAATTCTTCGTGCTATGTCGGTTATACCCATTGTTCTTACATGTTTACTACAGTATAATGACAAAACATTCAAGAGTATATTTAAAGGTTCTCGAAACCCCCAAAATGATAATGAAAGAACAGGCTATTGAGGCAGCACTGTGAAATCATTAGTATCGTCACTCGCAAATCGACCAATTTCCTTGGTGATTCCAAATGCAAATTGCCAATTTGGGCAACACGACGATTTTCCGTATAAACAGGTGTTAGGCGTAATTTATACAACTGATCAATATTCAGTGGATAGGCATACGACGCCGTATTCCACGTTATGAGGAGCACGTAAAAATATATATTGAAAAGTACTTTCAATGTGGAAGTAAAAGTTTCTGACAATATTTCTACTTAAAGATATATTTTATGCAGATCCTCCTTGCAGAATTCGTAATAAATTCTCTATACATCATTCCTCCAGAAGCATAAGCATATTATTATGTTCACAAGATACTGGATTGAAGTCTGATCTGGATAAAAGAGAAGTATTATTTGAAGTTTACCGTGTGGTGACGGAGTAAAAATACAATTGATCAATCATGTGATCGTGAAAGACTACTAAGTGATAAAATATGCATATAACATCTATACGAGAGAAGGAAAACTAGAAATAAAACCCTATACCATCACGTCTGTCGGGTGGGCCACTGAAGACAAAGACCGAGTTCCGCTGGCCCGCTTCCTCGGCGTGGAGAGATTTAGCGGGGTCGTCCCGGACGAATTTAGAGGGGCGGGACCACTCCATATCCCGACGCCAAAAAAAAATACCAACACGTCTGACTAGCGAGGTATAGTAGGTCAATTTTCCTCCCAGTGTGGAGGAGGCTCGAGTCCTGCAGTGGGAAATATATGAGCTGAAATAATGATGATGATTATTTGAAGTTTTATACAAGCTATCGCATTTTTTATTTTGAGAATTTTTCCTAGCAAATTACCAGCAGAAAATTTCGTCTCCATGGTATGTTATTATATCGGACCGGGGAATTGTCCGGTCACCCAACGTGAGGCCGCCGCGTGAGGACGACGCCTCGACGGCGAAACCCCGGACCGATTTGGCGGGGTGCGACGTCCATAGCCCACGGCAAAAAAAAAAAAAAAAAATGGTATATTAATGGTATGTTATTATATGTATACTTGGCTAATTTTATTATCATTTTTAAAGAGATGTCTCTCTGTAACAGTTCAATGTTCTACATTTTGTAAATATTGATATAAAAATTGATATGGGGGGATATTATTAAAGTAATAAAGACCAATTTCTTTACCATTTTGTCTAACTAGCTGTCTGCATATTTGTACACGCATCATGTAAAACTACTACATGGCATTCAATGCAGCTTTCACTGATGGCATACTACACTATAAACTAACATTTAAAATATCATAATCTCAGCTCATATATGTCCCACTATTGGGCTCCAGCCTCCTGTATAATGGGAGGGAAATTGACCTACTATACCGCGCTGGTTAGGCGTGCTGGTATAGGGTTTTGTTTCGAGTTTTCCTTCTCTTGCATAAATGTTTTATGCATTTTATATCCCTTAGTCGTCTCTTACGATCACCCACGGGTAAGATAAGGGGTTGGTGAATTGTATTCTTACTCCGTCACCACATGTACATTTAAAATATAGTATCATTTAAAAAAAAATACAATATAATTTATGCACACAATATAATTATGATTTCTATACCTCTAAAGATATTATTGTGATGTTTTATACTACTTAGATCTTATTTATTTCATTGTTTCACAAGAAGGCCACATTCAAAGAAAACGTAGTTATAGAGGGAAGTCTTTATTTGCGCATGGAAAAAGCTTCTAGCGTTTCTGTTTTCGTAATTGATAATATACTGTTTCTTCTTCATCATCAATCTATCTCTCTATTAAACAAGCATCTGACAGAATGAAAATCATATAATTTATACTGCATATTACCTATATTTAGTAAAGTAGACTGTATTGGCTATCGGTGATGAATTTACCATCTTCTATTCTTGCACGTGGATGTCATCAAAGACTAAGGTATATTTTATGCATTTTACGTTTACGTAAAAGATGGAATGGATTTTTTTTCCGTGTGGTAACGGAGTAAGAATACTACATATAATACAAAAAAAAAATCAATAGGGAGGATGGCTGGGTATTATCATCAAGCTGGGATCCTGTTATTTACTTAATTAAAAATAAAACTAAGAAGACCACCACAAGACTGCAAGACACTGTGAGTACTTATTGTATAGATTTGACCCACAATAATAGTTAAATTTTAATTTAATTAATTTTGGTAAGATAAAGTAGGCCGCCACTCAAAAATTCAATAATAAAATTAGTATCATGCCTCCTGAGTTTTCTCGCCGGATCTTTCTCAGTGTGGCCGCGTTCCGATCCGGTGGTAGCTGAATTGTTTTGTTAGTTTTGCAAAATTGTAAAATTGCCACAATAATAATTATTATAAATTAAATACTTTAATAATAACAAATCATAAACAACATCAATTTTATATATATAATCATTCTTTTTTTACTGGCAATGAATTTGTATTAATTTTGTATAAAAATGTGGGTCAAAATTTAATATATTATAGGGTAGATAATAAATAAATTTCTGTAATAACAATGACATATTGGACGTAAGACACCTCAGTCCTCCCGTGACCATGATCACTGTAAAGTGTTCGAAACGTCGGGAAATTAAAAATCAAATACAAACGCGATAGAATTCGTAAAAGTAGTTTTATTTCAAATGTGTAATACTCGCATAAACATTAGAATATTATAAGGATTTCTGATGTTTACGCGAATGTTCATTTGAAATATTTTTACGGATTTCGATGATCGAATCCATAAAATTAGTTTTAATTCAAATATAATGATACCTGACTGAATGATGATAACACAGATGGTGGTTAAGATACCAAGCTATCGTAATAATGTCGTGGGTTCGATTCCCATGCAGGATAATACTTTGTGCGATACAAAACTGTTGTTCCGAGTTTGTATGTAATTAGTACCCTTGAATTGTATGCTTACAATGTCCCTTGCATTAAAAGTATTATTTCCTTAGTTGTTTTCTTTTAAAATATAAAATTATAATGCAAATTAAATAACTTTCTTTTTTTTTATTGCTTATAGTGGCACACGAGCAAGCAGCACACCTGATGGTAAGTGTCACTGCCGCCCATGGACCTTTGCAATACCAAAGATATAACTAGGCCGCTGCCTATCAATATAAACCCCAAACCCACCCTAGTTGGGCTTCCGGCTCTCTCGCTCACCGAACGAAGCGCAATAGCCCATTGCTATTACTCATACGTCGCTCTTCTGTGAGAGTATGGTATTACCTCGGACGGACCGGCCCGCGGCTGCAGACAGAGAACTGTCAACAGCATGGTCCTATCACTAAAAAAACAAAAAAAAAAACTAATAGGTATTTTGGTTAAACTTAAAAAAATCGAATACAGAAACGATGTTTTAAGGGATTCGTTAATTAGCTTTACGGAATTTAAATTGGTAACCAATCATTATTAAATATCTTTGATCTTTGACAGCCACGCCTATTGAAAAATTGCGACAGTTCGCTTAAATTTATTCTAATGAATAAATTTATTATACTAATTTGTGATATTTCTGTCTACTTTTAATATATTATTTTTTAATATTTATACTATTATTGAGACAAAAGAAATCTAAATAAACGTAACAAAAAGCGTAAAAGTATATTTTAACAATAAAACTATTTTTACGCATTTAATTAATATTTTAGTATATTAGCTATGTCGTAGCGGCCGCGAATACTACCAGCCCTTACTTTGCTCGTGGATGTCATAAAAGACGACTAAGAGCCTTATAACAACTTGGCCCAACTCCATCTGATGCCGTTTGGTTAACAATTACATTCACAAGGAGGATTGACGTCTGGCAGGCGGCCGGTCATAAAACTATTGCCAATAACTTTAACAATATGTACTATGAAAGAAGAGAACATATTGTATCGACCCCAAGTAATTGGGATAAGAGTAGAAGAATAATGAATTAATATTTTAGTATTTCAATGTTGATTTTATTTAATTAGTAATATGCATTTAACGGACACAAATTACACACAGATTCTGAATAATAATTTGTAGATCGCACAAAATATGTTTTGCGTGGTAATCGAACTCACTGTAGTTTAGTATCTACTACGCCGGCAAAAAAGAACTTAAAATATTTAATATCAATCACATACTATTTCATTCAAAGGTATTAATAATTATTTCAAAGGAATTAATAATTATTTCAAAGGATTTAAAAATTATTTGAAAGGATTTAATAATTATTTCAAAGGATTTTTATCTACGTACCGCAGTAATATTTGTGACTTATTCACACTTTTTTATATAATATCCCATCCAATCAACAGCTTATCAAAGTTTATTATAGGACAAACACCATTTCCGTGTGATAAAGTCCTAACCATCATGGATAGTCAGAGGATTCCTGATTGAAATTGATGTTGAAAGTTGCCCAATGCTAATAATTTTACTGGTGATCTCAAAGCTAGTTCTTACCACTACTAAAGAAAACTAAACTGATCTTAAACCTAAATCATCACTATTGTATTCGTCAACTCTCCTTAGAAATATAGTTGTTGACCAGTTGGCCCAAGTACAGCTCTTATTGGTCTCTTATAACACGAGAAGATTTCCAATGTTTACGCGATTGTTACATATTTGAAATAAAACTACTGTTACGCATTCTATCGCGTTTGTATTTGATTTTTAATTTACCGACGTTTCGAAAACTATCGAACACAAATTTTGACTCACATTTTTGTGTGGGTCAAAATTTAATATCTTATAGGATAGATATAAATTTCTGTAATAACAATGACATATTGGATGTAAGACACCTTAGTCCTCCCTTGACCAAGATCACTGTAAAGTGATCGAAACGTAGGGAAATTAAAAATCAAATACAAACGCGATAGAATCCGTAAAAGTAGTTTTATTTCAAACACGAGAAGAATAAGGGTTGGTAGTATTCGTAGCCGTCTACCACACAGCATACCTTGTATTCTCCATATACGAAAGAAAATATATACCATTATTATTTTCATTCAGTAACTTTATAATTACGTCACTGGTGAGAGAAGGCAGCTAATAATAAAATTATAGATATAATATAATAATATAAATAAAAATATACATTGAAATGTATTATTATAGAAAATATAGAAATGATACATCCAATTAGAAGGATACCATACGCTTCAGCCTTTAGAATAAATCGAGAACCGATAGAAGTATAGGATTTTATAGCAGCCAAGTTCCTTCTCGATATTCTTTGTTATAAAACAGTAATAGACCAATAAAAGTTTAACGATACCCCTTGCGGTTTTCGCTTTAATGTAGTACGTATCGTGATTTTTATCTTGAGATGTATACCAATTTATTCGAAGGAAAATCGAAAACATAAAATTTCAGAAAATTATGTTATTATACTCGTCGCAGTTTATTATACACATACAATAATATAATAAGAAAATATTTTTAAGAGATCTATTAACATGATATGATGATGTCATTGACTTCGGGCCACCGAAATCAAAGACTATGTACCACTATGTTTATGGCCCACTCGCACGGCGTTGATAGTAGTACTTGTAGAGCGGGTCTATGGGACGCGCGCTGTTCTTGCTGTCGCCCTGGATGGATTTAACTGTGTGCTTACCATAGCCCACCATAAAATAGGTGCAGTGACTTCACTGAAGTAAAATACATTTATCTTAAGCGATCCTTTCAGAAGGCGTTACAGATGGTATAATTAAGTTATTTTAGTTGGTTAAGTTTTCCAGCAGTTTGCTACCTATTCAGTGAATATATCATATTTATTTGGTTAGGTTATATCGTGAAACCACTTGAACCATCCGGGGTGGTGGAAGGGCGACTTATGACTCCATAACTTGTCATATTTACCATCATTTATGTGCCAATGTTAACCAACAGTTGTATCATATTAAATTGATAACGTATTTGATAAATAAGAAAATTGAATTAACAAAATCTATAAAGCCGTGTTTGGTATACTCAAAAAAATATTATTATGTGATTATAATTGTAAACCTATTATTAGGTATACTTACACTATATAACGCTGCCTAATTTCTGGAACATCCTGAAACAAAAAGAAATATACATGAATATGAATTTTTAAACGAGGCTGACGATCGGAAGATGTTCGGGGTTTGCAAAGCTGGGTGTTATCACCACATTTTAGAATTTCAGGACCCCATAATCCAACAAAATACAAAATTTCAGTTTAATATTTATTTTAATAAATACTTCGCTTTAAGAAATAAATTCTTATTATCATCATCATCACAGCCCATATATGTCATAGCCCATATATGCTGGGATCAGGCCTCCGCCGTAATGGGAGGGAAATTAATATACTATATCGAGCTGCTCAGATGTGTTGGTATAGGGTTTTGTTTCGAGTTTTCCTTCTCTTGCATAGATGTTATATGCGTTTTATATCCCTTAGTCGTCTCTTACGATCACCCACAGGTAAGATAGGTGGTGGTGAATTATATTCTTACTTCGTCACCACACGGGTAGATATATTCAGAGATAAATTTTTATATCACAGAGGAATTCACATTTAATTAACTTTTACATACATATATATCATCACGCCATATCCCTTGCACGGTAGGCAGAGAGAACAGAGTGCCAGAGAACTCTATCTCTGCATACTTCACTCGCTTCCTCAACATTCATAATTCTCTTCATACACGCTCTCCGGTTTCGGAGACTCATGACTCCACCTTCCTTCAGTACATGACCGATCTGGTCTAGGTAGGTTAGTCTCGGTCTCCCTCGGTACCTACATCCTTCCACTTTCGCATTGTATATCTTCTTAACCAGACGTTCGTTCGGCATTCTTTCCACATTAATTAACTTTTTCTTTTTTTTATTGCTAATAAAGGCTTTTTAATTTCTAAAATGGCTATCAAAAAAGCAGCAAGCAGCTTGATGGTAAGTGTTACTGCTGCCCATACATCTTTGCAATACTAGGGATACAGCTGGGCCGAAAAGTGGGTTGCCAGCTAACTGTCACAAATTAAACTTAGATCAATCACTTCTGGATCGCACAAAAATTTGTCTGGCATAGCAAACATATTTGCCTTTGTATGGGTATTCAGCTGTTAGCCGCAGATGGCTTTTACAGCTTGACTGAGACTATGGGTGAGCGCTGAGGCTCTCAATCTGGTGAGGCTCTGAGGTGTCAGCGTGACCATATTTATATGTGTTTTAAAGTTTATTTCGTTTTAATAGTGAAGTGTTGTATTCGCGCCTACATATATAATAATAAATAAATAATATGAGAAAAAGCCGACGTATATAACGACTCCGTAATATTTTCCTTCTAGTTGACAAGTTGAAAGCAATCAGAAAAGTTTCAGTACTTACATAAGTTGACAAGCAAAGTTCTTTCAGATACGTATTACAAGTTTCACGGTCTAACAACGTTTAGATTTGAATTTATAACTTATATATATATATATATATATATATATATATATATATATATATATATATATATATGTATATATATATATATATACATATATATTTATATATATATATATATATATATACATATATATATATATATATATATATATATATATATATGTATTATATTTATATCTTACGTTAATTGACTTAGAATTAAATATTATATTATTACGAGAAGCGACTAAAGTATGAAAGCACACCATATAAATAGCCAGGTGGCATCTACATAGATGGTTTGTTGGTTTCCGTGGATTTGATTCCCATGCAGGACAATACTTTGTGTGATCCACAAAGTAATTTGTCTGCGTCAATTATATGTTTGTAATGCAACCGTGCTCTAAGGAATCTTTGTAATGCGGGGGCATTTTCCCGCAATATTTCTTAAAGCAAGGTTGGTATCTTTAAAAAAAAAAAGAGAAGGAAAAGCTAGAAATGAAATTTTTGCGAAACCAATTGACCAACGTAGTATGCGAACCCAATGTTCAGTGTAAGATTATATTATTCAGCATGCATTCTCTTGCCCCTGAATGCCGTAAAAATCGAATAAAGAATATGCAAATAACATGTATGCAGGAGAAGGAAAACCTAAAATAAAAAAGAATTATTTATAAGCGATGGTTATCACACGTGGAATACGAGTTTCACGTGTAATAATGGCTACGAACCCAAACCTATTGCAAATCCGTTCCAATCATCTTATCACTTAGACAAGTGCGAGCTGACGATTAAATATGTAATCTTTGTCCGATAGATGGCATACATCTTCCATAAATATGACATAATAATACGAGCCACGATTTGATTGTCATAAAACAAGCATTCATTTAGCAGTACATTATAAAAATCACAGAAATAAATTCATAACTAAGGAGTGGTTTTAAATAAATTATATTTTCACGCTACGAACGCGTGCGCTGTGAACAGCGAAAATAAAACCTTAAAGTTTCATATGAATAAAATGTATAAGATAATTTTATAGTGAAGCTTATTAAATCATAGTCATACAAATAGTTTATGATGAAAGCCTTAGTTTCCCAACTCAAAAGCTCCATATAGTTAGTCCACGTAAATGACGATAAAGTTACGTTGGGGCACGTAGTACAGCTGACACTCTGAATCATAGGCTTTTCCAAAAAAAATATCACACCTCAAGGCACAACATCATCATTCTCTTACTCTTATCCCAATTACTTGGGGTCTATACAATATGTACTCTTCTTTCAAAATACATATTGTAAAAGTTATTGGCCGCCTACCAGACGTCAACCTTTCTTGTGAATGTAATTGTTGACCAAATGGCATCATAATGGAGTTAGCCGAGGTTGTTATAAGGCTTTTTGTCGTCTTTTACGACATCCACGAGTGAAGTAAGGGTTGGTAGTATTCGTAGCCACACATCAATGTTTGATTGTACACATCATATATTATTAATTGCTAAACTTCTTGGTATAGGTAGTTTTAAAATTATTGAGAAAATAGGAGAAGTTATCATGAAGATTATCCGTGTAGTGACGGAGTTACAATACAATTCACCATATTTTTTTTTCTTTCTTTTCCATAGCTATCATGAACCGTGGGATATAATATGCAGATAATATGTATCGATGAGAAGGAAAACTTGAAATATAACTCTGTTCTTAATCATATATAACTAATGTGTAAAGTCAATATTCCACTTATTTTGGATAATACTCCAGTCCAGCAGTGGGGCGCATATGAGTTGAAATGATAAAAAAATCTTTGAAAATAGAAGAAATTTCTAATAATATATTTTATTTGAAACAAAACTATTTGGACGGCTCTTCTCGTGATCATGAACGCTGTATAGTGTTTGAAACGCCGGGAAATAAAAAATAAACATGATAGAATCCGTAAATAATAGTTTTATTTCAAATGTGTAATACCTGTGAGCTGTTTGGTAGCGGCTACGAATACTACCAACTACTTTGCTCGTGGATGTCGTAAAAGCCGACTGAGAGCCTTATAACTACCTGGCCCAACTCTATCTGATGCCGTTTGGTCAATATTTACATTCCCAAGGAGGGTTGACGTCTGGCAGGCGGTCGGTCATAAACCTATTGCCAATAACTTTTTCAATATATACTATGAAATAAGAGTACATATTGCATCGACCCCAAGTAATTGGGATAAGAGTAGGAGAATGATGATATGTAATATAGGCGTAGACATCAGAAATCAATATGTTTTTAAACCAATCGATGATCCGAAACTAATTCCACACGAATAGCCGTAGTAAATCCACGCTACAGAATTACGAAAGCAATCTACGAAATACATTTAAATTATTAACCCACATTGATCAATTATTATTTTATTCCATTAATAAATTTCCTTTTCCCTTTTTTTTCGATATCATTCCATAAATTCACCACTAAATAACTTCTATCCACAAATAATAAACCTTCATTCCATGGTTCATAAACACATGTAGCACCATCATTAGAAATCACCCGACTCACTCGGTAATGGGCCCCAGTCGACGTTTTGACACGGAAGCGAGCACAACTGATGATTTATAACGGATCTCGTATTTTCGTATTGAAATAAAAATCATTTTCACAAGTATGATGTGTTACGAGTATAGTTGAAATGGAAATGGCAATATTTAGTATAATAATATCCACGTAAAAAATATTTAAAACCGATCTTATTGATTACCAGATGTAGTAGTGGTTAAAATACCGACTTATTATGGTAAGTGTTTTGAGTTCGATGCCCGTGCAAGATCATTTTGTATTCAGAAATTATTTTTATAGGCATGGGTAGAATAGCTTGTGTTCGTTAATTATGTGTTTATAAAGTCCCACACAAAACGTGGATTAGTTATTTAAGTTTCAAAAGTCAAACCGAGTCGGTCACCATCCGTTATCCTTACGACCATAGTTCTTTGTGATTGCCACAAGAGAACCTTAGCACGGGCGGTCAGGTGTCTTGACCCCAGGAGTGCGTACTGGGTCGTTGATCGGACTACTCCCACGTACAAGCGTCGACATATAATGCTGAGTTCACCCACGTTCAGCATAAGTTATGACTAGACGAATGCTATTCCGACGAGCCGGTGAATTTTAAAATCTAAGTTTTTTTTTCTTTTGCATGCAAAGTTTTACTTCAAAAGGAAAATAGAAAACTTTAGTATAAATTTACTTGTACATTGAAAGCGTATCTATGAAATATTAATAAAGCATTCTCAATAAGCTGTTTCAATAACAATAGTGTGTCCGGGAATCCGATACTTGGAAATATGAAAACTTTCCACTTTAATACAAAATTCCAAATGAAACTTTTTAATTTACGACCAAAGACAAGAGAGCACAAAGATATTCATTGTAAAGTTTCTAAAATTAATTCCATGATCACATTGCCGAGGTTCAATTTGATTGTGAAAAAGCTGTGCTTAAATGTTGCTTGATTTTCCTTAATATTTAAATAGAATATAAAAAAAGGATTCATCACAGCCCATAAATATCCCACTGTTGGACTCGGGCCTTATCTGTAATGGTAGGGAAATTAACCTACTATACCGCGCTGGTCAGACGTGTTGGTGTAGGGTTTTGTTTCGAGTTTTCCTTCTCTCGCATCGATGTTATATGAGTTATATAGGTATCCCTTAGTCGTCTCGTACGATCACCCACCGGTAAGATATGGGTTATTGAATAGTATTCTTACTCCGTCACCACACGGAAAAAGATGAAAAAAGGATTAATAATATAAAAATAATAGATATTAGTTATTATATTCTATACAGAAATAAAGAATTATCACTGCTGTGTGGTAGCGGCTACGAATACTACCAACCCTTACTTTGCTCGTGGATGTCGTAAAAGACGACTAAGAGCCTTATAACAACCTGGGCCCACTCTATCTGATGCCGTTTGGTCAACAATTACATTCCCAACGAGGGCTGACGTCAGGCAGGTGGACGGTCATGGAACTATTGCCTATAACTTTTACAACATGTATAAATACATATCACGTTAGCCTCAAGTGGTTGGAATGAGGGCGAGGGATAAATTTCTATTATTTTTTATTATTTCTTTTTAGAGAAAGATTTTTACCAATTTTACGATAAAAGCTATACAACGCAAGCCAACACAATTTGATGTCATCTGGTCAACAATTAATTTGACCAGGAAAGGTGGAAATTAGGCAGGCGGTAGCTTGCCTAATTTCCACCTTCTTCTTCCACCAATATGTAGGTCATAAAACTATTTCTAAATTTTGGAATATTTATTATGATAGAAGTGTAAATATTGATGATTTTTTTTTAGAAATAAATTTTTCAACAAGTGAATAGATAGAGCAATGGAAATATGTCTACATTTCGATTGCGATCTATTATATTCAGCGGAATACTATACTCTGGTTTGATTTTAATAATTGGTTAGGTGGTCGGTTCTTTATACAGCTTATAGACTGGGGGATGTTGAGGGTTCATACTTACGCGGATTAACATTTATGCTAACCACTTAATTATTTAGTGTTTTAAGATCTGCATTTTCACAACTGTCTTATTTTTGTGATGGTAGAGTAAAAATATAACAGTCACCACTCAATTGTTTTCCGTAAGTGTTGTATCAAACAATTAGGAGATGTAATTCGATAACTGCAAGAGGATGAAAATTAGTAATAAAACCCTATTTGTAACCATCTGGTCAGTGTAATATAGTTGGTTAATTTCTAAAATATATTTGTGTCTATGGAATGAGAAAATAAACAAGTATTACGTGAGTATTACACACATGAATAGAAACTATTTTTACGGGTTTTATTACGTTTATATTAAAAATATTCAAGACGTCAAGAAATTAAAATTGAAAAAAAAAACGTAAAAATAGTTTATTTCATAAGATTAGACATAAATGTAATATAAAAAAAATTAGTCATAGACTTTATTTCCAATGACAAAAAAAAATATGACGTCTTTTTTTTCTATATATTTTCCTTTACACAACGTTGATGCCACTTCCAGTAACATAATACGTAAACGCGCTCAACGTAAACTTATTGCCTGCTTCGGTTGCGAAATATCAACTCGGGTCATTGGGTTTTTTCGCAATATCAGCTGGGTTTGTGGTGTTTTACGGTTTTTTACTGTTTCCTCGCGGTTAAATTGTGTTTGTTTTTGACTGACGAAGTATCGCACAATAATTTATTTCAGCTACAAGTGTCATTGACACTTAATTTAAAAAATGCATAGCATACAAATTTTTTAACTTTTATTAATATTTTCTTTCATACTAGGTAAAATTTATTTGCTGTGGTAGGAATACTACCAACTCTTATTTTGGGTTAATTCATCAATCGAGTTGTTAAAAACTCTAAATATCAATAGATTTACTTTAAGCTGGTTTTCCGCCTCTTTGTATAGCGAGAGGAGGTGCAGTCGAATCATAGCCTCTTTAAAACAGAAGGATTGCAAAATACGATAACATATTTCGGAAGTGTTGATTGATTTCTGTTTAAGAGTACAAGTTCGCTATTACTTTTATGTGGAACTTGAAAAACAAACAGCATTCTCCAATATTTATATTTTTTTTAAATAGTTTTTTTTTTGTAATAATTTCTACTAAATAACACTGATTACTAGTATAACAACTAAATATTGTTGATATGATATAATTTATGGTTTTTTTATGCGTTTAACATGTTCACACTAGCACTGGTCTACTTATTTGGCGGATTGTAGAGAAGTGGCGCACAACCCCGTAGACCCGCCCTACAATCTACCTCTTGATGCCGTGCGGGTGTCACGGTCTTTACCTTCAGTGGCAGGCAGCCGCAGAGGGCTGTCACAGCTTAATCTGGACTATGTGTGAGCGCTGAGGGCTCTCAACCTGGAAGACATAATGACTGCATATGCTCTATTAGACCTTGTAACAAAGCCAAAAGAGGTTTCTAACCTTTTTTGGCTTCAATGTGTTACTTTATTTTTAAAGAACGTGTTTTATTTAGTCATTAAAAAGGTATACTCACTTCGTTTGCCATACATGTATGGTGACTGGCACCTAAGCTGAGCTGTTGTAGTAACTAAAAGACTAGATGAGAGTTATCACTTATTAAAGGAACTATACCCACCAGTTCACTTCAAAATAATTATCTAATATGTGCTATATTAGATAATTATTTTCGTCTCTTATCTAATCTCAAATAAATTGGAGTGTGTCGCGGTGTGAAACATGGGTCCATGTTATAATTAGCCGTACCGCATGCGAGATACGAACAAGTTTTTTTAGACATTGTACAGCTGTGAACGTGGAAAAAACTACTTAACATAATCAGAACGAAAAAGGCCAAATTAACATGAATGAATTATTCAAGATAATTCTAACGTATTTATAAGTACTAGGAAAAAGTTTTTATAAATTACTAAATAATTCGCATCTGAAGGGAAAACTTGAGGCCTAAATATATCTGTGATGTTGTATAACTTTTCTAAAGCTTATATATAAAATATATAAAGTTTTCCTTGTGGTGACGGAGTAAGAATACAATTCACCACCCCCTATCTTACCTGTGGGTGATCGTAAGATTCGTAAGAGATCAGTAGATGATATAAAATGCATATTACATATATGCAAGAGAAGAAAAAGTTGATACAAAACCCTTTACCAACACGTCTAACCAGCGTGGTATACCCCATTTGCATGAAAATTGGCCCATAAATAGACCATCTCTTTTTAAGTTTCCTTTGGAATAATAGTTTAAATTTGTGGAAAGTTCTTTATACGTTGAAGAAGCGGCTGATAGAAGCTAGTTAGACATAAAATGATGAAAAATCTTTATTTATGCTGATGGAGTCATAATCATCATCAGTCTTCTGTTGAAGGCGTGTTGAGTGGTAATAAACATTGGTGAATAATTCACCACCATTTCAATGTTAAAAACTGTAAATTCAAATATAATGATATACATTTAGACAACCATCGAACAAACGTTTTACTTAAAAACAAGGGTTAAGAGATTTAAATTAAAAGCAACTGTATTTTCTAGGTCAACAGCAATCAAGGTCGCAACTCATTAGTTTAAAAGCTATTCAGTTTGGAAACGTGGGGGGGGGTCCTATAGAGCCTCTTTTCATTAAAGTAGATAACAATGACACAAATAAGGTTAAAAGTAGTCCATTGTGCATTTTCAAATGAAGGTCGTGGGAAATGGTTTGTTTTGAAAGGGCAAGTTTTTTAACGGGTATTAATATATTATTATTACTATATATACATACTGTATGGTGATAATTTAACAATAGAATATGTCACCGCCTATTCCTTTGACGTGAAAGCTTTGAAAATTATCTAAAGATTAAGGGGAATAGATAGAGCACTACTTTCTTGGGAAACTTATAAGCAATTGATAATTGTCTTCGTTGATGATATAGATGTTAAGATACAGACCTACTATGGGTTTGATATCCGCGCAGGATAAGTTTTCATCAAATTACTGTTCTGAGTCTGAATATAATTTGTGTCCATTATTTATCATCATTCTCTTACTCTTATCTCAATCACTTGGTGTCGAAGAAGAGTACATATTGAAATATGTACTCTTCTTTCATAGTACATATTGTAAAAGTTATTGGCAATAGTTTTATGACCAACCGCCTGCCTGACGTCAACCCTCCTTGGAAATGTAATTGTTGACCAAACGACATCAGATGGAGTTGGCCCAAGTCGTTATAAGGCTCTTAGTCGTCTTTTACGACATTCACTCGCAAAGTAAGGGTTGGTAATATTCGTAGCCGGTATCACACAGTTGTGTCTATCGTGTGTCCATTATTTATATGTTTGTAAAGTCGCCCTCAGTATAGAGAAAGGTGGTGGTTGATGGCGTAAATCCTCACTACAACTCTCATCTGAATCTTTGCCACCATTCAGGTGATTATTTTCCTCTTCTGAAAGATATCCGAGCCGTATAGGACGTATTTCATTAGTGACCTTGAAATAAAATGATGATGACCTTGAAATAAAAATGAATGATGAAAAATGACCTTGAATATAAATTTTCTAAGTTAGATTATAATCAGTTGCAAATAATAATTAACTCTAGTAGGGGCCGTCTTCTCAAACACTTTGGAAAACACTTAAGATAATTTACATGACACTTAACATCACTAGTTGATTGCTTTCCGTCATTCAATATGCAGCACTGAAGTTTAAATTATCTTTACTTATTATTACGTAGTATTACGTATTACCTAAAGTTTAGTTAATTTTAATGAACACGGATATAAACTAAAATTTCTGTTGTTTACGCGAGTGTAACACATTTAAAATAAAACTATTGTTAAGGATTCTATTGCGTATTTGATAATTCATTTCCCAACGTTTCGAGCATTTTTCAATGTTAATGGTAACGGGAGTTCTCAGTGATAACACTGTATCAATTAGCGATATAAACTGTAAAAATTGTCTCATTTTAAACAAAAAAAGAATCAAAAATGTTATACAATAAGACATCTTAAAGTAACATAATAATAATCAGTTAAAAAAGTTCGAAACATATTAGTATTGAAGGCAGACGATAGTTTAAAAGTCAATAGATATAATAAAACAATATCTATTAAACACCTAACCCGATAGCTATCATACCAACTTCACGAAACAGTTTTTAACCTACGACTGGCATTCCACGAATGTTATATGCAAATTTCGAATGTTGCCAGTAGATGTTCTATTCTATTTTTATGTTAAATTTCTCCAAATCCTTCTACGTGTTGGATTCACGTCCTCATAAAAGTCTCTCAAAAGACTGAACATCTTCCTTACGCAAAGATCCGGTGAACAGAAAGGATATAATAATAATAATAATCTTTGAAGCCAACCATTTCACTGTCATTTTATTAAAGACGAGAGAAATTTACATAACAGAAATTAAAAAGATACTCTCGTAGACGCCAACATCGCTTTGGTTATAATTAAGTAAAAAAGATTCGCATCAAATCTTGTAACCAATTCCAACTTCATTTATCTCGGAAAAAAATTGGGATGCTGGATTATGAGTCATATCTTAATATAGCTATTTAGTAAAAGGATATATATCAACAACATGAGATGAATTATTTTATACGAAACATTTTTTTTAAATAAATATACTACAGTAGTGAATCAGTACGTATACTTCGCAGTTCAGTAATGAGGTTTAAAAAATAAGAGTATCTAGAATTTTTATTTTGGAGACAGATTATATATCATTAGCAAAAAGGACATTCATATTTAGTGATAGAAGATAGATTATTAATATATAAAAGAAATAGTAATGGCCCCAGAATACTACCTTGACGAACGCCAAGAAGATTGTCTTTTACTTGATTTGTACGTGGCGCATAGTAAAAAAGTATCAGTACTCTTAATTTCTATATAATATTCAGAATTTTTCAGATTTTGCGGCATACAATAAGTATCAAAATCTGTGTAGTTATTTAGGCGTTAAATGACATTAAATAGATTTTTTCACTACTAACAGTGTGACATTTTCTCTTTTTGTGTTTCTAACACATACAAACACATTTGCCAAGAAATATAAACCATACCAAATAGCCAATGTTTATTTTTAAAACAACGAAAAATAAACAAAACTGGAGTGCAGCATGAGAAATAACAAAGCTACTCAACGGAATCCACTCCAGCGTTAAGGGGGGGAATAATACAGAATTTTCTACGTAGTAAAAATACATTGTCTTGTGTACATTGCATTGGAAATTTAGATTTTTTTTGTTATAACTTACTTGGTGTTGCCCGTTTATTTACATTAATTTAAATTGGGGTAAATATTTATGTTAAGGCTGACAATAATTTAAAGCGACTTATTCTTAAATTGTGTATTCAATTTGTGCTAAGTTAATGCTTGAGTTTTGGCGGAAATGTGAAAGTGTTACGTAGTGCTCTTATTTTAAAGTATTATATTAAATAATGTTGATGATATTTTATGTAATGACGTGACTGTAATGGTGTAATGAATATGATATAAAGGTCTTTTACAATTATTTTCGTTTCCCACTAAAATTCAGGCATTAACTTGAGACGCTACGAGTATAGGATTGAAAGAATGGAAAATCTACAGGATGGGATGGGATGGCGTTTGTTCTTTCAGCTACACAGGATATATATTCTATATAGCCAGAAGAACAAATTACATCAGTAATTATTGATTTCATATCATCATTCATCATTCTCCTACTCATATCCCAATTACTTAGGGTCGATACAATATCTACTCTTTTTTCATAGTGTCTATTGAAGAAATTATTAGCAATAGTTTTATGACGGGCCGCCTGCCAGATGTCAACCCTCCTTGGGAATGTAATTGTTGACCAAACGGCATCACATGGTAACACCATGTCCAGGTCGTTATAAGGCTCTAGGTCGTCTTTTACGACATCCACGAGCAATTTAAGGGTTGGTAGTATTCGTAGCCGCTACCACACAGCTGATTTGAATCTGAATTATTGATTTCATATATTGAGTACTATATTATATTCAATTGTTGGTCAGGTTAATTTTTGGTTCTTTTATATGGTCTAATTTTTTGTATGTTAGTTAAAATTTACTCTACTAGAGTTTATTCTTTAAAATGCAAATTTTTCTACACTTTTTGTGATACTAATTCTTTTTTGTGATGATCTTTCTTTCCTTTTCTATAGGACTCGTAAGTGGCAAAGTCTTATCTATTTATCATTCTTTCTAAAATCTGCTATTGCGAGTAGCTTTTTGGTTTCGATGATATCTTCATTCTTCTATCAAATCTTTCGCTTGGTAAGTATGTTATAATCAATTTAATAATATTTCATATTAAATAAACATGTAGTTCTTAATTGAACTTACTACGTTCTAGTTTCTTATCTGTAACGCCGTGTTGATGATAACGTCGTTTTTAATGACGTAAAATGAAAACATACAGATCTTTATTTTTTTTTATAAAATCGGTAAACCCAAATATTTGACTTTACCTTACTTTACTTGTAGATGTCATAAAAGATGACTAAGAGCCTTATAACGGCCTGTGACAACTGCATCTGATGCTATTTGCTCAACGGTTACATTTCCAAGGAGGGTTGACATCTGGCAGGCGGCGGTGATAAAACTATTGCCAATAACTTTTACAATATGTAATAAAAAAGAAGAGTACATATTGTATCGACAATGGGAGAATGATTATGAAAAATTCTTCATAATATCACATTTTTAATGAAAATCTGTGATATTATTATGAATTACAATCTAAATTATACTAGTTAGATTTGATTTAAAATTTAATCTTGCTTATATTATCACTAGTATGGTACACTGCCGAGAGTTTTCTATCTACAGTCGAGGGCTGTTTTGTCGGGGTAGTACCACAATCTCGTAGAAAATCGACTTCTGAGCAATGGCGACGTGCTGTTGTTCTTTGTCTGTTGAGCGAAAAAGCCGGCAGCCCAAATTTCTGGTTTGGATCTGGGTTGGTAACCAACTACTTAATAGTGGTAAGGACCACACTGTTGACAGATCTCTGTCTACAGCAGGACGCTGCAGAAAAACAGCGTTATGGTATCACTTTTTGTAGTAGATACCATAACATTATGCTGAGCAGCGTCCTTTTCCTCATTTGGATGCCACTGTATTTATTTTATTTATTTTTATTTTATTTTATATTTTTAATTAGTTACTATTTAAGCTTGAAATGTGTAATTTGCATGAGTGGAGAAATAAATCCTTTTTCTTTCTTTCTTATAGCCGCGGGCCGGTCCGTCTGGGGTAGTATCACACTTTCGCAGAAGATCGACTTCAGAGTAATGGCAATGTGCTATTGCGCTTCGTTCAGTGAGCGAGAGAGCCGGCAGCTTAACTGGTTGGGTTTGGGGTTTGTATTGGTAGGCAGCGGCCCTAAAGGTCCATGGGTGTCAGTAATACTTACCATCAGGTGTACTGCTTGTTTGTTTGCCATAAGCAATGAAAAATGTTTGCTATAAAATATTTGTACTTATTATATATGTATGTTTTTGAAGTGAAACTTCTAATGCGACTTCCAACAAGGTTGCGTTAAACCTTTAACGCAACAGCACTCAAACGCATGCGCATAGTATACGTGTTACAGGCCAACGCGAGAGCTAGCAACGTGTAGCGTCCATTATTCCAACGCAAGAGGGAGAGAGAAAGAAAGATACACAAATGTAGAAAGTAGGAGAGAGAAAGACAGTGAGTCGGTAGATCCCAAGCACACGCGTGTGGTATTCTTGCTATGCAGTGAAGTAAACAGTGTGAGCGTAGTGAAATTAGCTGTAATACGTACTTGTTGCTCTATTTTAATTTATAATATTATTTTCATAGGTTTAAGGTTTCCCTCCTGTCGGCAGACCTCATGACTGCTACTTTTATTTTTTAAATTTCGCTAATAATTCGCGATGAAATTTTTTTGACATAAATAATAGGTTATAATTAATCTACTACTGATAATTTTATTTTACTTTCATTCCAAAAATACCATAATCACTTAATCATTTATCTATCAGCTACTTAAAAATATTTAGTAATAAGTTCAAATATGAAAATTATCATCTATTATTATATCGACTAAATAATCATTTGAAAATTATCGTAACGAAATGACTTGCATCTTTAGTACACAATAAAATTAAAAAGTATTATATATACTTTTTACCTTTAAAAAAATATACAATCATGAAAGACTCATTTTTTTTTTAATTTTAATAAACTTAATATTATTCAAACCATTAAGTATTACAACTGTATGAGAAACATTTTAGAAATTGCTTGCGTATACTACTAGAATTTATTACGAGTAGGTAATAAAAATCAAACATTTCACCGCGATTTTACCCTTATGTTAAGAATTAGGTAATAATAATACCAGGCTTTCCGTATGGTGACGGAGTAAGAATACAATTCACCACCCCCTTTCTTACCCGTGGGTGATCGTAAGAGACGACTAAGGGATATAAACCGCATATAACATCTGTGCCAGAGATGAGAAACTCGAAACAAAACCCTATACCAACACGTCTGACCAGCGTGGTAGGTCAATTTCCCTCACATTATGGAGGAGGCTTGAGCCGAATAGTGGGACATATATGAGCTGAGATGTATGTATGATGTAATAACAGCCTTATTTTAAACTATAAATTTGAATAGCTTTTAAATGAGCGTTTCAATACGTTATATGTAACCGTATTTTTCACGTTGTAAACGCGTGTGGTCGTAATTAAGAATCAGCTTGTCCCATTCTATTGCTCGGCCGCAAGCGATAAACTATTAAATATATTATAATTGTAATGCACGAAGATGTATTTATTCTGATGTGTATACCTTCATTAAGATTAACACGGTACAGTACTATTATGACAGGTATTTAAAACAATAATTATATAGGTCAAAATTATATTTGAAATTATTATTGATTATTATCATCTCAGCTCCATATATGTCCCACTGTTGGGCTCGAGTCTCCTCTGTAATACAAGGGAAATTGATCTACTATACCACGCTGTATGGTAGTGGCGACGAATACTACTAACGCTTTCTTCGCTCGTGGATTTCTTGCTAAAAATTTTATATCGATCTGAGTGAACTCCACCTGATGCCTTCACATCAAGAATTATATTCCTAAGGAGCACTGAGGCTTAGGCCGGCGGCCGGAAGTTAAACTACTGCGAATAAATTTTGCAATATGAACAATGGAAGTGAAGTACATGTTGCGTTGACTCCAAATAATAAGCGCAGGATAATAATGATGATGACACCAAGCTGGTCAGATTGGTTGTTATATAGTTTTATTTTGATTTTGATTAATCTTGATAAGATATTATATGCCTTTGCTCTTTTTTTCATCCATCCATCCATACATCGGCCCTTAAACGTCTACTGTTGGATATAGGCCCCATTTGCAACGGTCCTGTGCTATCTGCATCCAATGGTTTCCTGTGCACTTGATAATGTCATCAGTCTAAAAAGTGGAGGGTCGTCCTATGCTGCGTCATCCGATTTTCTTCGGCAGCGGGTAATGGTGTGGGCACACCCCAAAAATTCCGTATGGGGCGACAGAAAGAACGACGTGCAGCCCCATAGACCCGCCCTATATATAACTCTCCCTTTGATGGGCAAGTGGGCCACCGGTACCCGGTGCTTGCGGGTATCCTGTCTAGTCGATGCCCCGGCAGCTTTCGCTGTCAGGGCATCGACATCGCATATTATATGCCTTAGTCGTCTTCTACGATCCACCGAAGACAAAGATCGGGTACCGGTGGTCCGCTCGCACGGCGAAGAGAGGTGTTTGCAGGGTGGGTCCATGGGGTTGCCGCCGTCGCCTTTTCCGTCGCCCCGGGCCGATTTGCCGGGGCGCGACCACATCCATGGTCCCACCTTGCGGGAAAAAAAAAAAAAAAAAAAAAAAAAAAAGTGTCGTCTTCTACGACACCCATTGTTAAGATAGGAGTGTTACATTATATTCTTATTATGTCATCATATGGAGAAATATTGTATGACCATAGATACAATCTCAGTTTATATACATTTTTTTTATTACTTTCAGTGTCAAAAAAACAAGCAGCATGACTAACAGTGAATAGTACTGCTGCTTATGGACCCTTTAAATACCAAGGGCACAGCAATCATTCAAACAATGTTTGAATGTTTGCTACTCAATCACGCTTTTAACGTTGATCAAATTTGGATGTAAATTGGCACATAGATAGACTATTTTCTAAATACTTTTTATGCCTTGGAATAATTGTTCAAATTAGGCAAAAGCTAGTTATCTATAATAAGACTTTAAGAGTCCTAATATAAAATTGTAGAAATGGTCAAGACCCTTGCAACTGTAATCTTCTTCTCACAAAGCCAATAAATTTTCAGTACCACGTTCGAACAATTTAACATCATTGAACCGTTACAGAGCAAATTTCCTGGCATCCAGTCTACCATGGACCGATTTCAAAAATATTTTATTCAATTTATAAGTAGCGAGTTTTATTGAATTTTCTTGAAGTAGAATCTGAGGCAAGTCTTTTGCTCACATTTCGAAACGGGCCTTAGAAGAGGAAAAATCCGGGAAATAATATATTGGAGCTTAACCTTTGTTATATCTACTAATGCTTTGGTTTCTTAGTAGTAAGCTATCGCTTTTCAAAATTTGCTGGGAACTAGCTCCACCGATGGTAAATATGGGAACTTTAAATTTTTTTTTTATCAAGACCACTCTATTTCTTTTTCTTACGGAGGACTATGGATGTAGTTGCGCCCCGCCAAATTGGTCCGGGGCGACGGAAGAGGCGGCGCGCAACCCTCATAGACCCACCCTGCAAGCACCTCTCTTCACCGTGCGAGTGTATAAAAAGACCACTCTGCATTAAAGAAATGCTAAAAGAAAATTGCGGGGAACTTCAAATATTCAATATAAAAAACACAAATTATACCCAAACTCAGAACAAGAGTTTCTGGATTGCACCAAAGTATTTTCTTGCCGACTTTATTTAATTTAATGTATTATTAAATATTAATATATTTACCTGTTTATTAATTTAGAATACAAAGAATTGCCATACTTTACTTTTCTATGGCATTCATAGAAAAAAGCTCGAGCGAGGATTTTCAAAGTAACGGGCATCACTGTCCGTCTAACAAACTCATAGCATCCACTGCAATCATTAACCAGTCTTTCAAACATGTTAATTAAGGTAATATCATTTTTGTATGGAGCCCTATGTTTAACAGTAAACCTTGCTGCTAGACTGATAAAGAAGGTAGAGAATAAATATAGTTCGCTAGAAGAAACAAAAACAAACTCAGTGCTGATGACCAGTTCACATGACATTAAAGAAATATAAGATAAGACAAGAGAACAAGTTAAGAGATAGCAAGTTATGAGATCCACGCCGTCCATTCTGCTCAGGGTGATTTGGGCGAGACTTGATGATACTATAGCCTTTCCCCTAAAAAGAAAGTGATGAATTAAGAATTCATCAGGCTAATCCAGTAGACCAACGTAGTACAATCACTTCCCTTATCAAATTACTGAAATTAAGCATTTAACACGCTTGATTATTTATAAAAACTTGATTACGAACGAAATAATTGTCACACATGGGAGTCGAACCCACACCTATTGAAAATCTGTTCCAATCTGTATAATGTGTAAACATTGTCGGGTAGATAGCACACGTCTCTTCAGAGACGAAAATATAATACAAGCTGAAGACTGAATTTCATACAATAGCTCACGCTGGTGTAACTGGTAGATTGAAACGGATTTGCAATAGGTATGGGTTCGGATCCTATATGTGACAATCATTTTTTGCTCGTACCTAATCAATTTTTTTATAAATTTCCTTATCATTTAGAAGTAGATCGAATTCCTATAGTGGTATGTATATGGTATGAAAAAAAAATAAGAATATATAATAATTCCTATAAAGCTCAGTTTTAGTTATAATGAAGTAAATCTAAGCTTTACCTAAAGCTCTAAACACGGATAGGGTTGCCTAAGCGTTATTAATTAGTGGTATAGTTTAAACTTGATGTACGTTATTACATCGCTTAAGGGGTAACATTGAAGGAAGCAAATTATTTCTGGGTGCCGAGCTACCACAAGCAAGCGTAGCGTACTGTCTTAATTAATAATTATAATTTTAGCTTATAGTGCGGAGAATTATATTACTAGTTTCAGACGGTAGCATCGCTAGATGGTTTTTGCCGGGATATTTAATTTCATTCGTAAGAGAGCGAGTAGGTATGAAAGAGAGTATTGGTGTAAAGATACGAAAGGGAATGCTCCGATGGTTTGGACATGTGAAAAGAATGCCGAACGAATGTCTGGTTAAGAAGATATACAATGCGAAAGTGAAAGGATGTAGGTACCGGGGGAGACCAAGACTAACCTACCTAGACCAGATCGGTCATGTATTGAAGGAAGGTGGAGTCAAGAGTCTCCGAAACCAGCGAGCGTGTATGAAGAGAATTATGAATGTAGAAGAAGCGAGTGAAGTATGCAAGGATAGAGTTCTCTGGCACTCTGTTCTCTCTGCCTATCCTGCAAGGGACATTGCGTGATGATATGTATGTATGTATTTAATTTCAAAATCATTTATCATTATCATCATCTTAACGCATATACGTCTTATTGCTGGGCTCGACATCGTTTTTTTTTGCTATGGTGTGGATACCCGACGTCCTCCTCGTCCGGGGCGACGTAAGGGCGACCTGTGGTCCCATAATCTACCGTATTCCCTTTCCATCGCCATTAGGCCCGCCATTGGTACCGCTTCCTTGACCTCAGGGCAGCCCGACGGGTTACCCTTTCGGGTATCATCCCCCTTTGACGCTCCAGCCTGCTGTCAGGGCGTCACCCTCGAGCGGTCAGCCTCTCTGCGGGTAACGGACTATTCCCCGGTCCAGTCAACTGCAGCCTCGGCTGGGGCAGCATCAGGCGCAAATACTCGCGCAAGCTCGATACCATTGGGAGAGAAATTAAACTACTATATCACGCAGGTCAGGTTGTGTTGGTATGGGGTTTTGTTTAGAGTTTTTCTTATCTTACATAGATGTTATATGCGTTTTATATCTCTTAGTCGTCTTTTAGGATCACTCAAGGGTAAAATAGAGGGTGATGAATTGTATTCTTACTCCATTAACACCGAAAATGGGTACTTATATATTGTCACAGTTTTTTCTTGTCTCGAATTAATATAATGATTTTCGATGTTTGTGACTTTTACGTGTATGAATCATCGTCAGGAAATTAAAAATCAACTACAAACGCCATACAATCCGTAAATAGTAGTTTTATTTGAATTAACATGCTATGTGGAATAGTGGCGTCGATAAGAATACTACCAGCTCTTATGTTGCTCGTAGGCAACCAATTACATCTGATGTTGTTTGCTCAATATTTATATTCTCAAGGAAGATTGATGTCAGGCAAGCGGCTGGTCATAAAATTGTTGCTATAATTTTTAAAAACTTGATTACGAGCAAAGAATGATTGTAACACATGAGATTGTTGCTATAACTTTTTATTATATAGATGATGATGGAGGATTAAATACTGCATCGTTCCCAAGTAATTGAGAGAAGAGTAGATGATGATGACTTGATATTAATCCAAAAACTATCTTTGGATCAGAACGCCACCGCCATTGAGCAAATCTAGCAAAAAAGACAGTAACTCTATTATTTTTACTTAACTGACCTCCTGTACACTATGCAACATGTTTAGTAAGTGTTAGCTTCAGTATGATTCCCTTCGGATCGTGATGTAATATAATTTTTAATTATAAAGCAACAAGATTAGCTGGCCTAAATCCCAGAAGCGTTATCCAATCGTGAGTTAACTACAAGAACCATAGCAATTTTTTTTCGGTATACAATACGTCCTTTTCATCTATCCATCAGCCCGTAAACGTCCACTGTTGGACATAGGCCTCCCCACGAAAATGCCACCTGCATCCAACGGTTTCCTGTGACCTTGTTGAGGTCATCAGTCTACCGAGTGGGGGGTCGTCCTACGCTGCGTCGTCCGATTCGTGATCACCACTCGAGAACCTTTCTTCCCCAACGGTTGTCGGTTCGTAGACTGATGTGGCCAGCCCATTGCCAATTCAACGTGCTAATTCTTCGGGCAATGTCGGTTACATCCGTTCTTCGACGGATTTCCGTATTCCGGATTTTATCACGTAGAGAAATACCGAGCATAGCCCTCTCCATAGCACGCTAAGCGACTTTGAGCCTTTTTATGAGGCCGACATTTAGAGACCACGTTTCATCATTCACATCCCTTCTATAAATTATATGATTAGGGTATATTTCAGTAAATCCAGTTCTTACGCTAAAAGGCATAGTAGGCTACTTTTTTGACAACAAAAGGATTTATATAGATTAGTTAACGAATTTAGCTTGAACTTGACTTGGATTGGCATTTATTAAACAATCAAGCTATCCCAAAATCCACTGTTGTGCGAAATTCAATTCCGGATGATAAAACATATGAGTTTTCAAGACTCACCTGTTCTGGATATAAAACCGTCATAAAACTATCCATTTTATTACTGTGCTTGAACTTTTACTGTTTTTGCGATGATATGAATATATTTGGGGTCAGGCCTTCCATATTTGTGAAGGTCATAAACTGATGCTTTATGGTAGGCCCTCCTAGGGTTATATGATCGCAGATGTCATATTTAATGGATTAAAAAATCTAAAATTAGCAATGACTTTTTGAAATCTTGATTAAGAGTAAATAAATATTTTTTTTTAATCTGGCAACATAGATTTAAAGAATTTGAATTAATAGTCCTGATTTATACAAAATAAAAGAATTCTTGAAAATTTCTAGAATTTTTTTTAGTTTTTAACTTTTAAGTGTTAAAAAGTCAATTTGTCCATGGGAGAAAAACTGGATGACAGATTACCACGTGAATGGGCAACAGTACTTGCCAGGATCTTTATGAATGGCATTCATGTAGGGGGGTCTATATCCAACAGTGGACGTTTACGGGCTGATGAATGGATGGACTCGCCTGGAAAAGGCGCACTTTATTGTGATCGTCAACCCACTTGCCTAGCGTGACAATTGTGATGGCACTTTCTTTTTCAAATATTTGACGTTATATATAATAAATTTGCTGCTTTTATTTCTGAAAGAGGATTCTTATTCAAATAGCAGTATTGTAGTCAATGTCTCATCGCATCTTACTCTTATTGGAAAAGTAAAATATTTTACAAAAAAAATGATATCCATGACATCACAATGACTTATTCTTACGCGCTTTTAATGTCTAAGTTTCGATAGTATCCAAAAACTGAAACGTAAATCTTCTGTCTATCTATATTAGTAAATGGATAACCCGGTTTTTTTGTTCGGTTTTACTGCGAAAACTATTAAACCTATCGAAATAATAATTATTCCATAAAATGCAGCTTGTTTCGGCGAAGGCTTTCATGATATTTTGGTAATTACTTATCTTTGAAAGGGGGTCACGGGTCAGGTCACGGGTACAACATGCGACCCCAGAGTACCCGTCAAATTAAAGGGCAAAATATACAAAACCCTAATAAGACCTGCTGTACTGTATGGATTAGCATATTGGACGACAAAAGCGACGGATGAGAGACGACTGCATGTAGCGGAGATGCGAATGTTGAGATGGATGTGTGGTGTGACAAGAATGGATAAAGTAAGAAATGAATACATTAGAGGAAGTTTGAAAGTTGCGCCAGTGACGGAAAAGTTAAGGAGTGAACGGCTGACATGGTATGGACATGTGCAGAGGCGGCATGAGAGTAATGTTGGAGAAAAGTTTTAGGTATGAATGTTGAAGGCTTAAGGAGTAAAGGAAGACCAAAGAAAAGATGGATGGACTGCGTGATGTGCTGCGTGGCATGACATGGATAGTCTAGGAGTAACGGCAGAGATGACGTCTGATAGGATCGTATGGAAAAGTATGACATATTGCGTCGACCCCAAATAATTGGGATAAGAGCAAGATGATGATGACTTATCTTTGAAAGGGGTAAGCGGCAAGACATCTTGTACATTAATATAACTTAACTTTCTTTAGTGTCAGGACCACGCTGTTGACATTTTTTTGTCTACAGCCGCGGGCCGGTTCGGGGTATTACCACACTCTCGCAGAAGGACGACGACTAAGTAATGGCAATTTGCTATTGCGCTTCGTTCGGTATGCAAGAGATTTGAAAGCACATTTGGGTAGGTTTGGAGTTTGTATTGATAAGCAGCAGCAGTATTGATAAGGACCTTTGCAATATCAAGGGTATAGCTAGGCCAGTTATACCCTTGATATTGCAAAGCTCCATGCACGGCAGTAACACTTAACATTAAGTTGCTACTTGCTTGTTTGCCACCATAAGCAATAAAAAAAAAAAAAACCTAACTGAAATATGATGCGAAGGCACTCATGAATGCTAGTATCAAATAAATATTAACGAACTACTGTTTAATAAACATTGAGTATAAATATAACCATTCATAGCTACAAGTAATTAAAACAACAAAACACATATTATTCAACACAATATTAAGCACTACGTTAAAATAAACAGTTTTCAAAATATTTACAAAACGAAAATTAAACATGCCACCGTTTTGTTTTCGAATGGAAACGGTTTGCATATTTAGAGTATTAAAGGGTGTCGTTCAAACTGGATTAAATTTCATCCATTTTCAATTTATTATAAGATTTAGTTTGACTAGCTAACCTGTCTACCTATACAATAGTTGAGTTTATAAGCTACATCATCTTTTTAGCTTTATTGTTCCCTTTTCTATTACCTTTAGTGGCAAGCAAGTAAGCACCTTACCAATAATCGGTAACTGTCGCTCATATATTTTTGTATTATTTTTTTATACGCTGGCAAACAAGCAAGCACCACACCTGGACCTTTGAAATACCAGAGGTACAGCTGCACTGCTGCCTCTAAATTAAAACCCCCAAACATACCCAGAAAGTTGGGCTTTTGGCTCTTTTACTTGATGAATGAAGTGTAACACTATATTGCCACTGCTTAGACCTTTCTCCGAGGAAGTGGACTAGTCCAGACGGATCGAGCCGCAGCTATAAACAGATAACTGCCAACAATTTGGCTCCTACAACTATTAAAGCTGGATCATTTATGGCTATACACAGAAAACTCTTGACAGAAGACCGTCAACAAAGTAGCTCTACTACCATAATTTACACTAATACGAACTATCGATAAATCTAATCTTAAGTATTGACTAGACTTGTTGAAGCGGGAATAAATTTCGGTTATTTCAATTTATTCTATTGATTATTTTCTTAATTACAACCGCTTAAATCTATTTAGGTTACTGAAGATATTGCAATGCTAAAAATAACCCAGGTTCCTTATTGCACTAGTATCCATAATTGTATCCTGGTTCTTTCGCCAAGAGTAATCAGAACATAAAAGGCGATATATTTTGTAGAACAAATATAAATAAAAAGCTATGTAAAATGTTTAAGTTTTAATCTACTTTGAATACACAGCACAGCCTTTTTTGCTATTTGCTTTTTTACTGTCTGACAGAGTCAGACGTGACTTAAAATTAAAAATAGGGGCATAATAAAGGGATAATGTCAGGCATTAAATTTTGGAATATTTGTACTTATTGAATTAGAAATTAGCACAAACGAGTATTAGATAATCCCGCTTCGGTAATTAAACCCTCCCTAAAGTTATACAATAGAGGGTATAATTTGTTTTGATATTTGTCACCCAACAAAAAAAAATAGTAAAAATCATATATAACGAAAATTATTTTTGTAAGAATGGATAAATAACTTAGATTTGTAAATGGACCAGAAAAATGACATTGAGTTCATCATTTTATTTTTTTTTATTTATACAATACGACAATCATTGTATCGACAAAATTAAAAAAAAATATCTTGGTTTTAAATTCAATCAACAAAATAACTGGTATTTTAATTCGTAAACAGGTATGGAAAGCTAATTTAAAAACTTCGCTTCACAAAATCGCTCAGGGATTAAAATAAAGAATGAAAGTTTATATTATTTACCCTCGTGAAACCATATAGAGCTGGGCTAGTGTTGAATAAGTTTACTTTTGCACAAACTGAAACGTACGTATGTCGTACGCAAGAATTAATAAACGTCGTCTATTTTAATAAAATATGAAACTTTTGTTTTCGTTTCGGTAAAAGCTGTTTGTCATCCGAATGAAGTTATGAAAGTGGATGCTAGCGACTTCAGTTTGATATTGCTACTGAATAATATAGTGGGTAAGGCTTTCTGTAATATATATATTACACATAATACATTATTATTTGTAGAGGATGGATAGTATGTTACTGAATTTTAGAAAGTCAAACATTATTTTTAAATTATTAACGTTCCAGTATAAACTTTAAAAGATTCAGATCATCATCATCATCATCACAGCCCATATACGTCCCACTATTGGGCTAGAGCATCCTCCGTAATGGGAGGGAAATTGAACTACTATACCGCGCTGATCAGACATATTGGTACTTGGTTTTGTTTCAAGTTTTCCTTCTCTTGCACAGATGTTATATGCATTTTATATCCCTTAATCCTCTCTTACGATTACACACGGGTAAGATAAGGGGTGGTGAATTGTGCTCTTACTCCGTCACCACACAGATAAAAAAGATTAAGATATTCAAAATATTTTCCATATGGATGGAGTAAAAATATAATTTAACATTCTTTATGTTACCCGCGGGTGCCATAAAAGATGGCTAAGAGATACATGTATATTACAACAGTGTAATACAAGTAAAAAAACATATCTGACCAGCGTATAATTACTATAATATTATTATTACTATAATATATTGACCTACTGGTCAATTACCCTTTTATTGTGGAGAAGGCTGGAGTCTAGTAAGACGTATACGAGCTACGACCAGTCTGTAGATAAAATATCAAACTTCCTCATGAAGAGGAAATAACAGTCATGCTTGACGGGTGAGTTCTCGACCAAGTTCATAATATACCACACTAGTTAGAAGGGTTGCTATAGAGTTTTATTTCGATATTTCCTTCTCTGGTGTCGTCTGCATCTGTCTTTTACGACAGCCACGGATAAGAAAGAGGTAGTAATTTTACTACTTAGGCAAGCAACATGTCTGACCAGCGTGTATACCACGCTGGTCAGACAATTTCCCTTCTATTGTGGAGGAGGCTCGCATCTAGCAGTGTGCCTTATATGAGCTGAGATGATAATGATGATAGTTACTCCGTCATCTCACGGAAAGAATACAATATTATTTACGTACAATTAAAGAATAAGGCATACTCGACATTTATTGTTCAAATACCTGCTACGAAAAAGTCGGTTAAAAAGACTTTCGTTATAGTACATTTGAATTAATGTATATTCGAACCTAAAAACGTCGAAAGCAAATATGCTCGCCCAATTACAATATATCGAATTAATGGTGGAATCTAGACTGAAAAAAGGGATAGGGATGACGTGGCCTCAATCTGGGAATTGAATTTTATAGTTAGGTAATGCTTAAGTGAGTGTGAACAATGTCTGCTTTGACCTGTTACGCTGCTTCCTTCCACAATACCATATCCTCGTAAAATGTAGTAAGCTCCTATCTTTCCACTTTGTACCTTTGTGTAAATGCTTCATCATCTCAGCTCATATATTTCCTCCTACTGTAAGGCTTGAGCCACCTCCATAATGGGGTGAAAATTGACCTACTACCACGCTGGTCAGACGTGTTGGTATAGGGTTTTGTTTCGAGTTTTCCTTTTCTTGCATAGATGTTATATGCGTTTTATATCCCTTAGTTGTCTCTTAAGGTCACTCACGTGTAAGATAGGGACTTGATGATTTATATTCTTACTCCGTCACCACACGGAATAACCTTATAATAACCTAATGCTTAGTGAAGCAATTATACCTCAAGTGTGTTTTTTTTTATAAACACCACTCTGCACTAAGGAAATAAAACCTTGTATTGTGGGGAACTTTACAGACATATAATTAACATAGACAAATTACACTCAGACTAAAAACAACACTTTGTTTATCGCACAAAAAATTGTCCCGCGTAGGAATCGAACCCACGACACTGGCATGGAAGATCGGTATCTTAACCGCTACGCCATCTGTAAATAGAAAATTAACATATATTCGACTGGTGTAGATCAATGTATAAAATACGACCTTATTCGGGCGTCCAAAAATTCGAAAAATGATAAGATATATCAATCTAATTCTAGAGAATCATTATAAAAAATAAATATTCTTTATGATCAGATTAGTGGTTGGGTTTATTTTCCACGAGGAATATATTTTTTTTGCTATACACAAATGGTTGTTGAGCATCTAGTTGTAAATTGTGTTGAATTGAATGCTTATCAAGTCCCTCGCAACAAAAGAAGTGATTTCTTAGCACGGGCAAAAATGATAAAACTTGAGCAAAATATTAACATAATTAAATATAAAGCGAAATAAAAAAAAAATTCAAATTAAGATCATCATTATCATCATTCTCCTACTCATATCCCAAATACAATATGTACTCTTCTTTCAAAGTACATATTGTAAAAGTTATTGTCAATAGTTTTATGACCGGCCGCCTGCCAGACGTCAACCCTCCTTAGGAATATAATTGTTGACCAAACGGCATCAGATAGAATTGACCCAGGTTGTTATAAGGCTCTTAGTCGTCTTTTACGACGTCCACGAGCAAAGTACGAGTTGGTAGTATTCGTAGCCGCTACCACAAAGCTTTTTTTTTTTTTTTTTTTTTTACACCACCTTGCACTAAGGAAATAATCCTTGTATTGCGGGGGACTTTACAAACATGCAATTAACGCAGACAAATTACACCCAGACTCAGAACAACACCTTGTGGATCACACAAAGTAATGTCCTGCGTGGGAATCGAACCGACAAATTACACTCAAACTCAAAACAACACTTTGTTTATTGCACAAAATATTGTCCCGCTTAGGAATCGAACCCACGGCACTGGCACGGAAGGTCGGTATCTTAACCACTACGCCATCTGTGCAGTCAAAAAATAAGTCATAAATGAAGGTATTATATAGATACGATACAGTAACAAATTACTTTCAAAGTTTTAACAATAAAATTTTCCGAGAACATCAAATTTTCAAGTTCAATCAAATCAGTACTCTGGATATTAATTGCCTTAGTCAAACAAAAAATAACAAGTTTTTGCCGTATACTCAAATAATAACCTTCCTCAAATAAAATGAAAAGTTCGACGTTAATCACAACGAATTTCTGTTAACTGGGCTCCCTCTCGAGGGATCCTTTGCAAACAAATATATTTGATCTATATATAATGAACTGGAATCGAGTTGATCAAGTTCACAGATTCACCGATCGAGATTTTTGACGGTGAAAATTGTTTTATAATTTGAATTAATGGTCATCTAATATCAAAATTTTAATAAGTATCATAATTTTCATTTCTTCTTTTGACTACTGGATAAGAATACAACTGTTATCACTCCTCATTTGTGAATATGCAGTATAAATGGGATAAAAACTAGGGGAAGATCAAATCATAACATTCTGGGCCAAACTGAGAATGTTTTGAGAGGTCAATTTGCGTAGAAGAGTATGCGTAATAGTAGAGCATGCATGAAGAATGTTATGAGTGTAAATGAAGGGATGGAAGTATGTCAAGATCGTTGTTTGTGGCCATTCGTACTCCCTGCCTACCCATCTAAAAACAGGCGTGATGTATATATGTATTTGTCAGTTGAGAAGTCGCTAGAAGAATTGAGAGTAGCACTTTACTGTGTAAGATATACATCTTACTTCAATAACCAATGCATTAGTAAAGCATATGCGATCTCTGCGGAAAATCTGTGGAGTTAGGCTGACCGACCGTATTCGTAACGACGACGTAAGAGAGCGAGTAGGTATGAAAGAGAGTATTGGTGTAAAGATGCGAAAGGGAATGCTCCGATGGTTCGGACATGTGGAAAGAATGCCGAACGAACGTCTGGTTAAGAAGATATACAATGCGAAAGTGGAAGGATGTAGGTACCGAGGGAGACCGAGACTAACCTACATAGACCAGATCGGTCAGGTACTGAAGGAAGGTGGAGTCAAGAGTCTCCGAAACCGGCGAGCGTGTATGAAGAGAATTATGAATGTTGAGGAAGCGAGTGAAGTATGCAGAGATAGAGTTCTCTGGCACTCTGTTCTCTCTGCCTACCCTGCAAGGGATATGGCGTGATGATATGTATGTGTAGTAAAGCATGATGATTGTTGTAATAACTCTTGGATGACCGTTAGAAACAAATGACCGTGAGGGGAGTATAAATTGTGTCAATCACATTATAAAGAAATTGGGTAAACGGCAGGATAACGATTAATGATGATGATGGTCACGAGAGAACGAAAAAATACTAATACCGAAATGTTGGTTAGTGGTATGATCACACTGTTGACAGTTCTATGTCTACAGCCACGGGCCAGTCCGTCCGGGGTAGTACCACACTCTCGCAGAAGATCGACGTCTGAGTAATGGCAATGTGCTATTGCGCTTCGTTCCGAAAGAGAGCCGAAAGCCCAATTGGATGGGTTTGGGGTTTGTAATAGTAGGCAGCGGCTTAGCTATACTCTTGGTATTACAAAGGTCCATGGGCGGCAGTAACACTTACCATCAGGTATGTTGCTTTCTCGTTTGCAACCATAAGCAATAAAAAAATATGTATATAAAAAATGGAATAAATGCTATATTAAAGTGAACGAAGTAGCATATATATCATCACATCAGCTCATATATGTCCAACTATTGGGCTTGATATATAATGGAAGGGAAATTGACCTACTATATCACGATGGTCAAGCGTGTTGGTATAGGGTTTTGTTTCGAGTTTTCCTTCTCTTGCATAAATGTTATATGCTTTTTATATCCCTTAGTAGTCTCTTACGATCACCAACGGGTAAGATAGGAGTGGTGAATTGTATTCTTACTCCGTCACCACACGGAAAATGTATAATTAATAAAGAAATAAAATCAAACACTCCATACTATAACAATGACTATTAAATACTTGCAGTGTAAATTCAAAACTACCCCCCATCTATTTGTAACTAACAAGATCGAAACCGGAAACATCGACAAATGATACCGGGCTCGCGGTGGTAACGCATTGTTGGCACCAATTTCCTGTAGTGGTACCGGATACCCAAATGTTGGGTACGTTTGTTGCTATAACGTATTGTCTGCTCAAGTATTGATTTATACTGATGATATTATTCGACAGATGTGCTGTGAAATATATATATACATTAGCTTTTACCCGTGCCTTCGCTCACGTTATAGTCCTTAAATAAATATCAAAGATCATATATTCCAGTAGAATTGTTTGTTAAAACATACAAATGTTAGCAGCTTCAACGCGAATAAAGTGCAAACCCCAGGTATTGTATTACCGATGGTCAAAATTATTTCGTATAGTCAAATATTATTTTTTAGCCTCCGTAAGACTATGTGTACTAAGATTCATGATAATCGGTTAAGTAGTTTTGGCGTAAAAACTTAACGAACAAATTTACATTCACGTTTATAATATTATAAACAGTAGAGATATATTATTATTTTATATTCTGTTATAGCCCATCGTGTGATAGCGGCTACGCATACTACCAACCTTTACTTTCGTCGTAAAAGACAGCTAAGAGCCTTATATTGACCTGGGCCAACACCACCTGATACCATTTAGTCAATAATTACATTTCGAAGAAGGGTTAAAATTAGGCAGGCGTCTGATCACACAACTATTGCCAATAACGTCTGTAATATGTAAGAATAGTATGAAAGTACATATTGCGTAGACTCCAATTAATTGGGACAAGAGTAGGATAATGACGATTCTGTTATCACCCATCAAAAGTGGCTTTCAAGAGTTAACAGGATTGAAAGACAAGGCTTTGTTATGTGCTAGTTTATAATTTTATCCTCTACAACTGTGTCGGACTATCACGGCATCCAGGGATGGATGCATTTACACGATGGCCGGATGTTATCGTTCATCGAAAATTGGCGATCCCAACAGTGTGCTCTGGCAACGTTGGCATTACGGTTGAGTGGTTTGTGGCGAACAACGGGTATAAATAGTGGACACTAATGTGTGGATGAATATCTCAGATACAATGATTTTTTCCTCCTTCAAAACTAAAACAAGTTTGGAAAGCCCTTTGCCAAAAATCATTTATACACATAAAACTAATATTTTACATAAAACTAATACATACTACTAGATTCAATAACAAAGTCAAAATAAAAATCTAGGGTTATAAATTTCATTATATGAATTACATTACGAGTTGAATATATGTTTAAATATTACTAGCTGTCCCGTCAGACGTCGTCCTACACGGAAAAGCTTTAAGAAATATGCCGACAGCAGCGCAACCTACCGGGTCCAATTATTTTGAAATCATCCAGGGACCCATTGGAATATACATAGAAAATTTCATCCCAATTGGTCCAGCCGTTTGACTTACCGACGACGACGCCACCTACCAGGTTTAGTTGCAAATCTAAACCATTCTTGAATCCCCTCGAATACACACAAAACATTTCAAGAAAATCCATACACACGTACAGTAGAATTATACTTACAAAGATTTAAAAATAAAATATTTCCACTGCCGACAGCAACTCATCTGACCATTATTTTATATTACAGTAAATTAATTTCCAGTCCTCTTTTACTATGGAGGAAATATTTTCAAATATAAAAAGGTATGTCCAACCGACAGAGAATACATGTACCAAGCCAGCAGTGGTTAGTACTCCAAAGACAGATATATCTCATCTCTTATTAATATTAAAACAAATGATTACGAAGATTTTCATACCTACATATAAAAAAGTTTGCTGTGTGGCAGCGGCTTCGAATACTACCAACCCTTGCTTTGTTCGTGGGTGTCGTAAAAGACGACTAAGAGCCTTATATCAACCTAGGCCAACTCCATTTGATGCCGTTTGGTCGACAATTGCATTCTTAAGAAGGGTTGACGTTTGGCAGGCGGCTGGTCATAAAACTATCTCCAATAAATTCTACAATATGTCCTATGAAAGAAGAGTACATATTGTATCGACTCCAAGTAATTGGGATAAGAGTAGGAGAATGATGAATAAAATGTTTTCAATGCCGATACCAAACCGTTTGACTACTGTGTTATATTATAGTAAGTCAATTCCCTTTCGCCTTCTATAATAGAGGAAATATATTTAAGCCGCCCGTGGTTAGTGCTCCAAAGACAGGCATTTTCTCATCTCTTACTAATATTAAAACAAACAAATACTACAATTTTTATACTTACAAAAAGTGATATTTTATCAAAAATTCAATTACTAGTTGATTTTGAAATCAAAATCTCAGCCTATTAGTCATTTTTCTTCGTAATAAATTACAGATTCATAAATATAAGAGTAAATGAAATTAGTATGAGCTACCAACGTTTTCTAGTCTAAATTGCATCGTCAGCATTTTCAGGAATCCGTATCAAAGAGAAGTTTGTAACGCTGAGTCAGGTCTTAAGATTAAAATCGAAGTATTCAAAGTTAACATAGCGATCTAGAAATTACATGTTATCTTACAAAATTGAAACTAAATAAAAATGTATTAAAAAATACAGTGACTAATGAATTGAATTCTTACTTTACCTTATATTTTTATCGTAAAAGACGACTAAGAATATATATATATATATTCCAGTATTCCTTGCATTTAATATCTGTGCAATATAAAATCTCGAAATAAAATTCTATCTGACCAGTGGCATAGTTGACCAATTTCCCTCCCATTATGTAGGAGGCTTGAGCCCAATAGTGGGATGTACATATATGAGTAAACATGACGATGTAATTTACTAATTAATTAGTGAACATATCTTGCATTATGATTTCAAATGTTTATGCAAGTATTACATATTTGAAATAAAACTACTTTTACGGATTCTATCGCGTTTATATTTGATTTTTAATTTCCCGACGTTTCGAATACTTTAAAGCGTTCGTGGTCATGGAAGAGCTGTCGGAGTCCTCCCGTGACTAATCAAATACAAACGCGATAGAATCCGTAAAACTAGTTTTGTATCAAATATCTTGCATTCTCATAGAACTAATAAAGTTTGTATGAAATATTTATAATACTCATCATAATAAAGATCAGGTACAAAAACAAATCTAATTCTATATTCTTTCACTTTTCGGAGAAACTGTCTGCTAAGCGAGGTAAATATGGCATTGTCCTGTCTTGAAAAAGCCTAATTCTTCTACAATGGACGTGGGGCAGGATGGATGTACGGAATACAATATAGTAACTTTGCTTCCGTGTATCTGGTTAGCAAAAGACATTTAAATATATAAATTACCAGTAAAATCAATATAGAATAGTAGACCAATAAACCTCTGGTTATTATCAAGCAGATTGACGCCCAAAATTTTAGTATTATGCTCATAAAATGAAACTATTTTTACTGCTTTTATCGCGTTTATATTTGATTTTCAATTTCCAGATGTTTCTTCATGGCTAAATACAAACGTGATAGTCCGTAAAAATAGTTTTATTTTACATGTTTAATAATTGATTGAACATCAGAAATAATTATTATATCATCATTCTTCTACTCTTATCCCAATTACTTGGGGTCGATACAATTTGTACTCTTCTTTCATAGTACACATTGTAAAATTTATTGGTAATAGTTTAATGACCGGCCGCTCGCCAGACATGAACCCCTCTTGGGAATGTAATTGTTGACCAAACGGCATCAGATGGAGTTGGCCGGCACACTTCGTTCCGCCTAACAGTTAATGAATGAGATAAGCAAATTTCGTTTAATTTAAAATTATTAAGTTATTTTTAGCTGTGTGGTAGCGGCTACAAATACTACCAACCCTTACTTTGGTCGTGGATGTCGTATAAGACGACTAAGAGCCTTATAACGACCTCGGCCAACTCCATCTGCCTGCCCTTTGGTCAACAATTACATTCTCAAGGAGGGTTGACGTCCGGTAGGCGGCCGGTTATAAAACTATTGCCAATAACTTTTACAATATGTACTATGAAAGAAGAGTACATATTGTATAGACCACAAGTAATTGGGATAAGAGTAGGAGAATCAAGAATAAATATGAATAATATATAAATTCAAATAATCAATTATTTTAATAACGTGCCAGCAAGACGAATTACCATGTGTTATACGACATTTTCCTTCATATGCGTTGAAAATAAACTAATTATTGATCTCTGAGATTTGTTTGACGATTTCGCATTGTCAAGTTGTCAACAGCACGGCGTGCCTCGCTTTACTCTTGTGATTAGGAAGCCCACAGTTGGGCCATTTTAACGCGGCGGTCTTCCCGTGCAATAAATTGTTCTTCTGCCGTGGTTACGTTCGTTATGTTTCGAATTTTATTTTATTTTATTTGAAAGATTTGATTTTATTGGTCGCGGCATTGTTGATGACAATATAGACATAATATGTTTTATTATAAAACCCGATTACGAATCGAAAAATGATGTCACAAGCGGGATTCGAACCCGCGCCTATTGGGATTCCGGCCCAATCGTGTTGCCACTACACCACCGTGACTTATTGTAGGACATGCAAATTTCACTACGTATCATATTTACGTCTTAAGGTGACGGTATGCCATCTACCCGACAATGTTTATAGCATATTGTAAACGAACAGCTATGTTTAGTACTGCGTCGAGAATGGCACGAAATTATTTTTCTTTTTCATTTATTGCATTAACTAATAGTAAATGATAAATAAAATAACGAAAAATTGTCAAATGTCTGTTAACTTCAGTATCTTAAAAATATTGCATTTTTTTTTGTTTCTCTAAATTTTTGAAGTGAAACTTTTTTATCGACGTATGGGATAAATTTTACATTATAACGTTTTTCTGTTGCGCGCCATATTTATTTTGAAGTGTAAAAGTGCATGGGAGGATTATCCGTGCGGTGAGGGAGTAAGAATACAATTCGCCGCCCCCTATCTTAACCGTGGGTAAGAGACGACTAAGGTAAGGGATATAAAACGCATATAACATCTTTGTAAGAGAAGGAAAACTTGAAACAAAAGCCTATACCAACATGACTGACCAGCGTGGTAAAGTAGGTCAATTTCCCTCCCATTATGGTGGAAGCGCGAGCCCAATAGTGGGACATATATGAGCTGAGATTATAAGCGCACGAAGGTAGAGAGAAGAGAGAGAGATAGAGAGAGAGAGATAAGGAGGGAGAAAAAGAAAGAAGGAGAGAGGCAGAAAGGGAGAGAGGCAGAGAGGGAGAGAGACAGAGGGTGGCAGAGGGGAAGGAGAGAGGCTTTTTAATAGTGGCAAGTCCATGCTGTTGACAGTTCTCTGTCTACAGCTGCGGGCCGGTCCGTCCGGGGTAGTACGGGGTAGCACACTCTCGCAGAAGATCGACGTCTGAGTAATGGCAATGTACTAATGCACTTCGTTCGGTGGGCGAGAGAGCCGGTAGCCCAAGTGCACCCACTTGGTTTGGGGATTGTAATGGTAGGCAGCGGCCTAGTTATCATCAGGTGTGCTTCTTGCTCGTTTGCCACCATAAGCAATAAAAAAAGGCAGAGAGGGAGAGAGAGGAATGAAGAGAGAGGGAGGGAGAGAGAGGAAGGAAGAGAGAGGGAGGGAGAGAGAGGAAGGAAGAGAGAGGGAGGGAGAGAGAGAGAGATGAAGAGAGATAGAGATGGAGAGAGAGAGGGATAGCGAGGGGGGGTTGGTAAAGAGAGAGAGAGGGTGTATGTGTACGTACTTTATACGCACGCATAATTGTTGGTTTTTTTTTAAGGTTCAATTTTATGTAATATTAGTACCAGATCTTGCTCAATGAAATAATTAAGGCGGTTTATTTATCGTGCATAAACCGCCAAATTATAGCATTGACTAATAGTAAATGATAAATAATATAAAAAAATTGTGAGGCGTGCACTTTTGGATTTTCAAAATTATAATTTTAACTTTTCGCGGTATTTTCCAAACAAACCATTAGAACACGTAATGACGTGAGCTGTCAGTTGCCATTTGTTTCATCATCAACAAATGGACGTTTAGAATTGATGTTTTTTAATTTTCTTTTTTCTTGTTTATTAATATCATATTTTAATATCCTATTCCCGACGACAGCAAACTCAAAAACATAAAAATCATAAAAATTGGTGCAGCCGTTCTCGAGTAACTAACACAACTTTCTTTTATATATATGTAGGAATGAATTTCTTGAATGCATGATGATGAATATAATACAATATTTCTGAACGCAACTGAGTGAAAGGGATGGCGTGTGAAGGAAGAGTGCAGAGAACGAATGGACGACGATCGAACGACGCGAGAGACGCTCTCCAAGTATTTTAAGTTTTTTAATTATAATAAACGAAGAAGTCACGTAAGCATTGCAAAACCTTGTTTTCGTTCTGGAAACCTACATCCCACACACATATATATATATATATATATATATATATATATATATATACAGGGTGTCCCAAAATTCAACGATAAGCCAGCACCAGCAGGTGGACCTACATATGACTACTCGAGAACAAAAAAGAAAAAAATTCTACCTTGATTTTTTTT